>SSNS01000031.1:2934290-3251906 GCA_006937985.1 Aphyosemion australe | reverse complement strand
TAGTCTGTCGTTACACTCTGTCGACACATGCTGTTGTCTTAGTCTGTCGTTACACTCTGTCGACACATGCTGTTGTCTAGTCTGTCGTTACACTCTGTCGACACATGCTGTTGTCTTAGTCTGTCGTTACACTCTGTCGACACATGCTGTTGTCTAGTCTGTCGTTACACTCTGTCGACACATGCTGTTGTCTTAGTCTGTCGTTACACTCTGTCGACACATGCTGTTGTCTTAGTCTGTCGTTACACTCTGTCGACACATGCTGTTGTCTTAGTCTGTCGTTACACTCTGTCGACACATGCTGTTATTACACTCTGTCGACACATGCTGTTGTTACACTCTGTCGACACATGCTGTTGTCTTAGTCTGTCGTTACACTCTGTCGACACATGCTGTTGTTACACTCTGTCGACACATGCTGTTGTCTTTTTTATGTATGACCCGACCGGGAATCGAACCCTGATCTCCCAGTTCCGGGGCGGACACTCTACCACTAGGCCACCGGAGCTCTGTCGACACATGCTGTTGTCTAGTCTGTTGTTGACATCACGGGTCGACAGAGTGTAACAACAGACTAGACAACAGCATGTGTCGACAGAGTGTAACGACAGACTAGACAACAGCATGTGTCGACAGAGTGTAACGACAGACTAGACAACAGCATGTGACAACAAGGCTGGACAACAAAATAAGACAAATCAGGTAAAACCAACACCTGACAACAACTTATAACAACAGACCAGCCAACATCACGTGACAACACAAGAAGACAATTACTCCACAATGCAGCAGAATCCAAGGACACATTTTTAAAACGGATGATGTTAAATGTCATGACATGTTACTCCACAATGCAGCAGAATCCAAGGACACATTTTTGGCACATTCGGAACCCCATACAACACGGCTCATATCGTGGCTCTAGGAGACTGCAAAAACCAAAGTTTGCAACCAGAGAGTCATACAGTGTGATTAATATATGGCTATCTTGGCTGTGTTTTTGCTGTCAGTAGACAGTTTCTCTTTGTCTTTTAGTGTATCTTGAGTGTCAGATGGCTGTGTGTTTTTGTCCGAGTTGCTGCTGTGAACTGGGAGAGCAGGGTGTTTGGTTTTAAGGTAACAGACTAGAACTAAAAGCAGACAGGTTAAAATTAAAACTAAGTCATTGTCATTTCGTTTGAAAATTTCTATCTGAGGATAAATTAAGGTCACGCTAGTTGCTTTTTAAGGTTATAGCTAATCTTTTTCACCTGATTCCAGTAATTTAAAATCACGTGATCAGGCCTGATTTTTGATCCTGTGATCGGATAAGATCATCTCTATTATATAACAGTAATAAATTCATATGATAGTGAGGTGAAACTGTCCTCTTGAGTCCTAATGTAGTGTTTCGTCTTTGCCGTGTGGTGCTTGAAAAGTTTGAAAATTTACCTTGAAAATGCTTGAAAAGTGCTTGAATTTGTCAGTGGAAAAAGTGTAAGAACCCTATTATTTACAATGTTAAGTGGAGGAAGTGCGGGAAAAACAAATAAAAGGCAAGTTATAATTTATAGCTAATTTATCCCAATGTTGCAGCTTTCCAATTAGCTTGAATTAGCTGCAGTTAGCTTAGCAAATTAGCTTTATACACTAATTTGCTAAGTCATAGTGGAGGAAGTGCTGGAAAAACACAAAAAAGAGCTAGTTATAATTTAAAATTAGTTTAAAAAATAATATATCAAAATATATTTTCATATTTAGAATTACCCTGGTTTGCTTTTCTTACATGCTAAAGCTAGTGATAGCTGTCTTTTAGCCTGAGGTACCAAAAGGTCAACATTAAATGTTACACACATACAACAAAAATCTTTTAATGGAAATTATGTGGCTCAAAATGTATGCTTTTTTTGTTCAGGCAATTTGTCATTTAACATTCTAACAATAGTTATTCATTTTAAAATAGTAAGAAAAAAAATAATGCATCAAATGAATCATCACATCCTTTCCATCTATTGTGAAAAAAACACAAGACAAACCAATTTTTTCATATGGCAAAACCAATATATTCCAGGTTCAAAACAACATAAATTCAACTGCAACTCATATTATTCAGTCTTCATCACTTATAAAATAAAACATCTTTGCTTGGATTTGTTTCCTATTGCCAACAATAAAAAAAGAAACACAAAAGCCTGGATTTTTCTCAGAAATATGTAATCATTTGTAGGCATTTGCTTTATGTTTAGGTAAAAAGATGAAGTTCTTCGGCACAGGTCCAAGTAGCATTTCACTGGAAAGATTAAATAGAAAATATTATAATCACAAAGACACCAATTTGACTGAATTACTTCACGGTTTCAATAGTTTTCTACCCACCTGATCCTGATCCAGTCGCCAACATTTTGACTGGCCATCAGTGACTCCAAGTAGTTCCTGCCCATGTAATATGGAGGCCTTTCATTGATCTTCTGAGGCATTCGCTCCAATAGACCCACAGGAATATATCTAAGAGTGATGGAAAAAAGTACATTTACTCCCTCTTTTCATTCAAAGAACTACAATAGTTATAAAAGTTGATAGTTCATGAAAGAAAGAAAAAAGTGACTAGCATGATGTTGCAGACCTGCACATAAAGGAGAGCCACTCCAGCATGAATTTGCGGGTTTTCTCTACACCTCGGGTGTCCGAGCCCCAGTGCTCCAGGCCATAGTTGGTGAAATCTTTGAGGATATCCAGTCGCTCGCTGGAGGAGATGTCCCAGTGTCTGTTCTCCTTTATCTCAGTGAAGATCCAAGGTTTGATGAGAGCGCCCCTGAAGACAGAATACAACTGTTGGGTGAACTGTTCCAACCTGCAGCCTTGGGAGTGTGGTGTAGTGGAATTTATTTAAATAAAAAAAAGTGTAGATATAGATAAAATTATGGAGCAAGAGTCTTAAAAAAAAGCTTAAAAGGCGCTCTGAGGTCATACATGATGTCCATTCTTTCATTTTCAGCAGAAAAATAACAAAAGCTACACACACCACTATGTCAAAATTTCTATGTCCAATTATTTAAAACAACTTAAGATCCAATTAGCTCCAAATTCTGTCAAATAATCAACATTTGTTCATTTTTTTTAGCTTTTTAGGTGATGACTGACTTAAATGGCTCCAACACAACATGTTATCTATGGTGCAGAAGAAAAAGGCCAAGAGTGGCTCTGTAAACGATATGAATACGAAACATTAAAAGGTGTTGCTTTATTTTTGTCTTCATTGCGTGTGAACAGCTCCAACCTTGCAATCATGATACCAGAAACACCGGTCTCTCTGGCTTTCATGGCATCTTCATAGGACAGAATGTCTCCATTACCTGACCCAACAAAAACAAGTCACCTTATTTAAACACTCATCCATCAACAAGTCACTTTATTTTTGCGTCATAAATCTGCATTTTCTGCAGCTGCTGATCAACAACGCCACATACCAAACAGTGGGACGGGACTCGCCAGCTCGGCACACGTGTTGATATAATCCCAGTCGGCTAGCTTGGTGTAGCGCTGCTCCCTGGATCTGCCATGCAGCTGTAAGGACACACCACCATCATGACTCATGTATACAATGTGAAAGACAAAAACACCAGTGGAGCAAACAAATATCATGCATGACTGAAAAAGAGCCCATAAAAACATTTTATGGATGAATCACCACATCACAAGAATCTTGATTATGAAGGAAATAAACCACCTTAACCCTAAGGTCACATCAAGTTTTAGCTTTAGCTTAAATAAAGACTCACGGTGACCATGGAGACGCCCCAAGCCTTCAGTTCTGGGATGAGTTTGTGTGCTATGTTGGATTTCTCCTGAACACCAGTGCGGATCTTGACTGTTAGAGGGACATCAAGGACCTTCAGGGGAAACCCCCCCCCCACATGTAATCCAGATGTTTATTAAATTTGTTTAACTTGTCTATTTATTAATAGCAGCTACAAAATGACCCAGGCAGTCAGTACTGTAAACCAGCCTTCACGTCACATGAAAGTCAAACTTACATGGTTCATTCCCTTGATGATCTGTTCAAACTTTCTGGTTCGTGTCATCAAGCCACAACCTCCGCCCTGATGAAGGAAAGCAAACAAAAACAACCATCAGAGGGTTTTATAAAGATTTTAATGGTTCCTGTCATTAAAAGCAAATTACATCTGACTACAAAAGCTCACTGAACAATTAGGACACCCTGACTTTTATTTGACAACAAAGCTTTTTGTTAAATGAACAGAAAACAATGATTTCCTAAAGTTTGCGTCGATGGATAATGGCGCTGTGTCTATGCAGATGGAGAAGTATAAACTAGGCTTCAAGTTATAACAATTCATACGAAAGTAAAAATAGAGACGAGTTGACCTTTTTGTAAACGAGATCAATGGGGCATCCAGAGTTGATGTCTACAAAATCAACATCAGTGTAGTTGTTGATGAGCTCCGCACATCTCGTCATGGTGTCGGGGAAACAACCTTCAACCTGCAAGAGGAACTCGGATATAAATAATAATAGATCCCACGTAAACTCTGAATGATCCGATTATGAACGAGCATTTTCACCTGCACACCAAACAGATCTTCACTCTCGTGTCTCTTCAGGAGGGCCCACTCTGACTGATGCCCCTGCAGCAGATTGGTGCACATGGCCATCTCCCCACAGGTGATATCTACGCCAAAACGCTTACACACGCGTCGAAAAGGCAGGTTTCCACACTGAGGAGACAAATGCACACAATCACGGATCAGAATTTAAGTTTACCTGCTACGCTACAGGTTCAGTAAATTACTTACAGTTGTTAAGGGAGCAAGGTAGAGCTTGTCCCGAAAATCCACCTTAAACAGAAGAAAATTGTTGTATATAAAGCTAAATAATTGGCAATGAATGATGATATTTAAGGAAAAATAATAATTTTGGTGAATTTATTCCATCTCACACCTGTTTCTTTTCACATGGGCGCAATTTGGTGACATCTGCATCAGTTAGCGGACCTAAAGTCTTCACGGGAGGAGGATGATCTGGGTTGGTGGCTAGCTATTAACAGCAATACAATGCTTAGACATGCTTCATTGAAAAACTAGTACGTGTTACTATGAGTATAAGGTTGTACCTGTGTATCAGCAGCAATGTTTTCATCTTTTGGGTCTGCAGATCCTTCAGCAGCACAAACTTCCACCGGGTTAGCTGAAAAATTACAAATTACACATTACATCAAGTTTTTCTCTAAATATGTTATATGGAAAAGGGGACTGGGTAAAAAATTTTAATAAAAAAAAGTAAAATAAAATAAAAATTATTCTAAAATATAAAAATGTAAAAGTAAATGAAAAAAATTCAAACAACAAAGAGTTTTAGACTCAAAGTAAATACTGAATTTACATTTAGTATTTTAATTAAAAAATTGTTCAGAGTGCATGCATCAGACGCAATGGAATCTATATTTGCACACTCATTTTGTTCATGAACTTGAAGCTATTGGGCAACCTTAGAAAAAGCCATTGGTTTTGCATCAAGGTAACAGGACAAGTCCAACACATACTTAATGCATAACTTATCTTTGAATCCAACAGTTCATACTTGCCTAACAACAATGGAAAAATGGTCCTTTTGGGACCCATTTGAACATATTTTTGTGAATTACTGATGCTTGTGGACAAAAAGTTGCATTAACAGTGACATCTTGTGGTCAAATTTGGGTATTTTTAATAAACAAAACTGCTTTGGGGCAAACTTTCTTGAGCAATTAAGATGCAATTAATCAAGATTAATTCATTCCAAAGCCTCTAATTAATTAGATTAGTTTTTTAATTGACTCCCACCCTTAATAGATATATTTCTTATATATAGGGGCGTGTATATATCTCAATACAAGAGAGGATACGATATATTGTGATACTAAAAGTCAGACAATATTGGCAATTTTTAGACTGAACTTAATTGGAAATGTCAGGTCAGACGCTTCTAAAACACATCCAGTTTTATCACGAGATCTTGTTCCGCCAGAATGAAGGTGGTTAAAACTGCTGCCACCTAGCAGTCAGACTTTGAATTGCACTACACAAATGAAATAAAGTAAATGTTTGCATGTAAATCATCAATAATTTATATTATATATTGACTCAATATCTGAACACGAAATATTGCGATATTTCAGTGTATCGCTATTTTCTTACATCCCTACTAATGTAATATTGGTAAATATCGGTTATCGGATATAACAGCAACATTAATATCGGATATCATTATCAGCCTACATTTTCACATTGGTGCATCCCTTCCTTCCAACATGATTGAGACAGACTGTTTTGAGATTATTTAACTGTAAAATTCTTACTTATTGCACCTTTAATAGAGAACTGACTTCCATTCGAGACTCGAGAGTGAAATATGTATGGTTGAGAATTAGAGCACAATCTTATGAGTTTAAAGATGTTCAATGTATTTTTACAAAAGTAAATCCATTCAATCGCATTCTCTTACCATTTCCATGCTGTTTCTTTTTATCCTTGTTGTTTGAAAGTGTTTTCAGGTACTCCTCTGACTTTTTGAAAGCAACCGAGCGCTTCCTCAGACGAAACTGCAGGTCTTTGCTCAAGCTGTTCTTCGTCAAAGTCCTGCCTTCAAAAGCTTTCACCAGGTCTTCCTTCACTGTGGTTTTGAAGTCAGGCGTCGTGTGCGCCTTACAAAAGCGGCAGGTGAGTCCATATTCACACTTTCCAAAAGTCTCATAGAGGTAACAACGTTCCCCGATGTCAGCAGGCTTAGAGGCCATGTACGCTGCCACATCGTGGTAAAAAGTGCATTTGTCTCCGAAGGCGCACTCTCTTTTCTACGTGGATGAAATTATGAAAGTAAATTAGTTCACGACAATAAAAAAGGATCATATGCAGAAAGTGAAGAGGTTTCTACCTGAATGACTGACAAACACAGTCGTTTTTCTTCATACGTGGTGGGCTTTGTGTAGGGTCTTGACTTATTCTGCCCCCGAAGTCGTTTCCTATCTGTTTTTTCTGCATTCTTCTCCTCTTCGGGATCTAATTTGAACTTTTTAGGTTCGGGCTCCTCCACAGAGGTGTCGTTCGCCTCTTCAAGCGTGTCACTTTCACCGGTCTTCTCTCCTTTACAGCCCTGCCATTCTGAGTCTATAAAGCCATGAAACTTTTCTTTGGTGGTAAGAAATCTGAGAAGTAACAGAGAGAAATTAGTTTATTTTGTAGGCAGGTTTCAAAAAATTACAAAAGTTTAAATACTTTTAAAAGCGTTCTTTTTTTGACGGCTGTTCAGTTGGCTTTAGCAGACAAAAGCACCATGTGGCGAGTAATCCATGGGTGTTAATGACGCTCAAGAGCACAAAAGTTAACTGTGATGGAGTTTATTATGTTGCTTAAGAACCAAAGGCAGAATGATTTTTGATGTTGGCTGTAACGAAGACCAATCTGCAACCAACAAGTTTCGTATTAGTGGTGTGTATTGATAAGAATCTGGTGATATGATAGAAGTTATAATACAGGAGAGAAGATACGATAAATTTTGATACTAAGTGCCAGGTCATATTTACAATTTTTAAACTCAGGCCAAAGCACATCTAGCGTTATCGCAAGATCTCGTTCTGTCAGAATGAAGGCGATAAAAAAAGTGCTGCCACCTAGTGGTCGGAGTTTGAATTACACCACAAAATAAATACAGTAAATGTTTGCATGTGATTTCTCAGTAAAAAATGTCAAATCAGTATCATAACACGAAATATTGCAATATTTCAATGTATCGATATTTTCTTACATCTCTATTACTTACTCTGGTTTGATGGCAGCTGCACCCTTTACAGCGACATCGGTCCTCCTTTCTGTAGTTTCCTCCATCACTCCTTCCATTATAGACTTCTCTACTCCTTAATCTGAAACAATGCAATAAATGTGTTTTTATTAAAGGTGAAATTAAAAGTGTAAACCGAAACAAAAATGCATTTTAATAAACACTTAAAGAAATTTGAGAAAATTATGTATTTTATTCCCTTATACTTCACTCCAGTCTCGTGACATATATATTTTACATTCCCTGCAATAATGTGTGAATGCTTTAATTAGTGAATGAATTTATGAATGGATCAGAAAACAACAGCTATGAACCAGGTGGCTTCAGTGGTTTGAAGGAATTTATGACAGTTAAAACTATCTTTTCTAATTAAAAACATCCATGAGAAAAACTTCTCCTTCAATCCACATTTAATCCTGATTTAAATGTCACGTAAATAACCTCATGATGTAGAACATTATTTAGTAAGCCTGTGTTCACTAGTTTATATTTAAATGCATAACATTGAAATAAAATTAATGTGTTGTTAAGCTTTAAAGTTAATAATCTCTTCCACTTACCAGATACTTTACGAAGATGCCAAAGTCAGCAGCTAATGCAACATGATTTGTTCCACAAGTAACTTGATGCTAACTATGCTAACAAGCTAACACCGTAAGTCCCCCTTAGCTGCAACCCTGCGGTTTTATTTAACACTTTTTTACATTCCCGTAAATCCTCGTCAGAGAGTACAGCTGCTCTTAACAGATTCAACTGATAAATTTAATAATTTTAAACCCTGTCGTGCATTCAGCTCAGTTCAGCTACAATCTGACATCATGCGGTTGCCTTTGTGCAACGTTTTAATGTTCCCTGGAGGGACCTTGGTAGCAAATATTGGTTCCGCTTCATTTAAATTCTATTTTTTAAGCTATAGTGCTTATGAACATCTCTATATAAAGCTAAAAACTTTATTTTGGAAATGTATTTGAAGTAAAGTGCATAAGTCTAATAATAATGAATAAGGTGAACATGTTTAAACACTGATCACGTATAACTACAGGTGAAAAGGTGAGATTTAAGTTTTATTAAATTATTTCAGAATTATATTTTCCAGATTTATTCGAAAGAAAGATGAATATGTGAGATTTGAAAAAGGGCTGTTACATAATTTAGTTTTCTGAGTGACAAATGTACATATAAACTGGCTTTGCAGGCATGTTTATAAGACGGTCTTATAATAAACAAAAACAAGTCGATTATTCAGTCAATCAACAAAAAACTATTTTTGGTCAATTCTTTATTCATTATTTTCTAAACTCACCAACACCTTAACCTGCAGCTTTAAGATATAACGATTTCAGCTCTACAAGTCAGGTTGCAGCATTATTTACATGACATTCAAAAAACCATTTTGTTATTATACAAATAAGGCACCTAGACCCAGAAATGTAAATATTCTAAAGTCAAATCAAGAAAAAATGTTCTTTAATCATTGTCACAGTGAAAGCAGCTTTTTTCAGACTCCTCATGAACCTGAAAGTTTTTCCATCTTTGAATCGAATCGCTTTCGGCTAGAGTCCAGGATGCTGATACCGTTTTTCTTGAAGTCATATCCCACTCTCCTAAGCTTGTTCAGCCGCTCTGTAATGTTCTGCTTGCTGTAGTCTAAAACTTTAGGTTTCTCCAGAATCTGTGCTATTGCTATGCCTCCTTTAAGGAGGCATTCTATTTTGGAGTTTAGTGTTTGTGATCCGATGTAGAGAATCCCCGGGTAGTTGATTATCAGTTTTTTAATGTCATCTTTCTCACAGCCAAGTGAAGACAGATTTTCCTCAACATTGTTAAAATTCTTCTTCAGATACTCATTGGAGAGATCCAGAATGTCCACTCCATGACCCTGAAGTAGAGTCAGCAAGTCAGAATCATTCAGCTTCAGAGAGGCTTTCAGGTAGTCTATGTTGGTCCTGACTCTTTTAGTACTACTGATTAGAATATACAAGTTTTTAGATATTATAAATTTAGCAAACTGTACTGGATTGTCTCCACCGAGTTCTAAACAGATGTCTTCTAGAAACTCCACCATTTGCTTGTTAAGCTCAACGCTGTTGGAGAATGTCCGTGGTGCCGTGGTCAGCAGCCGGTGAAGATCCTTGGAGCTTAATCCCAGAGAAATCAAAAAGGCTATGTTGTTCTCCAAGTTCTCGTTGTCACTAGAACGAAAGAAAGACTCGGGCGAGCGGTTCAGGATGCTCACAATTTCTGCATCGGTGTTGAAGACGTTTCGCCACAGCTGCCAGCGTTGCTCCAAGTGGCTGATCGAGCGAGTGATAGCGCGGGGATAACGGGACACAATGCTGGCGATCACGTCACTGCTCGCGCCTTTTCTCTGCAGGAACTGGGCGACGCCTTTCTCATTGGTGAAGGCTTTACGAAGCACTCCAGGCTGACGCCGGCGGGCCATCCTTACATCCACTCCCATTAGATTTAAGTTCTCAAGCAGAGATTTATTCTCAGGGTTTGAGGGCAGCTTTGGTCCTTTAGCAGTGCTGCAAAACCTCCACGAGATGCTGGTCGATGTCAGCTGCAGAGGAACAAGCCTAAAGCTTTGCTGCAACATCAGTGATTGGCTGAGGTTGACGAGGACCCTCGCCTTAGAAATGGCTGCCATTTTTACTGAAGGCCACAGATCTATTCACACAAAAAAAGTGTGTTATAACAGTTTGGAAAAATGGTGCACATTATACCCTAAATAATAGTTTTAAAAGGTAATTTGCCTGAATCATCTAACTAGCTATTCATCTATGATGCTGTTAACCAAAATTACTTGCACTTTTTTCACAAATTGATCTTTAAGTCTCACTTTTATATGCAAGTAAAAAGTAAAGGTGATCACATATTTTCAATTTTACACCTTGTAGCTGTAAAAGCACATGTACAGGTTTAGATTACATTTACACATGTGTCAGATCTGCAGCATCTATCAAATTTACAACAAAACTCAAATAACAGCTTAAGCCAGTCTGCGTATCAATAAATAATATACTTTTTAAGTCACATCCGGTCAAAAACTATCATAAACTTCAAATGAAAAATAACTTTTTGCAGCCGAATTAATGCTTAAAAACTAACACATTTACTGGTATTTTATTATTCCATTAACACTACTGTAACGTTTTAGTCCTCGTCTCATTATAGAAATATTAAACAAACATACCATAATACGAAATTCTCCTGCTGCCGTCCCTTTTTTCAAAGCGGAAGTGTAAGTTTGGCGGAACTCTCGCGAGATTTGTAACTGATTTAAAAAAACGACATTTTAGAAGCTAGCGCCGCCTAGTTGGGAGGAATTTAAAAACAGCCTCGTAGCTAACCACCAGGTGGAAGCAAAGGATTTTTTAGAGACACTTTTAGATCGTGATATAAATAATCATAATATATTGGGGATTTTAACCCAATTTGCTTAGATTTTTATTTTGAGTACTTCCGTTTTCTTCCACAAGCTAACGATGATCACAACCGTTGGACAAAGCAGGTATGAATTTCTTTAAGTTCTCAGCTTTATTTGTTTTGTTGAGTTGTTTCTATGAAATGTTGTGTAATCTACTCATTATTTTACATGACTTCCCAGTTATGGTTCCTAAACATCAAAATGTTGAATTTATTTAGCCTAATTTGATGATAATTTACAAATATTCCACATACCAAGTCCTCAGAAAGTGATGACTTTTTTTAATGAATGCAAAACTTTGTGAAAAGTTTTTAGTTCGTTGTCAGAGTTATACACTTAGATTTTAATAAAAAATTATGAATAATTTCTTCAAATTTTACTTTAATACCCACATATACACATATCAAACAAATATTGTCCGATTTTTAGTCTCGCAATATAAACAACATAATCAGCAAGCTAAACTGTTACACAATAAAATGCAGTTGAACTGTGGATTTTAAATACTTATCAGCATTTGCTGCAAAATGTATTTTTATTATGTCTACATATCCTGCTCATTTTCTAAGTTCCCCACATAAACTAATTTCATGTGTTTTTCTGAAAATAAGATGATTTCCGAGAGATCGCAATCTCTTAGTGGCGGTGTCGTTACAAATAGTTATTTTCATCTCAGCTTCATCTGATGTTCGTGTACGTGATACAAGAGACAATTTACCATGTGTGGAAGTCCACGTTTGACCTGTTGCCTCTCTTTACTGATGAGTCCCACCACTTATGAATATTTTAGCAGCACAGTGATATACAGCTTCATTATGCGGATGAGCTTTCACTTTGGACATGCTTCCTTTGGCAGATCAGTGCTGTTTACCCATGTTTGTTTATATTTATTACAAAAACATTTAATTCAGGATGTGTTGTTTTGATTCAAAAATTCAGACACTTCTAGATTACTGTCAAATGAAACAGCAAATAGACTAAATGAAGTTCTCACCTATATTTGTTATTCAGTGATGAAACATTAAAACACAAAATAAGCCTAAAAACAACATCCATTAAGAAAATAAAACATTCACAAATCCCTTCTAAATACCATGTTTATTCATTATATATAATCTCTGTCCTTTATTTTGCTTTATACCTTTATTTAAAAATGAGATGTGGAATAAAATTTAAAGTGATGATTAAAATTTACTATATTTTTCATCTTTGCAAACCAGCTGTCTCAGTAATGCTTCTAAATGTAGCATTTAAGTCATAAATTCATATCTTAGTTCACGAGAAAACACGCTTGCTTTTGTGTTTTTTAAAAATACATGAACTCCTGTCTTGATCTAATTGTCGTAGTCTTCTTTGCAATGTTGCTTGGGTAACTTTAGACGTGTTGGACTGCCTGAGTAAATTAATTATTTAGGAAGTGGTGAAACTTTCAGATGCTCCTGGTTTCTTTTAGATGCTGTTGCACAAGCAGTAGGTGTTTCCAGGTCATCGATTAAAAAAATGTCCAAAAGACGATGGGTGGAATTCAAGATCTCGCAGACTATAAGCTGTTCGGCGCCCGTCAGGCAAAGACGCAGACAGTCTTCTCCTGCTGCTGCTGCTGCTGCTTATCCTGGTAGGTTACCAAACAGGAAATTAACAAGCTGAATAGGATATTTTCTTGCTGTTTATTTTTACAGGATATTTTAGAAAGCTTACATTTAGAAGATATTCAACATGTCTCTCTGTAAAAGTAAGAGCAAAAAATGTGTATAATCTGTGGGTTTTAGCAAAAATGATGAGTACGTTTTCAGTTAAATAGTTTTTACCATTTATGAGTCAAAGTGGAAGTCCACTAAATAGGTGAAAGAGCAAAAAAATATACAAATAAGAAATGGGAAATTACAATATTTTGTCTTTATTGTGCTGAGGCAGTGTGTTATTTTAAAGACACACCCACCACCTCCAGATATTTGATGCATAAAAGAAAAACATTGCATAAGAAAAAAAACTTAACACAAATTTTAGTTGCAACCAAACTCTCAGATTGTCACCCATAAAAGAACTGAATGATGAATGTGTTTTTATTAACATGCCATAGAACTAACATTGTCTTATTTGGAGTCTGTTAGTGAAAATCCTCACCATCAGGGGTGATTCTAGGGGGGTCCAGGGTGAGCCAGTTCCCCCAGTGACCCCCCTTGCTTTTAGCTGTTATGCTAGTAGTTAGCATTTTGTGTTCAGTTCAGTTGTCAATAGAAGCACACGAAGAAGAAAAATGAAGAAGTTTGCTTTTTTGTTGGCATCATGGTGGAGCCTGGAAGTAAAAGTAAGAGAGTAATGACTTTGAGGGTGAAGCAAAGAGCTAAAACCGGAGTAAACATTGGCGCGGCCTAGAGTTTGATGGAGGGAGCTAAAGAAGTCTATGAAATCACGGACTGATGGTGACCTGGCTTTGTTGCTACTGGACTTGTAATTAATAATATTTCTTATCCAACAGTGTGGATCTTTTTTATTCGTTGTTTATTTTAATATTAGTTGGCTCATGTTAGTGTTAGCTTGTTGTTAGCTACAGCAGGCTGCAGCAGGGTTTTTTACGACAGCTGTAATTCCACTTTCATCCAGTAGGAGGGAGGAGCAGGAAACTTCTCAGTGTTACTTTAATTACTCACTAAAATTTGAAATACTTAAAAGGCAATGTTTGTAATGTTTTCTTATAACGGTGTCTCTCTAACAGAGCAGCTGGCTCCAGCCTGACCCCCTCTAATGTTGTCTAAACTCCCCTGCTGACCATCGTTTTGTTTATGAGTCCCATCTGTCTTAGAAACTGATGCTAGTCACTCATGTTACCTGCACTCCTATATTCAGCTGAGACAGCTCAAATGTTTCCTCTTTAGGGAAGAATGCTGCACAAAGTCCAATCAGGTGTCTTTCTATAATATATGAGGCAATAGCTTGGGCCTTTATGAGCAGCAAACAGCTTTGAAATGAAAAAGCTTAGTATTAAAATGAAAACTCAACTGGGACAGCTCTGGCAACCTCTCCTCTCGTTACCATAGAAACTGGGCAGATTAAACAGGATTCAGACTGCAGATATTACAGGAACATTTATGAAATTAGCTTTCAAATATGTTTATAATATTATTAGGAATAATTGTGACAAAGAACATGGCTCTGTATGTCGATGCCTTGAGTGATTTTTCCATGCATGGTTATATTTTTGTTTCTCAAACTTACATCTGAGAAAAAGGGTGTTTACACAACTGCAACACAAAGCAAAGTAGAAAGCCTTGAGAAGGTGGCCAAGTTATCATCTTAATCAGGGGACAGTGATGCTGGTAGCAGTGAAGATGAAAGGAACCCAGAAGAAGAAGGGGTGGATAAAGATACGAAAATTGTGATTGCAGAGATGACGACACTCCAGGGGGGTGCATAAGCAGAAAGAACAAGCCTTAGAGAGCTGAGGATGTGCCACTTGATGGTAGAAATATGTAGAGTTAATAGAATAGAATAGAATAGAATAGAATAGAATAGAATAAAAAATCTCTTTATTGACCCTTAGTGGGGAAATTTTGGTGTCACAGCAGCAATTACATTTACAACAGGAGCAAAAATGAGGGTAAAAAAGAATAAAGAGTAAGTAAGATTAAATAGTAAACAAAACAAATCAAAAAAACATTTTGCAGAAATACTCAAAAGATTCAAAATATTGAATATATACACATTTTAAGAAATTAAATTATTCCCCCTTTTAAAAATAGATTAATTGAAAGATTGGATTAAACAATTAAAAAAAGCAGAATAGCTCAAATTACTTTTAAAGAAAATATTTTGTAGAATCTGAACTGGGTGGGTTCAAAGGTCTAAAATAACGTGGTCATTTTTTTTATTGTTGGAGCTTTTTATTTTGATCAATTTGCCCCCCATCAAAGTGAAGAAGTAAAACTTTAGTGCCAGAAGAAGAGTACATACGGTTTGAGTTGATCATTAATAGGTGTATAAAGATTGAATGTTGCTTATGTGAGTGGGCTTGCTCAAAAATTGTGCGTTTATATTAAAATAAATATTATATGTTGTTATAATGTTTTAATTAAGCTTGTTTGTTTACATTTCACGCACGAAATGGTTCAAAACATCTCAAAACCAAACCAAAACAACAGATTTCTGCTAATCAAAGTGGAAAAAAGTGATATTTCCGGCAGCAAGTGAAGCCGCCACCAATGAAATGCCAGGTGGGCGCGGCTTTGAGTGCGCCTACTCTACGTCATCACAGTTGGGTCTCATGTTTACGTGGAAAACATGGCGGCGGACTACAATCAAAGGAGATAGGCAGTGATTTCGAGCCAAGCCGAACGAGACACGCTCCAGCCTTTTAGCTCTGAGACTTTGTCGGAGACGTTTCGTATGAAGTCGTGTCCCTCTTGTTTCTGCCACAGAGACAGCGGAAATGGAAGACGAGGAGAGGCAAAAGAAGCTCGAGGCCGGTAAAGCTAAGGTATGATTTTAAATGTTACCCCTGCTGCTCTAAAGTTGGAACGGTTAGTTGTTGAGAGCTTGTTTTTCTGTGGTTATTATGTCTGTCAGCTGTTTTTAGCCCCCCTCCCCTTCATTCACCCCTCTCAGCTGTCATGCGCCCTGCTCTGACAGCTGAGGAGGGGGGCTAGCGATGCTACAGCTAACCATGGTTTCCTTTGTCATGCTGCATTTTTAACATTTCTCTCGTGTGCTTTCTGAAACCTGGCGTGTAGGCAGGCGATGCTAACTTAAACAGCCACGGGTCGAGCCGTCACGTCGTTATTTAGAGCTTATAAGCGCCACCTAAAGCGACTCTGACAGGCTGGTGTAACTGGATTTACAGGGCATATCCTCACTAGCAGGAGAAGAAGCGTTGCCTCACATTCCTGGCTTTAACAGAAAGACCATATGTCAGAATAACTCACATTTTCTTTAGTGACTGTAACTCATTTATAAAAAAATAATTAACACACAGTTTTTGCATCTTATGTCAGTGAAACTCCTGCTAGACTAAATCTGGAGCTCCTCAGCTCAAGACAGATGCATGTTCTGATATCAGCTGTATAATTTAATCCATGGTTTTCTAGATGTAGCCGAGTCAAAAAGTGTGTCACGGCATTGTGATTACAGCCTTTATAGCCTTATCTCAACCTATACGATTACAAAGTTATTATAATTTGAGAATTTAAGTGTTGAATTACCTATTAGGTCCCCTGCGACCCTACTGAGGAACAAGCATGTCAGATATTGATTGAATGATCTATTATTTCTACATAGATGGAGATGAAAACGAGGGTTTTCATTAAAACTCTTTCCACTCTGATGCTGCAGGGTTAGCCCAGTTTCAGACCATGTGAAAGACCATCTCCCCAGTTAAGACGCTGGTATTTTTGGACCAATAAAAGGCTCCTTGTTGCTTCAGGCTGGTTAGGCTGCTGCTTGTCTGGCACCGTGCTATGTCACCATGTCCTCACATGCAGCAAAAAAAATTATTCAGGGCATTATTATTTTGATAATAATCTCATGAGGCCTTGTAAGTTTAGATTGAACGTAAGAAAAAGATGCTTTTCTAAACTATAAAAATGATGTTGCAGAACTTCTGGGAAAAAGTTGACATGTTCAGTGCAACGTTTGTGTCTTTCTTTCACAATCAGATGCAGTGACTATGGGAGGCGTGCCTTGAGTGAAATAATGATGAAGGGTGAACTGTCAGTCATCTGTTGTGCAGCACCAGGCATGAGCTTTTTGAGTCATACCAGACAAAAAAGCAAATTTGTGCTCTGGCATTGCCAGCCTATTGTTTCCAGTTACGCATTTGTCTTGTAGTCTTTTATGTTCTCTTTCAAAGCTCCAGGCTTATTGACAAGCGTGCTACTATCAGATAAGTTAATTTATTCATTCAAGGCCTGGCTTTGGTTATACATGAATTAAATTACATTTTAAAATCACTTATTGAAACTGTCTGTCACACAGGTAGCTAATGATCCTTCCAATAAATAATTATTGCATTATATTCCCTTCCAGTGCCACCCCACTCCCCCGCTCTTACGCACAGTACAGAGGCGACACAATCCCCCCTCATGGAAAAATTTCTAGGGGAAACACTGATTATTGTGAACTGTTAATTGTGAACTATTGTGAATACTGAGCCAGGTTCTAATGTAGGTTTTTCTCTCCACTGTCGCTACATGCTTGCTTAGTATGGGGTTTGCTGTAAAGTTACTGACGGAACAAGTCAGTGACTTGATGCAATCTGCTGGATTTTCTTACATAAGAAACTTTTAACTAATTGACTTAATGAATTGAACTCAATGCACTGAAAAGTAGGTTGAATTGGAATGTTTACTTATTAAAGTACTTTGAGACGACTCTTGTGATTTGGTAATTTATAAGTAAACTGAACTGAACTGAATTGAATTGGACTAACTCAAAGCAGCAGAGAAGCAGGGTGTCTTGGGGTTCATGGAGCCAAAACGGTCCGTTCTATTGTCAGGCGCTCCTGCAGAACAGGTGATCTTCTTAACGTGGACCTGAATAGTTAATCTCTCCAGTGGAGGAGCCCTGCATTCCTCTGAGTGATGAAGGACTAACGGTACAGATTATACAGCTCATTAATTGGCTTAATTGACACAGTAGCTGTAGAAGTAGTAGCGGTAGTTATTGTAGGCAGTGCGATCACCAAATAAATAACATTATTTGTTGTTTCAAATGGGGTTTGAAGGGAAACTGAGTTGTTTTGATGGTGCCCTCTATACCTGCACAAGGACAAAACCCAGAGATGGAGAATTGAATCAGCAGTTTTCAGTTGGAGGCTTTTGTTGCGTGTTCTGAAAACTGAAAGAGAAACGATTCTAGTATAATTTGATGCTTCTGTCGCGTACCACAAAGAGCACAAGTGATGCATTCATATCATACCAATCAGGAAAACGTGGATTTGATTGCATGAAGTAATCAGTTGGCACAGAAAGAGAGGCATGTTCAGTAGGTTTTCAAGTTTTGTTGAGCATAAATATTAATAAAACATTCAGATAAACTATATTTAGTTGAACTTTTGTTGCCAAAATGCAGCTCTTGATTCTGAATGAGTCACAACAGATAAAAATATGAAGGACATGTGTTTATACGATGAAGAATGGAGCACAAGAAGAGTCTGCTTTTGTTTTGTTTTTTCTTGCAGAGGGAAATCAATCTGGCGAAACGCGTTGATCTTTTTTGTTTGGTCTCTCTGTAAGGTCAAATTTATGTAAAGACACTCGGCTGTTTCCGGGGCGACGGGGGAGTCGATAGCCGTGCAGCTTTTGTCCAATTCTATGCCGATTGAATTACTTAGTCATGCTCTGATCCTTCAGTTTTAATTGTTGCATAATCTTTACAGACACATTGTTATTGTTTATTATTAGATTATTGCCCTGCACAGCTTGCTGTTTTGCACAGGAGAATATTTTATAGCTTTGTAGTGTGTTTAGGTCCAGTTTTCTTCATGGTTTGTGGTGTTTTCCATTTTTGTGTTGTGTGAATTCAGAATCAGATGCTGCAAAGCTAGCATCTGTTGTTGTTGCATTTGTTTATTGTAAACAGGAACGCGTGCGTGCATGAGGTAGAAGATTGTTGGACCCTTTAGGTTCCTGATGTTGACTTCAGTGCAGCTGATGCTCCATCAGCAGATAGGATGTGGGATTCCCCTCTGCAAGAGTCTACTGTGTGTGTAATTGATCAGGAATTTTTTAAGTGTGTCTCACAGGAGCTAGCTAGCAGCTACAGAGCTGCATGGATTGAAGACGATGTTCCTGAAAACCACATGCTTTTTCCTGGGGCACAAACTTGTCAATTTGGTAATCATTTGATTTATTAAAGCAACATTTACTGGTCAGAACTCTACTTTGAAACCCACATGTGCATCTTGATATTTATAGTGTTTCAGTGGATCTCATCTCTACTCACTACTAAAACTAGAGCTGCCAAACTTTTTTCACTGTTCATGAAACGATGATGATAAACGTATCGGATCATATTGTATCTCATTGTAGCATATCTTGGGGACTTTGGGGTGACTCTCCAATCTCTGGGGCCGAGGTCACTGAAGTGGTCAAAAAACTCAGTGGTAAGGCCCCGAGAGTGGATGAGGTCTGTAATTTACCGTTCGATCTATGGTCCAACCCTCACCTATGGTCACGAGCTTTGGGTAGTGACCGAAAGAACAAGATCACGGATACAAGCGGCCAAAATGAGTTTTCTCCGCAGGGTGTCTGGGCTCTCCCTTAGAGATAGGGTGAGAAGCTCGGTCATCTGGGAGGGGCTCGGAGTAGATCTGCTGCTCCTCCACATCGAGAGGAGCCAGTTGAGGTGGCTCGGGCTTCTGGTTAGGATGCCTCCTTGACGCCTCCCTGGTGAGGTTTTCCGGGCACATCCAACTGGGAAGAGACCCAAAGGAAGACTCAGGACACGCTGGAGGGATTATGTTTCTCAGCTGGCCAGGGAATGCCTTGGGATTGCCCCGGAGGAGCTGGCCCAAGTGGCTGGAGAGAGGGAAGTCTGGGCCTCTCTGCTCAGGCTGCTGCCCCCACAACCCAACTCTGAATAAGCGGATGAAAATGGATGGATGTAGCATATCTTATCCTATCTTACGTGTTGTATCGTATCTTATTGTGTCATATCTTATCTTTCCATATCCTTCCGTGTCTTTCCGTGTATTACTGTATCTTATCAAATCTCACCATATCTTACAGTTTCTTTACTTATTTTTACGTACCTTTCCATATCTTTTTGCGTCTTTCTGTATTATATCATATCTGACTGTTTCTTACCGTTTCTTTATGTTTTTTTAACGTATCTTTACTTATCTTTTTGTATATTTTTGTATCGTTCCGTTTCTTTTCATATCTTATCGTATCTTATTGCATTTCATCGCATCATCCAAACCTGCTCTAACTCATCATACTTGATATTCTTTATTTTGATAGTCAGCGAGCCACTATCAGATGCAGAGATATGCAGAAAAGACCTGTGTAAAATGCCTCTTTAGATGCTTTCCAACAGCAGATTGTGGTCCACCTACGTAGTTTCTGTTTTCGCAGATGGCAGTACAGCTACACAGGCCGCACTTCTCCATATGCTCAGCCAATGGCCCACTCTGCCCTGCCAAATAGGGCAGCTTGCAGTGATAAGCAGCTCAGCAAAAGGCAAAACTCAGGGTGATTCCTCCTGGCAGGTCCACTGTTGCTCGTGTTTCTCTGATTGTGTCAGAGATGCTGGTGAAGCTCCGGTCCTGTAAGATTATCAGTAACTCGTTTATTATTCTGTGGGCTGGTTTAAGGTAGATGAAGCACCTCTTGAAATACAGATAAGTGGGTACATTTGGATGAAGGATGGGTCATATGAGGATGTGCGGAGGCTTAGATCAAGAGTCCTTTAAACGTTTGAGCTTTGAAGAAGGTGGGAACATGGCTATGACACCTACTCTGTTTTCATTCCAGCCTTTAACTTATTTTATTTTACAGTTGAACAAAACATGACTCAGTGATTTAAGCTACTGTTGTAGGTTTGGCGTTTTCCTGATTGTGCATAAAGTCCGTGGCAGTGTTGATTTCTTTAAATTAATTCAAATTTACCAGCTTATCGGTTTGATTGGTCCTCATTTATGGATCTGCTTGCACAAATAACGCCAAGCTACTTGATCTGTAAACTGTTCCACAGCTGAAGCGTAATACGCGGCTAATAGGCGGTGTTATAGTCGATGGGTTTGTTTCCACTGGCTGCGAAATGGTGCATCTTGTAACCTTCGCAGAAGTGTAGTGTTGCATTGTTTTGCTAAATTTATACGTAGATATTTTTAACGTGTTACGCCTCCAGAACGCTTTAAACAATGGAGCAGTGTAAAACATCTAGCAACTTTCAGATTAAGACACGTACAAATTTCCAGTTGCTGGTTGCTTGGCTAGTAAAAAAATGCGTTGTTACCTGTAAAAACATTGTCGGAATCAGAAGGGTTTATTGCCATATGTGCGAGAAATCACAACATTAGGAAATTGCTGCGGTACTTGGTGCAAAAAGAAAGATAAAAAGTAAGAGATAAGCGAATATAGGAAGTAATCAAGGTAAAAAGAGCAGAAAATAAACCAGACCTTTTGATTACATGCTGCCATCTTTGTCCTTGCTTGTCATTGCTTGAACTGCCGAAATCACGCGTGATCTTGGAATTCTCCGGTGTTTTCGTGACCTCTCGGGACCAGCTGTGTGAAACTCATTTGCTGCCTAGTCATGACTGAAACGCATCCAGTGGGAAGGGACATGCCGTTGAGCTCGTGGGGAAAACACGTCTATTTTTCTACCTGTCACTCAAGCATCCGGTGGAAAACCCTGATGGACTGCGGCCTCTCGCGCCCCCCAGAGGGGGCGCACTTATTGAGAAACACTGAGCTAATCCATCATACTGGAGGAAGTAGTGGCCATTATTGGAATCACAAGAATGTGTCACGACTCATGTTTTCTGATTGTGAGTTTGTGAATGAGAAATGTTCTACATCATTTTGTCGAACCTGGATGAGCTCAAAGATTTCCAATAAATTCAGATTTATCATTCGTTTCCTGAATGACTTTAGCACACGTCTGTTTACCGAAGGACCGCTGTAGTTGTAGCTTAAATGTTTCAGATCTGGAAAATTAAACTAACAGGTTGTTTATCTTTTTTGTTTTGACTGCACTCTCCTCTGATGCGGGCGTTTTAATTGGCTCATGTTCTCGCCTGAACTACTATTAACCACCTGTCCCCTGAAGAAGCACACAATAGCAAAACAGCTGCCTCTTAAGGTGTGCAGTCATCTGTGATGTCTGTCATATGGCACGGGGGCAATTCGCAGACAGGTGATAAGGCATTAGTGCGGTATCCTTGGCAACAGCATATCTGAGAAAGATCAGTGGCAGACGGTCCCTGCAGCCACCTGTGGGCCCTGCTGTCAGCGCTGCTCAGGTGACTCACCCTCTAATTCACTGATGTTCAGGTATAACGGGTGCCAGGTGTGCTAATCGTACAGGCTGGGATGTCAGCATTTAGAAATTAGAGCAGTACACTCTTTGTAAGTGTGATTTCACCAGAGGAATGTGTGATTGGATTATTTAATCCATAGCTAACTAACCCTGTGGGAATTTATTTATAAATCATTCTGTGTATCTGAGTCTCAAATGCTAACACTTTGAGCTCGTGTGGGATAGCTACTTAAGATATATATAAATATATATATATATATATATATATATATATATATATACCGGTGTATATATATTCCTACTGTTTTGAATTGAAATATAATTTAAAAGCATTTTATTTAGAAATTAAAAGAGTGTGACTTTACAATAATAATGTCCATGTCTACTGTTTGATTCTCCATCTCATTATTTTTAATTTAAAAAATTGCTTTCGGAGCAAATTTTCATGAACGATTGAAATGCGATTAATCAAGATTAATTAATTACAAAACCTCTAATTAATTAGATACATTTTTTAATCGAGTCCCACCCCTAGTTAAAACATTTACGTTCACTGAGAAAAACACTAAAGCACGACATAAAGTTGTAATCTATACAGATTTATTTAGTTTTTAACTACAGAAACAAGAAAATAATGAGAGCATCGTAGCCAGAGGCCGATTTTTGGAAATCTGATGACTATGAAGTTAATGTGTTTTGTTTGTTTTTGTAAATATTTAGGAACAATTTAAATAGTCGTTACATTTTTAAAAAAGAAAACTACTCATTCTCATTTTTAAGGCTCTAATTATTGCAATTTAAGGCTAAATTTGATGTTGTAGTGGAAAAAACACCCTTTGACAAAAGAGTGTAGCAAAAACGATTTGATCATTTAATTTTCCTCTAATCAAAACGATGCTTTTGTGTTAAATTACAAAGCAAAATTAGCCTAAAGTAGAAATCTATAGCTCCAAAACGTTTCTAATCCTTCATAAAATCTGAGAATGTTCAGTTTGAAGCAGGGAAAAAGAGACATTTTTGGGTAGAACATCAAAGATGAACCTTTAAAAATAAAAAGCATGATTATTTTGCCAAATAATTGACACACTGAATTTTGAAGAACAATCCTTTTAGTCGGGATTAGCGCCTGGCACCGTAGGAAGGCACGTGTCGGGTCAAATGGAGACAGGGAGGGAGGACTCATTTGTAACAAGCACATCGTCTGTTTGGGGCATGAAATGTTCCGCTTAACTATCGCCAAACTGTGTCGATTTGGAGTAAGTTCATTAGCATTTGTAGGTTGATTTTAAAATTAACTTGGATTTAAAGATTCAGAATGGACAAACTCTTTTGAATCTGCTTCTACTTTTACTTTAACACCACGTTCTCCTCTTCTGTCTCCAGTTGGCCGAGTACCGCCAGAGGAAAGCTCATGCAGACTCCCAGAAGAAGCAGAAAAAGAAGAAAAAAAAGAAGTCATCTGAGGACTCGGAGGGCGATTCGCTGGGAAGAGTGGAGGGCGAGCCGGATCCGTCTGTGGGAGGAGAGGAGCTCTCGGGTGGAGGACGAGATGAATCACAAAAAGGAAACAAAGAACCGCCCACCACAGAGTTCACCTTCACCAAGACGCTGAAGAGCGGAGAGACCGTCAGGCACGACCAGACGTATAAGATAGAGGTAAATGCTCGCTCGCTTCATGCACCACTCAATAAAACGACTCATTTCATCAACGCCACCCCGGAGATATTTGCTAATGTGCGTCCAGGTTGCACATAATGAATGAAGAATAACAATTTTACCTACAAATGTATTTTCTGATCATCCTTATTAATGCCTATCCACCAGTCTGAGAGAATCCTGTTATGAATGAAAAATATGCCAATATGGAGAAGATGAAGAAGACAGTTACTGGCTTCACAGTCTGGGTAACTGGAATAATTAAATTCACTGCTCACAAAAATGAAAGGAACACTTTAAAGAAACACATCAGATACATCAGATCTCAATATGAAGTTGGATATCTATACAAATAACGACAGGGCAATGTCTTAGGAACTACAGAGGGCTCAATTGTGTAGACACCCTAAAATCAGAGTGAAATGAAGATGTGGCAGGCTAGTCCATTATTTCAAAAACTTAATTTCTGCAACTCAAAATGCTTTTCAGTATCTTGTGTGGCCCCCACGAGCTTGTGTGCATGCTTGACAACGTCGGGGCATGCTCCTAATGAGACAACGGATGGTGTCTTGTGGCATTTCCTCCCAGATCTGTGTGAGGGCATCCCTGAGCTCTTGTACAGTCTGAGGAGCAACCTGGCACCGCCTAATGGACCCAAACATAATATCCCACAGATGTTCTATTGGTTTTAAGTCAGGGGATCGTGAAGGCCATTCAATTGTTTCAATTCCTTCATCCTCCAGGTACTGCCTGCATACTCTTGCCACATGAGGCCGGGCATTGTCGTGCATTAGGAGAAAACCAGGACCTACTGCATCAGCGTAGGGTCTGACAAAGGGTTCAAGGATTTCATCTGGATACCTTATGGCAGTCAGAGCACCATTTCCTAGGCAGTAGAGGTCTGTGCGTCCCTCCATGGATATGCCTCCCCAGACCATCACTGACCCACCACCAAACCTGTCATGTTGAACGACGTTGCAGGCAGCATAACGTTCTCCTTGTCTTCTCCAGACTCTTTCACGTCTATCACAGGTGCTCAGGGTGAACCTGCTCTCGTCTGTAAAAAGTACAGGGCGCCAGTGGCGGACTTGCCAATTCTGGTGTTCTTGAGCAAATGCCAGTGGAGCTCTACGGTGCTGGGCAGTGAGCACAGGGCCCACTACAGGACGTCGGGCCCTCAGGCCATCTTCATGAAGTCTGTTCCTGATTGTTTGGGTAGAGACATTCACACCAGTGGCCCTCTGGAGGTCATTCTGTAGGGCACGAGCAGTGCTCAGCCTGTTCCGCCTTGCACAAAGGAGCAGGTATCGGTCCTGCTGATGGGCTGTGGACCTTCTACGGCCCTGTCCAGCTCTCCGAGAATAACCGCCAGTCTCCTGAAATCTCCTCCATGTTCTGGAGATTGTGCTGGGAGACACATTAAACCTTCTTGCTGCAGCACGTGTGGATGTGCCATCCTGGAGAAGTTGGCCAACCTGTGCAACTTCTGTAGGGTTAAGGAATCGCCTCATGCTGCCAGTAGAGATAATTACTCAAGCCAAAACTAGCACGAGTGGAAAACCAGCCAAAAAAGATCAAGAGGGAGAAACTTGAAATGACCTCCACATGTTAAACCAGTCCTGTTTTGAGGGTTTTGGAATTGTTGCCACTTTAGTGCACCTGTCGTTAAGTCCATGAACACCAATACAGCTGAAAGTGATTAACAATGCCCTCAGCTGCTTAGTCAACCAGAAAATTATCAGACAGGTTTCATTGATTTCATGCCAGGCCCAATAAAAAAAGTGTTCCTTTAATTTTTGTGAGCAGTGTAGATTGGTGTTTCAGTATCAAAAGTATCAGAAAGTGACAAAAAATACCCACAAATACTAAATAAATAATAAATATTGTGCAAACAGTACTGTAATCTGATGGAGCTAATTTCTAAGTCATCTAATATTTAGCTAAGTTGAAATAAACCGAAATGATGTATGTCATTGTCAGGCTGTGTTTGTCATTTTATTTGCACGTTTGAATTAGAGCGGTGAGATAAATCCAGAGTCCAGGTGCAAACAGAGGTCAAATTTAAAGATGGCGGACAGAATCATATGATCAGGTTTATTGTTTTGGAAAATGTCTGGGGAGATTTTGTAAAGGATAAAATCCACAACATTAACAACAAACTGTAACTGAGCTCTCGTGTCAGTCGGTGCGTTTACATGTGCGTCTAAATCAAGCTGTGCCAATAATCGAGCTAATACCTTAACCAGAATGGGAGTCTTTATCCTAGTTTACATGTTCGTTAGAAAAATAAATTATTGAATGAAGTGAATTTGACTCCATGACGGTGGATGGCAACATGCGCCCTTTCGTGTTAGCATTCTTCTGGTTAGCCTATAGCAACAGACAAATGGTAAACGAACACTGGCGGTCGTGAAGCAGACGGAGTTAAAGCAGGATGTGCAAAATGGCCAAAGAAATGGACAACAACAACGCAGCAGCACAGTTTGTTTGTACGTACTGTACTGTTTGATGGTGTTACACGTCAGATTCACGAAGAGTCTTGTGGTAATGACGTTATCAGAAGACCTCTTCTGAGGTCTCGTCTCTTTCTGAAGGGGGAGGGCCTAGGCCGGTCGCAGCTTGGCTAAGCTAGGATGTCGTTTATATGCAGAGAAATTTGGTTTAACCACATTATAGACAGACATAATAATCCAAAGAGGTTTGAATGAAGGAAACTGGACTTCTTTGTTTTCTTGAAGAAGTTTTGCTTCTCATCCGAGGAGCTTTGTCAATTCTGATCGTAATATGGGAGAGTCGAGCTTACAAACTGTAGCTGTGTATTGTTGCTTAACGAGCTGAAACTACACATGAATACCCTTCCTCCCCACCCCCCGATGAGTCGTTAGCCTCTATTGAATGAAACATTCGTTGTAGTTGACCAGAAAAGCAGCGTGAACAGTGCTTATTTGCTTGTGCTTCCATTCTGTTTCAAACTATCCTAATTTTACCAGTTTGCCATTTGTTTTGGACGTCTGCTGATGTCATTTCCTACTGGGTTAGAACCAATCAGCATGAGTTAACCAAATGTTCCACTCAGCGACTCTACCGGGCCTTTCTGAGTACCTACTCTTGTTTAGGTACTCCGTTGGTTCCTGAAAAGGGCCCGGTAAACGGCCCATTCAGCTGGCCCGGTGAAGTGGAGACACGTGCGTGCCGGGAAGTTCCGGTAAAATTACCCTGAAGTTCCAACGGTGAAAATACGCCTCATGTGTTCATGTGGGACGAGTGTGTTTCTTTGGTTTGCTGATGGATTAGTCAGGAAAGAAAAAGCAGCAAAAGAGGCTCCAGCAATCAATAAAGCTCAGCAGTTCTCTTGTTTCCTACATAAAATCTGTGTTTAAACACAACTTCATCGCAAAGGCTTGGCAATGACTTTAGGTGGTGAAAACCAATTAAAATGAGTTTAAGGAACATTGATTTTAGGAAAGACTTAAGGTGACTTTAAATATTTCTATGTTATGTTTTTAATGGCGCTTTCTATAAATCGCCCTTTTCTGTTCCTTTTTTTGTGGAATTTGTTGAATTTCATAAATTTCTCAAAAATTGTTGTAAAGCTGCAGGAGATTCAGCCAAACTTATAGTGATTTGGTTTTTCTCTTTAACCTTAAACTGCAACTGGCAGATAACATTATCCAGCCTGCTCCCTGAGCATTTATTCTGAGCATTTCAGGAGAAAATCAGTGACAACTGTTTCATAAATATGCAGACCTGAGGGCTCTTGTACATTTTGTTCCATCTCTTGAGCCCTCTCAGCCTCTCTTGTGTGGCCCTGTGCTGCCTGAACCTACGACATACCCACAAAAAAAATACCTGGTTTCCATGGAGACAAACAATTGCCTTTAAACTGGCTGGGATTTGTTGGTCTGTGCGACCAATTCCTATGTCCTTGCAAAGCATTTCAGGAGACTTAAAAGCTGAGAGAGTGTATCGTCACGTTTCCTGGTACATGGTGTTTTTTTAATTTATTTATTTTTGTTGAGAGGCACCAAAACTTGTTTTATTACATAAAAAACCTGCAGAAATAACTGAATTACTGCTCCCTGGATTAGAACTGCTTCACATCCAAATCTAACGTGCTTGTTTTGAGAGATTGAACCATAAACGGAGAACTGCACACTTAAATTGGAAGAGTTTGGTTCTTATTCTAAGAAAAATGTTCCTAAATGGTCATGAGGTCTTGACCTGTGGTGATGCAGCCCTGAGTGAGCAGGAGGGAAACAAAACAACATAATTGTCTGCAAGTATTTTTAAAGTTGATCAGAGACATTTGTGTTTTGGCTCGTGTTGTTTTCATTCGTGCTGAAGTGCTGTAACGGAGAAGCTGAAAGCCACTCCTCCTTTCTGAGAGGAACTGAAAGCCACTCCTCCTTTCTGAGAGGAACTGAAAGCCATGCCTCCTTTCTGGGAGGAGCTGAAAGCCATGCCTCCTTTCTGGGAGGAGCTGAAAGCCATGCCTCCCCCTCTGGGAGGAGCTGAAAGCCATGCCTCCCTTCTGGGAGGAGCTGAAAGCCATGCCTCCTTTCTGGGAGGAGCTGAAAGCCATGCCTCCCCCTCTGGGAGGAGCTGAAAGCCATGCCTCTCTTCTGGGAGGAGCTGAAAGCCATGCCTCCTTTCTGGGAGGAGCTGAAAGCCATGCCTCCTTTCTGGGAGGAGCTGAAAGCCATGCCTCCCTTCTGAGAGGAACTGAAAGCCATGCCTCCTTTTTTGGAGGAACTGAAAGCCATGCCTCCTTTCTGGGAGGAGCTGAAAGCCAAGCCTCCTTTCTGGGAGGAGCTGAAAGCCAAGCCTCCTTTCTGGGAGAAGCTGAAAGCCACGCTTTCTGGGAGGAGCTGAAAGCCATGCCTCCCTTCTGAGAGGAGCTGAAAGTCGTGCCTCCCTTCTGAGAGGAGCTGAAAGTCGTGCCTCCTTTCTGGGAGGAGCTGAAAGCCACGCTTTCTTTCTGGGAGGAGCTGAAAGCCACGCCTCCCTTCTGAGAGGAACTGAAAGCCACCTCCCTTCTGAGAGGAGCTGAAAGCCGTGCCTCCCTTCTGAGAGGAGCTGAAAGTCGTGCCTTCTTTCTGGGAGGAGCTGAAAGCCAAGCACAAGGAAAGCGGAGTCAACAGAGAGCTAAAATAATAGTCAGATGTAGTTTAAGGTTGGACGCTACGCTATTCACTTAGCTCCAACACACAAAAGATAAATCCCTTTTAGTTCACTCCCTTCTCTTCGACATTTACAGACTTGACATTAATTCAATGCAGGTCGAGTTAGCATTAAAGCTAGTGCCATATTAGCCTTCTGTAAACGCAGTATACAGCAATTATCTGCACGATTATTACTTTTACTTCAATACAATTTTGATTACAAGTGTCTAAAATACAATACATGACTTAATATTTACCTGTCCAAAAGAAACTTACATTTTGAGCCCTTATAGATCTTAAAGCTCCCTCTATCCTATGTGGAAGTTTTAAATTTTTGCCTGAAAATTGAGTTTGACATCCATTCTTTAGAAATTAACATGTACAGTTTACATCAAAGTTTCCTATCCAGCGTTGGAATATTTTTAACTATAATACTATAAATCCAAGTTGAAATTGAGATTAATCTTTTTTTTGTTTTTTGTTGCAGCCAGAGAGTGAAGTATCCACCACAGCTGAAGATTATTCCTCAGAGGTGAGTCACCAGGTCTCAAAACAGATCTTCATGCCTTTTTTTTGTTTCTGGTTGTCTCTCCTTGGTAATTATTACCTCTGTTGTTGGGGATTTATGACCATACTTGTGTAGCCTATGTTCTAGTTTGTAAAAACATAAATCAGAGTTAGGTTTTCTTTGCTGTAAAAGTCAGACCTCTTTATTATCCTGAAATGTTTTTTTGTATATGTAGTAATCACTTTTTCCATCTCTAGTTGAGACAGACTGCTTTAAAGAAACTGTGCTGCTTATTAGGGGTGTGTATTGGCAAGAATCTGGTGATACGATATAGATCATAATTCAAGGGAATCGATATGATATATATCACAATTAGGGGCGGGCAATATAAATGACATAAGGTAGAAACGATATAAAATTGGGTAATGATAGAGTTTTTGGCTCTATCGCGATAACACATGACATCACTAAGATGTGCACCCGCACCGACATTGGGACAACAGAATGGCAGTGACTGCAAGCATGGAGCGGGCGGAGGACAAGGAGCATTCTACACAAGAGATTTTGGACGTCTTTATTCTGCTGTAATATATTTGCCATATGAAGGTTTTTAAAAGCATGTCATTTTGATATATAAACAGAGGAAAAAATATATCGCAATATATATATCGTTATCGCACATGCTTCAGATTATATCGCGATATAGATTTGAGGCCATATCGCCCAGCCCTAATCACAATACAGGGGGAGCGATACGATATATATCACAATACAGGGGAGGCAATATGAGGCAATACATAATAGACAATACGATATATATATATATTACAACACAGGGGAGGCGATACGATAAATATCGCAATACGGGGGGGCACTATACGATATATATCACTATATAGGGGAGATGATACCATATATTGAAATACTAAAAACGAGACGATGTTTGCAATTTTTAAGACTGAATTTAATTGGCAAACTCGAGCAAGAAGCTTCAGACACATCCAGTGCTATCATGAGATCTCGCTGTTCCGTGACTAAAAATGGTAGATACTGCTGCCACCTAGCAGTTGGAGTTTGAATTGCACCACACAAAAGAAATACAGTAAATGATTGCAGGTAAATTCTCAATAAAAAATCAATTCAGTGCTTTTAAATATCGATTCAGTATCATAACACAAAAGATCACGATATTTCAGCATATCAATATTTTCTTACATCCCTTTTGCTTTTGATTAAAAAAATTATTCAGAAATCTTATTTTCTTACAGATTTTTTGCTCTTTAGTCACCTATTGATGCTAGAGTCTAACGTTTGTTGTAAGCATATAATTAACCAGAGTTTAAAAAAATTAGTAAAATTTAATTTAATAAGCTGACAATTTAAATTCAGCTTTAATTCTAGTAAAACCTACAATTTAACCCATATTTAAGAGAGTAAATCATGTTTGAAGCTGATCTAATGTTGCATCTCCTGGTTCTCCATGTCTAACTATTATGAATTAACAGGTAAATGGGTGCCATGATGAGATGACAGAGAACCTAATTATGTCTTCAAAGGACTTTATCTGGGTACAGTAATCCAATCCAGGAGCTCTTCTGACTCAGCTTTGGCTTTGCTAACAAACCTGTTTGCTGCTCTTCTGCAGGATTTCCACTAACCACGTGTGTTTTGTTGCCCCCGTTTAACTAACTTCATTCAAAAACTGTTCTGTGTGTGGGGGGGGGGGGACGCCTTAGAACCTCAAACGCCCAAAATGACCCAAAGGCACAGAACGGAACAGGTCATTGTGACATTGTAGAGGTGTAAATTATCTGGTAAAGCTGCAGGAGAGCAGAGGGAGTGAAGTAGATGGTGAGAGGAAAGGTAACAGTGAAGGTTTCAAGCTGTTCTCCTTAAAATCAGAACAGATCAGACGAATGGGAAAAGATCTCAGAAACGTCTCAGAGTACAAAATATTTTTATATTTTATCTAAAATGTTGTATAAAGATTACCAGAAATGTTTCATTACATTGCTTTTATATGGCATTAGTTAAATCACCATCAGCCTCTTGAATCTGCAGAGCAGCACCACAGGAAAGGCTGGTGCTGATTCGATATTGTTGACAGCAAAATAAAAGAATTGAAGATCTTTCATCAAAAACTATTATTTAAAATTTATCATGTTGGTGTTGGGGATGACTTTAATCTACTCCCACATCAAAATGTAGACAAGATCTGCAAACGTGAACGATATCCTGTCATTTTTGTGTTTTTGACAGCCATAATAATAAATTACTGCTCTGGAGTTCTGGACGTTTCTACAGCTCGCTGTCGTGGGAGTTTATTTATTTCTTTTTTGTAGCCTAGACTTTGAAATGTTTAGCTTTGAAGGATTCAGCTGTGGTTTGGGGCCTTCGTTAACTCCTGGAGAAGGGCTTGACGTCCTCTGGGCATTAAATAACTCAAGGTCTTGTTTCTGAATTCTCTTAAATGTGAAATTAAATGTTTTGAGAAGTTTGAAATGAGAGTTCTTTTCATACTTTAATCAAGTTTTGGTGTCGTTGTCTTGCTAATTTCTCATTATCCTCCTTGGTAAGCAACACATTTCCTGTTTGCCTTTTGCATTTTGACCATTTTCAGGCCTGAAGCTTAAAGAACATCAGCAGCACTAATACATATGATGCTTTCTGTCTTTGGGCTTTTGCTCTTTGGTGGTGACTCTGAGACCTCTGAGTTTTGTTAAAGCCGTGTTCAACTCTTGCTTTGTCTCAGGAGGAAGTGGAGTCCCTGCAGCAGATCACTAAGGGACATACCATACAGGAGATGGAGGACGCTTTAACAGCTAAGACCCAAACTGTGGAGGAGCTGAGTGGAGAGCTGGAGGAGATCAGGTCTGCAGAAGGAGTACAGCAGGTAAACGCTTCGTTACGGTGATAAATCAGCTAGTCTTTGGGGGGTTCTGTGTTCTAGTTCTGGTTTTATTAACGGATTATTAACTATTGATCTGAAAATGAGGATAAAAGCACAGAGAGCCAGGAGACAAAATAGAATTATTGCAAAATATTATACTTATTTTCATGGTTTTACATTAAAATAATGAGTTGTTTTGTATTTATTTGCTGCAGCTAGAGCATATCTTTTACATTTTTTTATGTTTTTTAAAATATCATCAGTAAATATCTCTTTTCCCTTTCTTCATTATCAGTAGAAATGCTTTAACTGTGCATCATGGAGGTTTTAACACTGAAATCCCTTCTGGGTTTTTCAGCTGCAGGACTTTGAAGCTGCGCTGAAGCAGCGAGACGGCATCATCACTCAGCTCACATCCAACCTTCAGCAGGCTCGTGAGGAGAGAGACGAGATCATGAAAGAGTTCTTAGCTCTGACAGAACAGAGCCAGAAACTGCAAATCCAGTTCCAGCAGGTGGGAAACGCTTCCTCGCCAGTTTTAGTTCCCTCATCCAGATTTTTATTTTGTAATAACTAACCGTGTGCGACTGAATTGGTATAAAATGAGAAGATGTGTCTTCTTTTTCCCTCATCTGTATTCTGAAAACCGTGTTGTCTGGCTGCTAATCACAGCTGCAGGCAGGCGAGGCGCTGAGGAACACCAGCCACAGCAGCACCGCTGCTGATCTCCTGCAGGCGAGGCAGCAGATTGTTCAGTACCAGCAGCAGCTGGAGGAGATGAACATGGAGGTCGGAAAGCACCAAGAGAGCAGCAGCGGCCAGCTAGATCACATCAAACAGCTCCAAGTCAAACTCAACGACATGGAGATGGTGAGAAGACGTTTAACCTGTTAGACTCGGGTCGTTTTAGAGTTTTTCTTTGTGTATCTAAACCTAAATGTCTCTGCAGTCAGGGAGAAGAGCAGAAGACTCATTTGCACAAAGGACAAACGAAAAGGACTCGCTGATTGCTGAGCAAAAAACAATCATTTTGAGTCAAGAGCAGGCTCTAAGAGCGGCCGAGGAGGCTTTTGCTCAAACAATGAAGGATAAAAATCAGCTCATTTCAGACCAAACCGTAATAATCACAGAACACGAGCGGTCGTTGAACCTTCTCAGAGAGGAGCTCGTTCTTACAGGAAGGACTACCGATGACAACATCATGCATCACGCTGATGATAAAGATCTCATTATAGAGGAGAAAGAGAGGGTCGTTTCAGAGCGCGACCGCTCCATCGTCCAGCTGCAGGACAAACTGGAGACGTCTGAAAAACACCTAAATGATCTCCAGCAGCAGCTGGCTGCAAAGGAATCAGAGCTGGAGAACTTCCTGGAGGAGCTGGAGAGCGCCAAATCCGATTTAGTCAGTTGTAAAGGTGAAATGGATAGTTGTAAGTTACAGTTGGAGAAAGAACAAACGGAGTTGGAGAGCTGTAAGAGCGACCTCGCTGCCTCCAGACAGAAGGAACGGATGTCATCTAGTGAAATCATGCAGCTCATGGGAATGGTAGAAGGTCTGCAGAAACGTTGCCACCAGGGCAGCGTGTCCGAGAGCGACGCCGTCCAAAAGATGCAGGAAGAAACCGTTCAGAAGCTCGAACTTCTCAGGGCAGAGCTGGACGAGATGTACGGTCAGCAGATAGTCCAGATGAAGCAGGAGCTCAATCTGCAGCACGCAGCGAGAGTCCAGCAGATGACTGAGCAACATCGGGCTGAGATGGAGCTTCTGAAAACACAACAGAGTTCATTTGGCAGCTCTGGAGAGGTGGAAGCGCTCACTGTTAAGATTAAAAAGCTTCAGGGCACTTTGGAGCAGTCTCAGGCCACGAACGATAAAGCCAAACACGAGTTGAATCAAGTCATCCAGGAGAAGCTAAAGCTGCAGGATAAGGTTGAAGATCTTCTCCAAGAGCTCAGTGCTGCTAAAGAAGAAGTGGAGCAAGTTTCTACCAGTCTGCTCTCTCAGGAACGCAACCGGGACGAGCTGCTGTATCTCCAGGAAACCATCGACACCCTGAGGAACGAGCTCTCAGAGGCTCAGGAAGCTGCTCGAGAAGCAGAAACCAAACACGAATCGGAAATAACGAATTACAAGATCAAGCTGGAGATGCTGGAAAGGGAGAAGGACGCCGTTCTGGATCGAATGGCCGAGTCGCAGGAAGCAGAGCTGGAGCGACTGAGGACTCAGCTTCTGTTTAGCCATGAGGAGGAACTTACAACTCTCAGGGAGGAACTGCAAAGAGAGAACTTTTTGAACACGGAGAACCTTCTCAACGAAGCAGCTGTCAGACACCAGAAGGCTTTGGACGAGCTGCATGTTAGTTATGCAGAGCAGCTGGGTTTGCTGCAGACAGAGAAAGGAGCTTTCGCCATGGAGAGAGATGAACTTTTGAACCAAATTCTCGGGCTCAAAGAGGATCTGAAGCTGGCCTTGCAGAACTCGAGAGCAGACAAGCTGGTGCTGCAGCTCAAGGAGGTCCAGGCTGAACTGGAGGAGCTTCGGAAAGGAGCCCAAGAGCAAGCCAAGCTGCAAAATGAAATCCAGTCGTTGCTAAAAAAGACAGAAGTGCTGGAAAATCAGACAAAAGACAAAGAACACTACTGGGAGGAGAAACTGAAGGAGCGTGAATTAGAGAAGGAGACTCTGATTGAGTCCATCAACACTCTGAAAGAAGAGATGGAGTCAAAAAATCAGAAAATTGAGACTCTGACAGCTGGGAACAATCGCATCCAGCAACAAGTGGCCGAGCTTCACGAGGAAATCGAAAAGCAGAGGACGACTTTCTCCTTTGCAGAGAAGAACTTTGAGGTGAATTATCAAGAGCTGAAGGAGGAGTACACTTGTCTCGTCGAGGAAAAGAAACAGCTGGAGGAGCGGACGCTGAGGGAGACACTCGAGTTCGAGGCGAGAATTACACGCCTTCAGTCGCAGATTCAAGAGCTCGAGGAGCGGAGCGGAGACGTCGGGATGGAGGAGGTGAAGACTGAAGACAAAGCTGAGACAGAAAAAGGTTCTACGGAGCTAACGGAGAAGCTTAACGTGACTCTGAGGGAGAAGAGGAGGCTGGATGAAAGGCTCTCTGAAGTTACAGGTCAGCTAAAGTTTACGGAGAGCAAAGTGGGACAGCTGGAAGAGGAGTTGTTACAAGTGAGGCAAGAAAACATGGAGATCATTGCAGAAAACGAAAGTCTGAGAAAAGAAAAGAAGCAGCGGATCAAGGAGGGAACGGGAGCGAAAGATTCCCAGGATCAGCGTCGGATTCAGTCTCTGCAGGAGGAGATAGAGACTCTTCAGTCTCGCTCACACGCAGCTGAAGCAGAAAGAGACGGCGCCCGGCACACTCTGGAGCTCCTCAGGCTTTCACAGACGCCGTCTCCAGCAGCGGGGCTCTCCTCGGGGGAGGGACCTGTTGATGGACGATCCTCCCCACGCAAGTCGGCAGCCTCGGGGTCAAGCAGGCGCAAGAGACGGCAGAGGTCGAAGCAGGAGCGCAAAGCCGGCAGCGCTCTGCCAGACAGCAGAGAAGAAAAGCAAAGGGGGGAGGAAGAGGGAGCTGGAAGTGCTGCAGAGGCGGAGATGCTGCCTCAGATGCAGAGCCAGGTTATGTCATGTTCACCGGAGAGGGCCGGTAAGGAGGACCAGAGAGACGGAGGCAGAGGCTGCAGCGGCGGAACGGTAAGCACTCACGCTGCTCTTTAAAATCCAACCTGCATATTTGAAATTGCATGCATCACTTCTGGAATGAATGTAGAGTATTTCAAGTTATTTGCAGCTTTATTGGAAACAACCTTGCAATGAATCCCAATCCAGCCTTTTTTTAAAGGAAATGTGACTTGTGTGCATTTAAGCTCTGAGAGGTTTTCTCTCTAGTGAGTTACAGTCCTGATTGTAAATCGCCCGAGGGTCTGCAGGCTCGCTTTTGAAAGGTAGCATTTAGCAGACAGAGGCAGAGGCATTTTTTTATTTTATGCAGACATTCAGAAGGGATGAAAAGCAGCTTTTATTTATGATTCGTTTTTACGTGATGCTGCTCGCCTCGAACTGAAAACGTTGGTTTTAAAGAGATATTCCACCCCCAAGTGAAATTCACACTGCTGCCTTATTCCCCAGAGTTAGATAAATAGGAGAAAGCATTTTGTAACCAGCCCAGTCATTCTCCTAATCTGGCAGTATTCTGTTAGCTTTAGCTTAGCATAAATAATGTAAGTGAATGGGAACAGCTAGCATTTTGAAAAGGTCATGAAAATTACTCAATAATGATCCTAACTTTTCTTTGTGACCTCAATAATCACATCGACTGAAAAATGAAAGTCATAAGTAACACGAAGGAATTACAGGAGCCGATTTAGACTTGGGTCTACTTTACGACAAAGCACCGCTGTAAGCCTCCGCTGCAAGGTGCAAAGACCAGACACAGCAGCCCCAAAAGACACCAGCCTAAAAGCCTAGCAGCCACACATTTGTGTTTACAGAAGTAGGTGTCTTCTTGAATTTGATGGAGTGAAATGCTAGTTGTTACCAATCACTTACATTGTTTATGCTAAGCTAAAGCTAACGGATACTGCCATATTAGCAGAATAACTGGGCTGGTTACAAAATGCTTTTCCCCACTTGTCTAACTCTAGGGAATATGTCAACAGACTAAATTTCACTTAGAGTTGGAATATCCCTTTAAAATCACCCGATAATCGAGTGAACGGCGTCTTCTGCTAGCTTTGAACCGTTGCTGTTGTGTAGAAATGTGTACATTCTAGTTTCTCTCCATCCTGCAGGGAGTGAAGGGTTTGAGGTGAGAAGCCATTTTAACCCTTTGTGTCTGTGTCACGATCGCACACGGCTTTCAAAGATTCTGCCCATCGCTTGACTTTCATCTCACATCAGTGTTTTCTGAAGCTTTCGTCACCTCCTGAGTTGGAACGCTAAACTTGATTTTTTTGTCAGGAGACAAACATTTCATCTGTTTTTTAAACTTTGTGCAAAATCTATTTCAGATAGATAATTTAATAGGAAGCAAGATAAATGTCACATTTGAATGACTTTATTCCAGATATTAAATGTCAAATAGTTTTTCTCTGCTCCCTCTCAGGAGGTGATTCATAATTGTGCATTTGATTCGTTCTGTTCATCACTGTCTGAATTTGTTCTGGGTAAATATTTGAGGTGGTCTTTACTTTTGTTTATTAAAGACATGATTGTTCTGCTTGCTTTTTTTTAGGTGAGCAGACGGGGGATGGGCTTCCACGCAGAGCGCGTTGTGTGTCAAAGAGCAGAAGAGGAGGAAGAGACCCCTGAGCATGTAAATGTCACTTAAGCTCACATCCTGCTCTGTGCTTTTCAGTTGCTTTGATGCGTAATGCGGTGGGGTGTAAAAGTCAATAGATGGGGGCTCAGAGAGCTGCTAACCTTCCTATCCTGTGCTTTTTTATGATCTTCAATGACCTGACTCCAATGGACTCTGAACTAGTTACATACAGTACATGTTTTTAAATTTGATCATTAATTCGTCATGCAAGGCCGTGACAGAGGTTCATTTGCTGAAAACTTCAACTGAAAGAAAAAAGAATTTCACTGCAGAGCTTCAAGTCCTGCAAGTCTGCAGACGGCACCAATTTAATAGCGTTAGAAGTGGCATCAAATGACTCAAAGGAAAATAGAAGTGCAATCAGTGCAGAGCTGTGAAGGAAAGGTCTGACATGAAGTCGAAGCTTGACGTGGTCTCTTTAGACGAGGTGCAGAGGGAGATGATTGGACTCCTCCGTTCCCTGGGGAGTGTTGCAGACCAATTCCCCACCAGGACATCAGAGGGTGTAGCGCTTTTCTGGGGGTATAACTCATAATGGCGTTGCGTGTTTCTGCATCCACGCAGACAGACAAGTATAAATCAGGGTTAAGAAAAGCTGGTTTAACACGTCATAAGCATAGACACACCATCTTACATTAACATGTCCCAACTTCAGCGTCTACAATACTTAAACATTGGTTGTAGTAATTCTAACCGCAGACCAACGCTAGCCCGAGGTACATCTAACACTAGCCTGAGCTACTTCTAACACTTACCCGAGCTAGTGCTAATGCTAGCTTGATGGTGGCAGAGGAGTTAAGTGGCCGCCCCGAAAAGGGAAGGTCACAGGTTCGCGCCCCGCTATCGTTGTGTCCTTGGGCAAGACACTTAACCCAAATTGCCTGCTGGTGGTGGTCGGAGGAACCGGTGGCGCCAGTGTACGGCAGCCTCACCTCCTTCGGTGCGCCTCATCGCAGCTGTAGCTACGATGTAGCTCATCGTCACCGGGTGTGAATGTGTGCGTGAATGGGTGAATGACTGTTTGTGTTGTAAAGCGCCTTGGGGTGTTCTAGGACTCTGGAAGGCACTGTATCAAATACAGGCCATTTACCATCTAGGCTAATGTTAGCCTGAGCTACTGCTAATGCTAGCCTGAGCTAATGCTAACATGAATTACTGCTAATGTTAGCACAAGCTACTGCTAACACTTGCCTGAGCTACTGCTAATGCAAGCCTGAGCTACTGCTAATGCTAACATGAGTTACTGCTAATGTTAGTACGAGCTACTGCTAACACTTGCCTGAGCTACTACTAATGCTAACATGAGTTACTGCCAATGTTAGCCTGAGCTACTGCTAATGCTAGTATGAGTTACTGCCAATGTTAGCCTGAGCTACTGCTAATGCTAGCCTGAGCTAATGCTAATGCTAACATGAATTACTGCTAATGTTAGCACGAGCTACTGCTAACACTTGCCTGAGCTACTGCTAATGCTAGCATGAGTTACTGCCAATGTTAGCATGAGTTACTGCCAATGTTAGCCTGAGCTACTGCTAATGCTAGCCTGAGCTACTGCTAATGCTAGCATGAGTTACTGCCAATGTTAGCATGAGTTACTGCCAATGTTAGCCTGAGCTACTGCTAATATCGTAATTGGATTAGAGAAAAACAAAGGTCACTGACTTCCACTTTCATCCACACCCCATCTCTCACCCCCCCACCCCCGTGCTGGTTGAGTGGGGAAAGCCAATCTTTCCATGGTAGGGGTTTATTATGGTGGTTATATTTGGCTACGTAGAAGCTCAAAGAACAGTTTCCAATTGTAGAAAAAAAGCTTTGTTCTAGGACATTTTTAAAACCTTCCTTATTTTCTGTTTGTAAAACAACCTGTGATATAAAACTAATGCTTCAGGATTTTAATGCTAAGGAGCAACAAATAAATAGTTTATTTTTATTTTGTTGTTAAAACACTTTAATATCGCACAAGCACTCTGGAACACCATAACTAAAAGCTGTTCAAAATGCAAAACGATCTGGAGATTAGGGTTGAGGTATAAAATATAAATGATCTAAGGTTAGAAATGGAATTATTATAACAAACTTTTCATTTAAGAACAAATCACTAAAACCCCCAGTAAGTGAGATTAAGCTTTATGGAACAAAAGATCACTTTATGTCTACGTCAAGAAAAGAACCACATGTTTTATAAACATCTGATAAGAAAATATCTCAACACTTCTGTTAGAAGTTTTATCACTGGAAATTCTGTCATTTTTCCATTTAATCTTTTTTCCTTTGAGCCTTTAGATAAAAATGTCCCCAAAAACCTGCTTAAACTCCAGATGTTCTCATCTGGCAGCCAAACGGGAAGAACATCTCATGTTGTGAAAACTCTCACTTCCATTCCCTCTTCAGTAGAGTTTTATTTCCTGCACACTCCATTGTTTTTGGTGGTTGTTGTGACAGCAGAGCATCAAACACAGCTGCCATCTTTTTGTGTTCGACAGTGACCTTCTCTCATCTGCATCTTTTGAGCGACAAAATCTGAGTTGCGTGTCTGAAAAGAGCCTCTCCGTCTGATGTGGTGCTGATGGAGTGATTGTACGACAACAAAGCTTTGTAAAAACGGCCTAATTAAGATGTAGAGTGCGCTCTAAAACCTGCAGTATCAAAGGTTACAGAATCACGATTTTCCCCGATTGTGTAACCTGTATGAATTAACGGTAATGCATTATGCATCATTAGAGGAAGACGCCTTATGTTGTGCTTTTTGTTGTCTGTTGCTGAAGTGATAATAGCTGAGCTCTCATCCTGAACACAGATGGTTTGTGTTTATAGAAACAGGATTTGATGGAATTATGTTATTCAATCACATCTGATTAGTAAATGGATGCTGCACACTTACATCTGGTCAATTATAATTGAGATATTTTGTTTTATCAGCAGCTAGTTGGCGGCTTTTAATGGTATTAATTCCCTAAATAAGCATGTTTCCTGTATATGTAGAAGAGCACGATTAGTGTGTTTTAATAGATTCGTGTTTCGTGCATTAAGGGGGAGTTCAGGCTGCAGATGGAGGCTCAGCGGATCAGCCTGTCTCAGATCCACGCCGCTCAGCTGGAGCTGCTGCAGGAAGAGACGGACGCCTGCACGCACTCTCTGGAGTTGAAACTCCAGCACCTGAGAGACCGAAGCCACCGAGGTAGAGCCGGCCTCATGAGTTCACGCGGGTTTGTAAACGTGGGAAAAAATGACGTTTGAGTAATATTCTGTTCTTCTCAGATGAACAAAACATCTTCAAATACCAGAGCATGATGGAAGCTGTGTCCGAGGAATGCAGCCAGATTGTTCAGGTAATTCTTGACTAAATAAGTTTTTGAAAAGACGTTTTCACGTTTTATTTGCTCGTAACCTTGTTGTTTTCTTTGTTTTTTAGTCTTTTCAGAAGATTTTTGGCAAAGAGTTTTTGGAGAGCGTTGATGCAGCCGGCCCGTCGAATATTTCTGCAGAAAGAGAAGCAACGAGTGAATCTGTCTCTGTTGTTCTGGAGGCCAGAGGTACGCGACTGCAGTAAGGATAAAAGGGGACATATTATGACTTTTTCTTAAGTAAAAAATTATTCTATGGTTGATAGAAAACACGTTTATGAAGTTCTTTGCACTAAATCCCTCTCACATAAAACAATTTCAGCAGTTTTATTCTTGACGGTTTCAGTACCTTCCAGAATGAGCCGTTTCAGGGCTCTGTCACTTTAAGAAAAACAAGCAGGAGCTGGCCCCGCCCACCCATCTCCTGCTCAGGCTGCTATAAGCTGAGAAGCTCCGATACCTGGGAAGGGCTCGGAGTAGAGCTGCTGCTCCTCTCCTCTATATGAGAGGTGGTTCTACTCTGATTTCCCTGTTTGTGACATCACAAATGGGGACTTTTTGAAATGCCGTGTTTTGATGATTCTGATGGATGGATGAAGGTATTTTTTTCACATGTGGAGTGTTTATAGAGGAAGTAGAGACCCACATAGCAGCACAAAAGGATGCAAAAGATGAATTTTGCATAATATGTCCCCTTTTAAACATGTTTCACCTAATTAAACATGTTTCAGTAAAATATGGTATTTTATTTGTGTGTTTAGTGGATTTACTTTTTATTCTGCTTAAATTTAGGAAACTAATTTATTTGTTGTTTTTTCTTCGTAGAGCTCTACGGGAATCTTCAGCAGGTGAGAGAGAGGATCGAGCAGGAGCATCGTCGACTTTCTCAGCTCCAGGCTCTGCTGAGGAATGATGAAAACAGGGTAAAATATCTGTAAACAACTCTCCGTCGGTGTAAACACCAAGCATGGTTCAGAATCTGTACACTTATTTTTCATGGAATGCAATAAACAGAAAAGAGTTCACACAAATTGTTTCTCAAACTGAATTGGAGTTGAAACGATCGTGTCCTCGTGGGGAAAAGTGTTTTCTGTTCAGAAAGTTCAGGATGAGATTTACTGTTTTATTTCTTCACCTTTTACTGTGAAGTTTTCCTCTCCTGAGGATAAAAAACAACATTTAAGGTGTAGATTATAGAGAGAATTCATAAATCTTTGTGATTTTTAGATGACCGAGCTGCAGACGGCCTACGATGAGCTGAAGAGCAGCAGCGAGAAGCAGATCTCTGACCTGCAGCTGCAGCTGGACACGATAAACTCCTCAGTCACTGGTAAAGCCGTTACTGAAGACCCAAGAAGCTCTGTGCCGTCTAAAGCTTTTGTTTCTCTCTTCTTCATCGTCTGCAGCGAAAGCATTAAAGCTTTTCAGGCTTGCATTTCTATTTCACTGTTATTGTGTTTGTGCTGAAGACCTTGAGCTGCTCTGCTGGTAATTATTTCTTTGGTTGGAGCAGAGAACTTAATTATAGTCTGCATTGTTTCCAGACTGCACATTTATAACTTCGCTCCACAGTTTTTGCTTTTCTGGGTGCTAATTCCTACTTTTGAAATGGTTTCAGCCTTTTTCTTTTTTTTAAATTTTTGCATCACTAGATGTGGAGGAGCAGGCTGGGGTCCCTGCTTCCCCTTCAGTGGACCTGCTGACGCTGAAGGCCGAGGCTCAGGAGAAGCAGCTCCAGCTGGAGGAGAGTCACCGCCAGGAAATGGAGCACCTCAGGGCTCACTACCAGCACCAGGCTGCAGAAACAGAGGAGAGATACTCTACAGAGCTCGTCATACTGCAGCAGCGACTGCAGGAGGTCACAGGAGAGAAGACCTACTACAGGTGATGCTTCATAAAAACGGTGCACATTCATGGGTTTCTTATCATTTTCAGACCTCATTTTTAGTTTCAAAGCTCATCCAGTAGCTTTTATCCTCTTGTTAGAAAAATCTAATTGATAAAAATGATTCTTTTTTGATTCGGTAAAATCTTATTAGATGTACAATTTCCAGAGAGCCGCTTTTATGCCCCCTGCAGCTTTTTCTCTTGCATAAACAATTAACGTCACATCCAGCGATGTGATTTTAATGATTGTGCCTGATTAACGGTGCGTTTGATGAGAGAACAGTGTGAGCAGTGGCTGAGATGAATGATTGATTGTACCAAAGATAACTTCAAACAGACGCTAGTGTGCACTTCCTGCGCTCTGTCGCACGAGCCGAGTACTTGACCCAGTTCAGGTGACAGCTGAGCCTAACTAATGAAATATTCAGCGGTGGAGCTCGGGCTTTTTGTTAGCGCACAAACCTGTAAAAGTATCTTCCAACTACTTCATACAGCTTCCTGATTGAAGTTAGATCTGCAAATACTGCAGGAAAAACCCTAAACAATGCATAAATATAATTGTGTTACACGCATCATTCAAAGAAAAATTTGCCTCTGTCCAGTAACTTTAAGTTCGTTTTGGGGAAAATCCTAATTATCTAAAATATTCTAAACCTAAATAATCAGTTAATTGGCTGATTATTTGAAGAAAGAGGAAGCAAAATATAAACGTAACTAGATTATATCAAAGTATGTAAAAATAATAATAAAATGACTTCACATTCATAGTGAAAAATCACATTAGTTCCAGTTGCTCCTCAGTGCTTTTGAAGGGATTTAAAACGTCCAACAAAACTCATAAAACTTGTTTTAATCCTGGTTTTGTGTTTGTCCCTCAGCCTGTCCGGTGGTCCTGAGTCTTCATCTGAGGCGATGGAGGAGGAGCTAAAGGTCTGCCTTCTGCATTTTAACCTTCCAAGTGGCGTGTTCAGCATCCTGAGATGCTGTGGCAGTGAGGGTGGATGGGAGGGAGGGAGGTGCAGCCTTTAGGCTCAAACATGTCCTAAATCTCCAGAGGCGGCGTCGTGAGGGACCTATATCTACCGATTAAAAGGATCAGACATTACATAAGAGTTTCCAACCAAGCGGACGTATTCTAGGCCTGGTGGCTGGATGAAAGGAGGATTCTGTCTTGCCTGAATGAACTCTGCTCTATTTAAGCCATCTCATCGCTCTAACTTCTATTCTCTCGTAGTTTGTCAGATAGTTGCTAGCTCCATCCTGACAGCTTTTATTTCCAAGCTCTCTGATCTGCACCCAGAGAGAGCGAGAGACCGTGGAGGGTTTAGACGTGGTGTATCGTTATGGTTGAAGCAAGAAAAAAACACGAGAAACTGTAAAAAAGAAAGATTTATTCAGACAATGAGGCGGATTTAATGAGACGCTTCATTATTTTTGAGAGGTGAGAAGAGTAAAGTGTTGGTGAAGGGGCTTTTAGGACTTCTCTTCATTAAACAGCCTTTTATTGTCAGCACACATTGATTTTGTGCACATTCATTTTTATAATTTGCGCTTTTCTGCTCCCGATCCTCTCCTCAGGACCTGGGAGAGGAGGACCTGTCAGAAGGAGGCGTGGAGTCGCACTGGCCTGCCAGGTCGTCTGGCCTGACGGCACAGCTGCAAGCGCTGAAGAAAGCCCTCAACCACAAGTACGTCCAAGAAGTAGGCGCCCTCAAAGAGCAGCACAGCAGTGAGCTGAGGAGACTGAGGGAGGAACGGGAGCAGGAGAGAAGACGGGAGCATTGGGAAGACCAAGGAGAGAGAAAGCTGGATCTCAACGGTGATTTCGGAGCTGGAAACTCCTCCGAGAGCTTCGGTGTGTCCGGATCACTCCACACGGAGGAGAAACATCAGGAGAGGGTGGAGGAGGAAGTTGCAAAGGTAGCAGCCTCATTTTCTAAACTTTAGTTGAGTTTGATGAAATCCTTGGTTCTGTTGATCATCAAACCAGATGGATCCCAATGAGGTGGATTATTCATGTTTGGTTTAAAAACCGTTTTTTTTGGCGAGCAGCGTGTAAAAAGTCACAAAAACGATGATTTGTGTTTCATGTCAAACCAAATCGAAACATTTCTGCTTCCTCACAGGCCATAGTTCAGATGTCTGTGGAGTTTGCACAGCAAACCGAGCTGGCTCGCCTCCACAAACGCTCCCGGCAGACCAGCACCTCCATGCAGACCCATCTGAACGAAGACGAAGCGGAGGACAGGGAGCCGGAGGAGCAGACTCCAAGGGTTTCTCCCATGGCAACAGCCGGGCTGGAGGAAGAGGAGCGGGGAAGGTTGGAAAGAGAACTAGAGCAGAAGAACGCTGAGATCAGGAAGTTAAAGGAGGAGCTGCAGAAACGTGAACCTGAGCAGGTCAGTGAGGTGTTGCTTCATACTTCACCATCAATCAACAGATTTCTTTATTCCAGCTGACGGACTCTTTTCTGCTGCGTCGTTATTTTCCACACGGAGTGTCGCAGTGCGGGTTTCAGCTCAATTAAAATGGATTCTGTATCATATGATCTGAAGAGCGTTAGCTTAGCTTCAGATTTAATACACTCACATCTGATTAAAGGTTTCAGTAATTAGTTTGTATAAAAGTTGTAATTAGATCTTATTTTATTCTTGTTTTTTTCAGCCGTTATAAAAAATGATATAAGATGATTTTTAAAGATTTTTATAAATAATTTCAATATCTAATGTTTATGCTGAATGTAGACGGTGCTCGTCTTTATTCACGTGTTCTCATGCAACTTTTTATTATTGTAAAGTTAAACAATAGTTAAAATTTTATGATATTTATCTCTTTCACCAGCATTTTCCTGTAAAGTGGCACTAAAACAAGAGAATGCAACATCCTCTCTGCTCTTTACAAACATTTAAGTTTAGCTTTTATTCTCATGGATGAGATTTTAAAAATTATTAGGAAAATCACAGAAATAAATCATTTAAGGCATGTTTATTCAGTTTTTACTGTCGTTATAAAATCGAATAAATCCATATTTTATTTATTTAATAAGAACTTCTCTGACATCTAAAATATTCATCTCCATCTGTGTTTCACGGATATTTTATAGCATTAATAAAAGCCGTTACCATAGAGGTAAATTATAAAATTAGCCACACGGCACGTTCTAGGTCAGTGGTTCCCAGCGTTGGGGGTCTTGAGATGATTTCCAGAAATCAAAATAAAATTGAAAAAATATTGCTGAAGCTATATTTCTAGCATAGTTGTTGCAAAAACTCAGCCAAATTGATGTAAATAGATACAAGTGAAAATGAACTGAAGCTTTTTTCTTTATGCCATGCATTATTTAGCTTTTTAGGTATGTTTATTGTCAAATCAGAGATTTCTGGGGTCTCAACAGTCGCTGTGTTGAGGGTCTGAAGCTGCAGGTAGCTGCATGAGCTACGTTGATTCTGCACATCCAGCAGGTGGCGCTGCTGCCTCTGCTGCTCTCCTTTCCCTCAGGTGCACCTGTTGCCATAGCAGCACAAAGATAGCAGTGTTTCTCTCTGCAGTAAAGTGTGTGTGTGCTTGTAAAGAGGCAGCGTTTGTATGAGCGCATACTGTTCCTTATTTGAATTCACTTTCCAAATAGTCACACATTATGCTGAGTTTTCAGCAGCCTGCAACTTTGCAATGACGGGGCTGCTGTCTGTGTTCTCGCTGCTGCCCGTCCAGGCTTTAAGGAGGAGAGACGATGGTGGGGGACAAGTAGTGGAAGGGGACGATGCACAACTTGAAACACTAACTGGAAGACCCAGACTGACCCTTCAGGATGATGAAGATCCTTCTGATAAAGATACTGAAAGGTACCAGGGTGTATATTTTTACAGCAATCTCAAACGCACGACTAGTCCTACATCAGTTTTTCTTCTTGTTTGCAGAAGTCTGTTGCTTAGAGCCAACAAAAAGCTCAGCCAGGTGCTGGTCGACGTCCTGAAGACAACCGCAGCTGCAGAAAAAACTCTGAGCCTCCACATGCAAAGTTTGCACGACTCTTCTGCTGGATTGCAGCTTCCACGCTCCACCACACAGACGGACAGCTCAGAGCCCCAGAATCTTTATTCTGCAGGTCAGTGACCATGGTTTAGAAATGATTTGGGTTAAACTTTCAACTACACAGTTTAGAAACATCAAAGAGTTTAACATTTATGGAAATGATATCCATTTTACAATGAAATATATAGAATAATAGAAGCTGAATTGGATCCTTCAGATTATTTGAGTTTTAAATAATTTTGATTGTCTGACATTAAATATCAACGATGTTTATCTTATCTGAGTTCACCTGGATTGCATGAGACCAAAAAGACCCTCATGTTACCCTGCTGATCTTTTGGTGCCTAAACTCTCACTCCAAATAATCCAAAATGATGGCTCACTTATTATTACTTGATATTAATATTTATTCTAAGATGATGCCATTATGTCATTAACACTTTCCCAAAGTTTGTGTTTTCTCATTCGTGGACAAAAAAGTACCTCACGTCTGCTTTTATCACATACATACATGCAAATGGTGCTTGCTGACTATGTGGCTGCATGTATATGTGAGGTGGAGGTTTTATCTAATCAGCATGTAAATATAATTGAGATAGAGTTTGGTTTCTGGTTTCCTGTTAAACAAAAAGAACATGAAATGCAGAAGGGCTGCTGATTCTAACCAGTGAGGTAATACTACTGTATTTTAGTGGTTTATTAATAAATTAAATAATAATAAAGTAATTTTAAAATATTAAGTTTCTCAGGATTTGCTTTACAGATGGAAAAAAACAGTAAATAAGCAGTACACAATAGAAAAAGGCTGTGAAAATGACACTATTTCGGTAATATGAAATTAAATATAAGTTGAAATGAGTGCGACATTTTTCTGCCACGCGTTGCTGCAGAAAGCTACCAGAGCAGCGAGGCTGGTGCCGACAGCGCAAGCATCTGGTCTGGAGAGCTGGAGGCTGACGAGGGTCTGGAGATGTCCCAACATCTGATGGACAGCCTTCTCCTCGGCGCAGAGCTGCAATTGCAGAACGAGGAATATTTTATGGGCATCAGTAGCCGACTTCAGGCGGCTCTGGAGAAGATGTTGATGGCCATCACAGACGCAACCAACCAGGTAAAAAATAAAACACAATTTTACCTGAATATTCATTGTTCACATGTATTTGCTTATTTTCTGAGTTGTAATACGTTTGTAACTTTTGAAAACATTTTTGGTGTTTCACTAAAGTCAAAAGGCCAACAAGAATTTTACGCCACTAAGTGATTTAAAGGTTGGGTAAGTGTTTCTGGAAAAAGCCATTCAAGCTCCAGAATATTGGAGAATGCTGGACACAACATATACTGTCCCACAGCCATAAAAACATAAAGTTATCTAATGTTTTTGACTCGTTGGCACCTTTTCTGCTATAATTCCTTTTGTAACGCACCTACGTAACTGTGACGGACTCCTCATTGTCCAGTGCCGGTCAGGAGTTGTCCGAACTCTGTTCCCACTGAAGGTTTAAGAGAGAGAGAAGCCTGAGAGGTCGGAGAGCCAACAGGGAGGACTTTGCTGAATGCGCTGGAAACCTCCTACTTCTGCTCACCCTAATAAAATCTAGTTAAACTTAGATTGCAGGTCTACAAAAATAGGAGAAAAGAGCAAATGAGTTTGAACATTTTCAACAAGCTGGGGCAGCTGTGGCTCAGTGGGAGGAGTCTTTGTATCAGAAGGCTGCTTTCTCAAAAAATGTCGAAGTGTCCCTGGGCAAGACACTGAACTCCATATAGCCCCTCAGATCTGTGAGTTAAAGGTGTGTGTGTGTGTGTGTGTGTGTGTGTGTGTGTGTGTGTGTGTGTGTGTGTGTGTGTGTGTGTGTGTGTGTGTGTCTGAGCAGGTGAATGTAACCTGTTACGTAAAACTTTTTGAGTGGTCAGAAAGACTAGAATTCCATTTACTATTTAAGGAATGTCTTTAATTTTTATTATTAAATGTATTATAGCAGACCAGAAATAGGAGTTTTTCCATTTATGTTTGGTGTTTTATGCCAGCTATTGTTCACAAAAAGTATTTTTTCAAGTATGCGTTTTTTAGTAAAAAGGGAAAATTTTAAGATCGAAAAATCTGTGGCACTTGAGTGAGGGGTTCCACAGGGAGCTGTGTTCGGCCCACTTTTAGTTTCACTTTATCCTTTGCCTCTTGGAATGCTTTTGCATAGGCATGGTATTAAATTTCATTTATACGCCAAGGACGGCCAAATTTACTTCCTCTTGCACCGAGGGTTTATGGACTCTGCTTGATTGCTTAGATGATGTTGGATGGCCCTGAACTTCTTGAATTATAATCATAATACAAATGGAGGCCATATTTTTACTCCTTGTGAGTCTAATGACCTGTTTTAATTTAAGGTTCTTGTTTTAGTTTTTAAACCACTTGTGGGTTCGGCACCATCCTACCTTTCATCAAGGGTGCAGAGATATGTCCCGGAAAGGCCGCCTTCCATTTACAAAACAAAGTCTGTTAGTTGTCCCAGGTTCTACACAGCAAACTCAGCATGCTCAAATTAACACTGTCAGAGTTGATTTCAACACTTTTAAAGTATGGGTCCACACCAGAAAGAGTTAATTTAACTCTTTTTGGAGAGTTGGTACTTTAACTCTGATTTAGTGTCAAAGACCAACACTTCTGGAGTTGACAATTTAACACTGGTGTTAGAGTTAATATAGTAACTCTTAACACTGGAGTTAAATCGGACCAACACCCCAAAATTAACACTTTTAAATTTGCTAGGTTAAGCTTAAGTCTTTGGGGGTGCGTGCCTTTTTTAGTTCTGGCACCTAGACTGTGGATTCAACTTTTATTGGAGGTTAGACGAGCTCCTTCTGTCCAAAGTTATAAATTATGCTTAAAGCTGTATTTTTATTCGTTGGCTAGTGGTTTATGTTTTAACTTGTTTTTATTTCCTAACGTATTATCACATTTTTATTGGTTTTGTGTTTTAAATGTTTTTTTATGTGGTGTTCATTACTTTAGACTGCCTTGATTGGTGGTATGAAAGTGATGATAGATAAAAAGAGAAAAATCCTAAATGTACAAACCGATGGTCATAGTTGATAAAAAAGGTGAAAAAGTGTCATAAGTAATTACAGAGTAGCAAATATCAGCACTAAACAGGTGGGAGGAGAGCAAATGTAGAGGAAACAGATACTTTATTTACTCAAAGGATAAGGTTAGAGCTAAACCAGCAACAAGAACATAATCCGTGTAACAAACACAAAACAAGGCAGAGGAAAAAAAAGAAATCCCACCTCAGCAAGGCGTCTTACGTGAATGTTCCTGTTTGTTTGTGCTTTACCAGTAAACAGAAAGCACCAGTAACACATTTAGGTTTTGTCTGAACATTTAAATGAACTCCCAACACCAGTGACCTCCCCCCCGTGTCTGTCTGTGGCGACATAATGGGCGATGAGATGGCAGAATGCAGCCTGCTACAGCAAAGTTGGCTTGTTGAGAATTCACACACAAAAGAGCTGCTTCATTCCCAGTGGTTGCCTGTAGATACGAGCAGAGCTTTTGTTTGGCCCAGCGACCTATCCAGGCCCAGTTGCACGTAGCAGATCCACCCCCCCACGGTGTGTCCATGTAGTCCTCCCACTGTGACCTGTGTCAGTCCCAGTTTAACTAGGCCATTGAGCGTGTTACTGTAACTGGCTGCATAACTCATCTCCCCTCCGGCTGGAATTCATGCGTTATTCACGCTGAGCTGGACTGTGTCTTGGTGATCTAAAAATAGCTTTAAAGAAATCTGAGCGTTTGTGGTGTTTTCAGCATCTTTTATATTAAAAATGTTGATTTATGATCCACGTGTATCGTCGTAAACCGTCATTGTCGTCTTTACTGTTTTTTTCTTTTAAAACAACCAAATTGCTAAATAAAGGAATGAAATTCTGCAAAAATTGAACGATTTTAATCTGTAGCCATGATAATCCGGTCATTAAAGGGTTAATGACAGATCTCTTCCAAGTGTACATTATTGTTAACACTATAAATGTGTAATCTACAAAGCCTCTAATGGCTTCTCCAATGATTTTTCTGCTGCTATTGATCTGCTGTACATTAGTCTTGTCGGCGTTAGCTGTTGAATCATGGCGTCTTGAGCGGAGACTGATGTAACAAGCCCAATCAGGAATGTTGAGTGTCTTTGTTGAGCCTCAGCTGTAAATTATCTGCCTGGGGTAGGTGTTTGTCCTTTCACAACTCCCTGCCTCTGTTTGCCGGTGAGACGTAGAAACGGCTCCGGTGCAGCGGGTCTGACGGTTGACACGTCAAACAAAGACTGAGCTCCAGCAGAAACCGTGTTAATTAGGTTTTTGTTGCTGATCCAAAGGGAGAAAATCAGGTTTGACAACTTGTTTGTAGAACGGGCGTGTGATCTTGGTGGTTATTTGTGTGTACGGGGCGTGTGTCTGTCATTTGCAACTCTACCTGGTCTGTTGACCTTAAGGACTGAAGCCACACCTGCTTCCCTCCCATTTTCCTTCAGAGCAGTATCCTGATTTGTGTGTTTAATGTAGGAAGTAGAAAAAGTAGCTTGTTTTGGAATCCTAAACCTTCCTGGAGGGTTTTGGAATCGGATCGAAAGAGGCATAGCGAGTGAACAGCTTGTGACACGAAGAGCGGAAGTGCTTGAAGAGAGGGAATGACGGCAATCCTAGAAGGAAGAAAAACGTGTCTTTCAATCCAAGAGCTGTCATTTCACCACCAGCCGGTCTGAGGCTCGGACCAGACAATTAGAAGGGGCCCCAGAGAGGCTCGGCTGCAGGTCGGGGTTGCTACAACGGCGTAGTATTGTTAATGAATCTCCAGAGAGGGGGAGAGAAAGAGAGGAGCGCAGGATCACGGTGGGGGTGTGAGCTTTTCTAAGCGGCATAACATGGTTTCACTCTGAGGAAAGAAGGTCAGGACACGGAGCGTTTCCATACAGGATCCGGAGAGACGAAATGTCTGTGTTTACTCATCGTCCACAGCTGTCTTCAGAAATGCCTTTTAGGTTTCAGAACCTGGATTTGACTCCAACCTGCTGCCGAGGATGACACTTTACGGTAGGACTGTAAAAACTCTCACCTTTACCGGATGATTTCCTTTCCTGACTCTTCACCTGGAACTCGTTCTGCCTCAGCTCGACAGCATGTGACCAGGATGATTGTCACCTCCTTCAAACGTTATTTGCTCTTCCTTTGCATGTGGGCAAAGCACATAGAGACCGTTGCTTGGAGCCATCGGCAACATATATCCCAGCTGGATTTTATTCCCATTTGAGGTTTTCACAGCTCATCCTGAAGGATCATGGCAAACGGAAACTCTTTTTCATGACTGGAGGTGGGACACGAAGCGAGGCTGGACGTTTAGCCTGCATCCGTTGTTTACCATGGATTCCTATCGCTCTTATTGGAACTCGAGCATGCAGAGCAGCACGTGGCTGGAGGGGGAGGATCAAGACGTGTACGAGGTGGAATCCCGCGTACCCCTTCCCCGACCCTTCCCGCTGTGCAACACCTTAGATGCTAAAAACGCAGTGGTGGTCCAGACACAGATCTCACACGTCAACCACAGGACTAATGGACACCTTCTTAAAGTCATATCCAAAATCTCCCTGCCCACTCCCCCGTATACAGTAAGTTAACCCACACATGTAATGTGCCTAAATTATACATAGAGGGGTGGGTGATGTATTTTTAACCAGTTAAAGTTGAACTGGTGAATGATTTATGGCTAAATGTTTTCTGTAGTTTCACATCTATACGTGCAGATGTGATGGGAGCTAAAGGGCTTTCCACGTCGACACACAGCAGCACTCCCGAATCGTTAGGAGAAAGATCATATGACTATTCCTCTGTGGCAGGTTCACATTACCACTTCCTTGTTCCCATTATAGCAAGGACCTTTGCTCTGAGAGATATGAAAATCGATGGAAAATGGAGGTTTATTGTGTTATGATTATTTCCAGGCATGATCTTGTTCTGTTTTTATATTTGATTATTTTAAAACACTCAGACAATGTCAGATGAACCAAAGCCTATTTTAAAATACAGCATAGTAGTACTGTGCAAAAGTCTTGAGCCATATTTTATTAGCTTATATTTTGCTTCCATTCAGACCAATTTTCTTAGATTTTTTTAAAATGGGGTACGCAGTTTAAATTTTTTTTTAAATAACATAAAAAAATTCTTAAATTTGACTATCTGACCCTGTTTTATGATATAACGTATTCTTCAATAGGTTATTTTCTCCCTTTGTTCCTCCCCATGGCCCCTACAGCATAACTAATCATTTACGCATTTTCAGAAATTTTGTTTTAATGAAACATTTTTTCTGACCAAGAAATAAAAAATACATCTCAGATTAATTTTTGCTTAAGGGTTGACTTTTGTTGACTCGGTCGTTGGGGGGACAAAATGCAAATTCCACGTAGAAAGGCCTTAACCTTTGACCTTCTTGCTGCGAGGCAACAGTGCTACCAGCTGCACCACTATGCAGCCATAACTATGACCAATAAATCATTACAAAGCTCCTGGATGAAACAGAAAGTAACTTTAAAGTGGATCTTTAGGAACTTTGTTACCAGCAGCCTGTCACAAAAAGACAATTTCTTTAGTTGGATCTATGAAAAATGCCAAAAACAACATTTTGACACAATAAATTTTACTTTTTCCAAACAATAAAGTGGATTCCTGAATAACGGTTGATTGAAAACGTGACGTGATTGAAGGATGATGCATCTTTCAGGTCCGGTTTTATTTCTTTGCTGGATTTTTCTTCTTCCGCTCATCTTCTAAAACCTACATTTTCAGACAATGTTCATGTTTTAAAAGTCCACTTTAACAGATGATGGTAAAGTTTGGTCCCTGACACTTAAATGGATGTGAGAAATGTTCATTTTTATATACGACACACAAAAATTGCAATCACAGGTGTTTAAACTATTCATTCAACTCTGTGGTGTAAAATCACCAGGACAAAAATCAAGATAAATACGAGCCCTTCTGGGTATTTTAGTTTTTGTGTGCGACATCCATTGACTGTTAAAATTCTGGACAGACCCTCCGTGATGTCACCCATAACTTTCTAAAGGACTTGTTTGGGTGGTTCCCACCACCGCCATTTTGGCCGTGTAACAACACATGTCGTCACTACCGCCAAATACAAAAATGGGCAAAGAGGTGGAGCTGAGAGTGGGGCTGTGAGGGTGGGAGCAAATGATTGACACCCATCAAACTATGAACCAATGTAGCTACGAGTTTACTGAGCTAACATAAAGCTAACACGGAGCTAGGAGCAAACCGATGTAGCTACGAGCTAACTGAGCTAACCCAAAGCTAACACGAAGCTAACACGGAGCTAGGAGTAATTGGAGGTAGCTACGAGGTAACTGAGCAAACTCAGAGCTTAATCAAAGCTAACACAGAGCTAGGAGCTAACCATTGGCTGTGAAGATACAAGCATAGCCTTAAGGCTGGGTTATACTCTCTGTGAGCTCCGCAACGGAGCGACGCACACGGAGCATCTGAAAGGTTTTCACATTCGAACTTCTGTCCAGGCAGCGGAGTGTTGCAAAGCAATTCCCCGCCAGGACAACAGAGGGTGTAGCGCTATTCTGTGATATCCTGCCACCATGACACTCATGTATCCGGTTCATGATAGTGTATTTACTCATGTGTTTACATTGTTTTAATGTATTTTTTAACACGGACTAATTTGTCCTTCATTCTCCTCCACCACTTCATCCAGTCGCCACCTCTAAACTCACGTTTCCCGTCATTTCCATCCACATGTGGATTTTGTATTTTGTACTCCTTCAGTCACGGGTGAATAAACGTTCATATTTTCGGACTTTTCCGCGATGCGTTCTTCAATCTATTCTGGGTCTGCCGCTAAATATTTTTTTTACTTATTAACGGAGCAACGGCGGTGCTGGTGACGAAGTTGCAGGAAGCGTCATCCTGACCAATCACAAGCTTGCGGTCTCCGTCACTTTCGACGGATGTTTATAATTTGGGGCATGTCTCCGTCACCCTCCGCGAGCCAGTCGGAGAGCCCTTGCGCCGACGCAAAATGGCGGTGCGTGCGTCCGTTTCACGCAGACGGACCGAGTATAAACCAGCCTTTAGACCGCAGCAAGTGTAGCTGGGAGCCTGGGCCACGTGAGCCCATGCTCTGCTCCTCCACAGCAGTCGGAGATCATTGGGGCTGCCACTGCTCTGGTCTCGGTACTCAACCCTACCAACGTCATATCTCAGCCCATTTTGACCAAGCAGAGTTATGTTAAATGCACAGCATTTTACACCATTCAACCAGCGAAATAAAGTACAGAAATATAATTTTACTTACCGATAAAAATGAAGCAGAGACTTATTGGATGATGTCTTAGTGCAATCAATACCACAGCTTGCCATCTTTGTCCAATAATTCCACGATTAACATCCGTACATGAACAAACAGAGGATACAACAGTCCCTAGTGGGTGAGGGGGGAACTGCAATTTTTGTCACTTCCTGTTTGGCTTCACTTTTGGCCGGCCGAGTTCGCCCCTTGGTGACGCCTCATCTTCTTCGTCTCTTTTAGCTCGAACATGCCCGGATAACCCAGACGGAGCTGATGAGGGAGTCCTTCCGCCACAACCAGGAGATGAGTGAGCTGCTGCAGAAGCAGGAGGAGCTGCAGGACAGGCTGTCTGAGGAGGCCCGGGCCCGGGAGGAACTGGCTCTGGAGCTCCATCGTGCTGAAGGTTAGCTTTTTCTTCCCTGTTAATTTTATTCCATCACTGGAGCGGGAAGAAAGAAAAATTATTTTATTTACACAATTTCTGTTTGAGGCTCCATCGGGTATTTTTTAATCCTTGTTAAAAACAATCTCTACTTTTTTATGAATGAACTATTACTAACACGTCTCTGTGGACTTGGAGTGTACGTTTTTTATGTCAGTGTGACTAATTAGAGCAGATAAAGCTTAAAACTGGATATTGCGTTGAAAATATTTGCAGTTGAAACAGCTGATTGGAGGACAACTAAGTTGCTGTTTCATTCATGGCAGAGGCAGCTGTTCTGTGGGGGTCAGCTGTGGCAACACACACCAAACCCACTTCACACACTCGTCCTTCTTTAGTCTTCACACACTTTAGAAGTTGCACAGAATCCTTTTTTGTTTGCTGTGTGGAAACACAGAACATGGGTGAGTTTATGGATATTTCTAATCTTATATTTGTCTTTTACAAGACCGAGATCCTGTTACAATGTTTGGGTTTGGTAATCTACGAGAGGAGCTGCAAATATTTGCTGCCATCAAATAGTACTCCACACTTAAAAGATTAAAGACCAAGTTCACTTGTTTTTTCAACACATTTGCAGTGGTCTCTAGCATCTAGAGGTGATCTCAGTGGGGAAAGAAGCGCTGGCGATCCTGTTTCAGGAAGTAGAAGTGAGCCAGAGGAGTGTGGAGCAGAACACGGCAGGATTTGGAGTCTTATTTTATTTGGACATCTCTCCTCTGATTGGCTAACAGCAACACGACTCTACCACTGACTCTGTTTGCTCTGCAACGTTGATGTTTTATCTCCACAAATAACACAAGCCTGGAGGAGTTCTGCTGTGTGGTGGAGTTGCTAATGCTAACGGTTAGCTTCTACTAGCTGAGACATTCTATGCTGTTTCCTAGACGCTAAACCAGCAACAGCCTTCCCCGTCGTGAGTCAAGATGGGTGAGTCCATGAATGTTAAGTGACAGTGTGACGTAGATCTGTCAGGATTTTCTAATCCGAGCATTTCCCTGTCTGTTTTCTATTGGTGGCTAAAGCAGGAAATAGGGGTAGAAGACTATTTTCACATTCAACCTGCATCAAAGTGACCAATCATATATCAAAAATAACAAGTGTCTCAGTGAACTTGCTCTTTAAAAAAAGCTTTTTTGAGTTCTAAATATCAAAGTTTTTAGACTCTAGGTATAATGATGGGACAATGTCTTAATAACAAAAATAAATATTAAACAGGAAGAAAAAAATAGCTTCTCACCTGATTATCTCAGGTTATTCTTTAGACAAAACTACAGAATAAGAGTTTTTACATTTGCTATGGAATAATAAGACCCCTCCTGTTCATGTGGTGAGAATAATGAGCATCATAAATATCTACGTCTATTAAAAGGATCCTTATTGTAGAGTGTAATATAGTAATATACTATTAATGACTATTATTCACTTATAAATGCCTGTTTTACTCTTTTGGCATGTATACATGTTTATTAGACACAATAAATAGGTAGTAACCTGGTCTGACCTGTGTTTACAGACTAATTTTAATATAACTATAAACTTTTTATTAGCCTTTTATAAGTAAAGTGGTACAGAATAATCGTATGTGAGTTAATTGGATCACTGACGTCTATTAGGAGTGAATCCAAATGTTCTGTTAATCTGTCTCTGCGTGTTCAATGTAGAGCCTTGAATATCAGCTCATGCGTTTCTTTATCACCCGTTAGGGATTGTGCGTATTTTTGTTTTTAATGCCACTGAGCTAAAAGAGAAATATCTGTCCCATTGTGTGGATGATCCAGGCAAACCTTCAGGGCGTGGTGTTTTCAAACTGGTTTTGAATCGTGCTCAAAAAATAAAATAAAAAAGATCGGTTTCACTGATTGATGGGACGTATTAAATGTCTGTTTTTGTTGACATCATAAAAGATCTTCTTGCAGGTTTTTCATTAAACAGCGAAGCTGGAAGGGATTTAGCTGGAAATCTTCTAGACGCCTCCCTGGAGTTGTGGGACGGTCTTGAATTATTTGCATCTGACAGCAGAGTATCACAGAGATCCCTCCTTAGGCAAACTTCACCACGGCTTTGCTTCTTGTCTGAAAGGCGGCGTCCGCGCTCAGCGTCTCGCAGAGTTTGTGAATTTTGCAGCTGCAGCAAATGGTTTATTTCCTCCTTCTAGTGAATTCCAGCCTTGAAAATCATGCTAGCTGACCTGTGACAGACTAGTACAGTAATGATGGAGGTTTTCATTGTGTTTACCGTTCAGTCTCATCCTTCATGCCAAGCAAAGTGGGTCAGACGTTTGTAGTTGCTTGTTGTCTGTGCACTGGAGCGTAATATTTTTGTGTGTGTGTTGCTGCTAGCCTTAGATTTTACATCCTGCTGTTAGACACTCACTCATGTGGATGGTAGCCTCACGTGCAACTGAAACTTAACAACACAGGCTCCTCTAAATCTGTCAGAATGGAGAGCAGAAAAAAAGATGCGAAAGAAGCAAATCATTTTCTGTTTTGTATTTAGTCGTTCTTTTCTTGTGCCGTCTGCACGCAGGTCTCATAGACGGCTACACGGGTGAACGGGCCGTGCTGGATGATCAGCTACGTCAGAAGGAAGAGCTCCAGCTGAGCCTCGAGCAGGACCTGCAGGTGAGCTGCAGGGAGGAGGAAACGTAATTACTCTTTTGTCTGAAAGCAAATAGCTTGTGACAACATAAAAGGTAGATTTTGTTCCAGGGACTCGAGAGTAAAAGAACACGTAATTCACGTTTTAATGCGGTACAGTTCAAGCCAAGTTCTAAGCTAGTATTGTTCCTATCCTATGTCTTGATTTAGTAATATAATAAATAAAAGGAACAATGCCTAATTGGTTTGCAGATGAAATAAAAAATAGCTTTTTTGACAGTTTCCAAATAATTTTTTGCTGTAAAAGTTTTGCAAACATTTCCTGGAATTTTCCAACAATAAGAAAATATGCCAACAAGTAATGACACGCCATAACGAGGTGCTGAGTTACGTTTTTTCCATGCAGGTTACAAGTAGCCGGCTGCATGAGTTGGAGCAGGAAAGGCTTCAGATGCTCGAGGAGCGTGAACTGCTGTCACGGCAACAGGACGCCATGAGGGAGGAGGCGGGCCCACGTGAGCTTTGTACGTACCAGTGAAGGAAGAGAGATTTTAAAAGGATCTACTCAGTTTACTGCTTTTCCTGCAGCTGAAAGGAAAATATTTAGAAATGTATTTAGTCTACAAGCTCTGATTGGTTTATGTAGGTCTGGTTTGGGGCCGTTTTAAAGGTGGAGTGGATGTTCTTGGAAAAAGACGTTAACACCGAACGCAGTGAATACTGGCTAACATCCATAAAAACATAATGTTATCTTGCCTTTTCGACAGTTTTGGCACTTTTTCTGCCATAATTTCTAACGTAACACCTACGTAACTGTGTAACTCGTGAGTATGCTAGCTAACAAAATTTGGTGTTTTTATGGTGACAAATGAGGCCGTTTTTAGCTTTCTTGGTTTATTCTCGACTTCAAAATCACAGCAGTGACAATCTGGAAAACTCCCTGAACAACAAGTGGCCTTTCCACCAGATGCGTAAGTGACAATAACAGATGCATTTTACCGAATTCACGACATCACTGGAGATTTGCAAGATCAAACGTGATTTCAGGAGTTCACATGATAACAAGCTAGGAGAAAGATGGCAGCATGTATCCAAAATGGTCTGTGGTTTATTTTCTGTTTACCTCGGCTATGGGGGTGTCACAGGTAATGACGTACTTTATTTTATTAGTTAAGCAACTGGAAATCTGCACTTGACTCTTATTTTGAAAGTTTCCAGATGTTTTACACTGCTTTCATGTTTGACTTCCTGTCTGGCCTGATCTGAACTGCTGAGCTTAACGCGTTCTGAGGTCATAGAGCCACAAAAAAAAGACTTTAGGTGTGAACTTAGCGGGATAACATGTGACTACAGTTCTGGGACCACCCATTAAAATGGCAGCTTAATGCGGCGTACTACGCTTTGTGGGTGACCCACTCTCTCCTCTCTAACACCCCCCCCCCCCCCAACACACACACACGCATTAGGCGACAAACTGCCAAATGGCTCTGCCAGCAGCTGCGTTCACAGACAACAGGTCCCTCACATCATTGGATGAAGATTTTCCATGATTGTACATTTGAGAGGCGATTCAAATCATTAATTTTTTTACTACACATGTATAATTTATGGGTATCCATCTGTATGTGAAGAGCATTTCAAGCAATATGGCAAAAAATGCTCCAGAAAAAGAACATCCACCTCACCTTTAAGGTCAAAGGTCAGTCACCAGCTGTACGAGTTTCATGAGATGCTTTTAGTTTCATTGCTAGTTTCTGGGAATGAACTTCAGCCTCCTAGTGATTCATTTTTATTTTTCAGTCTCTGTAGTCCACAGGCTTTCCTTTAACCTTAATCTGACAGCATAATCAACACGGCATACTGCAATGATTAACAAAACAGTCATGTTAAAAAGTGTTTTTTGTCCTTGTAACAAAGTTAAGGCAACATTTAAGTCATAAATTCACCTGTAACTCTCAACGCCACTTTCAGAAAAGGTGAGTATTTGTAAACGAGGGCTTTGTTCAGGGCATCATCCTTTCTACCAACTCCTAACGTGAAACCGAAAGAAAAACTGCTTTCTTATCTTCACCTTCTTCCTGTTGATGGCAGAAACAAGAGCATGTCAAATTCTTGTGTGCTTTCTCATTCTCCTGTAGGCCTAGTTGAAGCTGCAATGGTTGCAGCACCTGAAGCAGGTGTGTCCCCACTTTGAGCATGGCTCAGTCGTTTATGTGTTTTGAAATTGTCTGGCTGAGTGGCGGCGTCTCTCTAACCCTAATCCAGCTACTCACCATCAAAGCTTGGAGCTTGCTTGCTGTTGGCTCCGTCCTCACTCAGAATAATCATTAACCTGTGTGTCAGCTTTTTGTTTAGACTGATTTTTGTCCTGATTTGTCGTTTTTAATGTCCCGGAGTTGATGTTAGTGCTCATTGTAGCATGACGAATCCTCAGACATTTATATAAAATCAATTCCTACTGATCATCAGCCACCTATTCTCCTTTTCTAAGCTGATTTTTAATATTCATGCTGTGTTTACAGCATTTATTTTGAGTGGAATGACTGGCTGTTCAGGAGGACTTTCCCCCTGCCTGTAAAAGCTGACTGGGCATGGATCATGTCTGAGCTGTCCTGTGTCTGATCTGTTCTTTTTACTTTTGTCACCGTTAATTTTGCACTAATCCTGCGGGTTTGATCCTGGGTGATGCGGTGTAGGATAATCACTGGTGGCAATGGAAGGGCAAAGAGATGAGTGAGGTGATGGGGTAATGTCTGGTAACGGGGTTGGACAGTTGGCTGAGATGGTGGAAGAGTCTGATGTTGGCCATTTTTCTTCTGATAAGTGTTAAAAGTGACTCGAATGCATTTATTTGTGATTTTAAAAAACGAGTTAATTTGACTCTGATCACATGATGGCACCCAGACTTTAGACTCTTCTCATCCATCTCAGTGTCTCTTTACTAAATCTAACCTGACTGACTCATTAATGAACCTGTTCCCCCAAACCTTGGTTGCGTCCTCTAGACCTCCTGGAGGAAACGGAGAAGCTGATGAAAGAGAAGGTAGACGTCCAGCGGCAGGCGGAGAAGGAGAACTCTGACCTCCTGAAGCAGGTGAAGCTGCTGGAGGCGGAGCTGGAGGAGCAGGTCAGCCGGGTGGTCGAGTTGGAGCACGCTCAGAAGACGGAGAGCGGAGACCTCCAGCAGCAGATTCAAGCTCTGGAGAAACAGCTGGACAAGAACAGGAAGTTTCTCGATGTAAGCAGCTTCTGATCTCAGATCAGTCCTGGAATGATTCGTTCATTCAGGAGTTTACAAGAGAGTTGAAATGATTAGTTGAAGTCATTGTTTGGGTAAAAGATTTCCAATTTGTCAGTTCCCAGGCCAGCTTAGACCTGGCTAATACGGCGAGATAATTATGCCACATTTTGACCCAATTCTCCCCTTCCGACAGTCTTAAGGCCACGCCTGATTACCATAATGAGATATTCCTGCCGTGTGAGGTGTATTAAGAGTTCTCTGGTCTCATCAGAAGCACGTCGAGGCCACTCTGATCATAAATCAGGGATATTAAACATATTAAACGCTCGTGTTTTGAAAATCCCGCCGTGTGAACCAGACTGTAGAGATGTAATCTCTCTGGATGGTCTCGGGTCGGCCCATTTTGTCAGGATTGCCTAAAACAAATCGAGAGGAGCCAGTTGAGGTGGCTCGGGCATCTGGTTAGGATGCCTCCTGGAGCCTCCCTGGTCAGGTTTTCCGGGTATGTCCAACCAGGAGGAGACCCAAAGGAAGACCCAGGACACGCTGGAGAGATTATGTCTCTCAGCTGGCCAGGGAACGCCTTGGGATTCCCCCGGAGGAGCTGGCCCAAGTGGCTGGGGAGATGGAAGTCTGGGCCTCTCTCCTTAAGCTGCTGCCCCCGTGACTTGACTCCGGATAAGCAGAAGAAAATGGATGGATGGCCTAAAACACCTTCACCCCAAGAGGCATCCTCACCTGGGTCCGCTCCACATGGAGGAACCTAATCACCACATCCCTAAGACTGAGCCCAGCCAACCTGTGCAGGAAACGAGCTCTAGAAAACTCATTTAAATCAGTTCTACCTGATTTTTCATCTGTTAGTAGTTTTTACAAAACCTATTTAGCATGATCGACCAACCCCAACAGCCTTTTTATGGGTTAATTTAAAAAAATTACTCAAGGAAAATGGTTTCTTTAAGAAAAATAAACTTTTAATACATGAATTTGTGAGTTAATAATTATGATGTTCTCAGCAGTTTACCGAGGAGCCGTTTCGTCTTCTTTACATTTATCGGTCTTGCTTGGGTTTTGGTGTCCAGGAGCAAGCTGTGGACCGGGAACACGAGAGGGATTTTTTCCAGCAGGAGATCCAGAAACTGGAGCAGCAGCTGAAGAGTCCGCAGAAGCTTCAGATTGGCTCTGAGCACAGAAACCGAGAGGTAACGGGAAAACGCTCTGCTCTCTATCAGGGTCAAGGCTGAGAGGCAAATCCTGATTTTTATGAATGTTACCTTGTTGTGGTGGTAATTCAGGACTCAGAGTCACACAACAAAACAATAGAAGAGGTTGAATTACCTGTTCTGCCCCGAAAATGATACCAAGTAGCACTGAAAGAAGGAGCGTGCTTCAGTAAGCTTGTGTCTGTAGTTGTGTAATAGTCGATGTGATGTTCTAAAACTGAACACACATAGTAGAGAAGTAGCAGAACTCAGTCGTGCTTCACATAAATGTACCTTTATTTTGCTCAGGTGTTTATTTAATAGATCAGTTTTATTTACTCTTATAGCAGATGAAGATGAGTATTATAGTGATAAATCAAGATGCGTTTCCAGTTCTGCCCAGAGTCCTACAGCTTTACTGGTTTGTTCAATAAATCTGCTGTAGTCTCTAGTATGAATAAATGCATTTAGAGTTGTTTTCTGTGGGACAAAAGCTCTGGCGCTCCTGTTCCAGGAAGTAGAAGTTATCGGGAGGAGTGGGGGGGTGGGGTGGTGGAAAATGGCAGGATTTGGAGTCTTACTCGATAATATTCATGATATGCGACCATCTCTCCTCTGATTGGCTAACAACAACACAACTCTTCTGCTGCCTTCGTTCGCTCTTCTTTCTTGGGTAAAAAATGCAACTTTAATGTGTTATCTCGCCAAATAACACAAGCCCAAACATGTTCCGCCATGGTGCGGAGTTGCTAATGCTAATTAGCTTCTATTAGCTTAGACACGCTCCGCTCTCTCCTGGCTGCAAAATCAAAAAGCTGCTGTGTCCAAATTCAAGGATAGCATCCTTGAATGAATTCATCCTACCCGGCCTACGTAGGTCGGGTCCTCCTTCGACCACTAATACCGGAAGTCAGCAGCTGTGAATTTGGACGGTCTAGCTTTCATATTTACTCCCACCCCACCTCAGCATATGTCTCGTTGCCTAGCAACCAAGACGGCGTCAAACAAGTTAAAACTAACTTTAGTGGTAATACATGAAGAACTACGAGATCTGTCATACGACTCACTTGTTTGCGAGTATTTTGATTTTTTTTGTATTTTTAACAAAAAATATATTAAAACAAAAAATACGCAAACGACAAACACAACCGCTTTACGTTTTTTTTTACTGCAGATATTAATGTACTTACATTTAAAACTAATCCTCTCCCATTTGTCCCACAATAAATCCTGGGATAGCTTTTGCCAATGAGGACACACCAGAGTATCCTGTAAAAAACGAGGACCCGTTTTGAGTATCTTTGGAATTTGGACATCCTTGTTGCTTCATTGAGACTCCAAATCCTTAAAATTCATTTCCGGAAGGATGCAGCCCCTGGATTTGGACTCAGCCAGCCTTCTGTGGCTGGGCGAGGCCATTAATGCTAATTTTCCCTGACTGGATTTTTCTGACCCAGCCGTTTATCCGTCTGTTCCCTTTCTGCGGCTAATGCTGGCGATAAAAAAAAAATATTGCCCGGTTTCTCAGTGAAGGACAACTTCAAAGTTTTTTTTTGTTTTCATTGTTGCTTTTGATCGAGTCGTCCAGCAGACGCCTTCAGAATAAGAAAAAACGGTTTCTTGGAAATTTGATCTCTTATTTTACAAAATGTTTGTTTTTGCTTCATTTTTAGTTGCTGCTGTTGATGGTGGATCGTAGAATAAACAGATTCAGTTGTTGGCTCTCTTGTGTCTCGAGCTCGTCGTTTTAGCTCTGCTCTCCTGACGTTACCTTCCGACCACGACTGTAATCTCCGTAGACTCCTGTAGCATCATTACTAAGTGCTTTTTTCCTTCTGCTTCCCTTTTGTCCTTGAACTCTCCATCCTGGTCCGTTATGCCTCTGCCTTTTCTCCTGTGGTTGTTGCAGGTGGATCGAATAGCCTTTAAGGTACTGCTTCTAGCTTTATCTGGTCTCCTTCTGCAAGCTTTTAGTGCATTTTAGAAGTTCTGTCCTCTTCCCCTTCCAAAAACAGCCTTTCCAGCTCTTTTCCCATCTTTTTTTCCTCCCACTTCTGATTTATTTAGAAAAACTCACTCTGCTCCACCCTCTTGTCTCTAAATCTACGTCTCAAAAGGGCAAAAAAGATGGGGAAGACATCTGAGCTTAATGAGTTGTTAAAGAACACTGCTGTTATGCACTTTATCAAACTTTTCACAGCGTGTCAAGAAAGTACATTTGTCACGCTTGACACCATCTGTGCACTTCACAGCTTTGAACAATTGTCTCTGTGCATAAAAAGACAAATTGTTTAATGACTAATGAGGGAAAAACTGGACAGGAAAAAGAAGAATACACTATCTCCGTTATTTTGGAATTAAAACAAATTCTAAATTAGCGCTGGTCGTGAAGATCTCACTATTGGATTTCGGCCATTTTGGTGGTTTTATGACGTAAATGCTGTGAAAAGATGCAGCTTGGTTGCTTTAGTTTGATTTTTGTTAGTTTTTAAAGCATGTAAAAAAAAGCGACGTCACGTTGGGCGAGCTTTAGTGACGGAGCTTGATTTTTCCTCTGAGAAGAGGAAAAATCAACATTTGGTTGTTTTTTATGAAAATCTTGGTACTAGTTGGCTCATCCTCAGAAAAACCTCCCATCTGTCCTTCTTTTCCGTATCGATCTTCTTCACTCTCACAGGTGGATCAGTTAGCTCCGTTGCTCCTGGTTTGGTCCTGCACCCTCCTCCTGCTCCTCTTTCCACACCCCCTCCCACCCCCTTCTCTTTCCTCAGGTGGATCAGCTGACCGCCCCACTAACAGCACATGTACCAGCTACGCTGTAGCGAGTTTGGTCTAAAAGCGTATCTCATTAAACAACCCCCTCCCCTCTCCTCCTCCTCATCTTCCTCCTCTCTTGTCGTTTGTTTCTCCCTCTCTTCGTTACCAGGTGGAGCAGCTGACCTCCCAGCTTAAGGAGAAGGCAGATTGGTGCAGTGAGCTGCTGCTCGGCTCCGAGCAGCTGCGTCGTGAGTTGGGAGAGCGCGACGAGGAGATTGAAAAGCTGGAGAGCCGCATCCGAGAGCTGGAGCAGGCCCTGCTGGCCAGCGCTGAGTCCCTGGAGAAGGTGAGGAGGGAGATGGAGGAGCTGGAGACTGAAGCAGAAGACTGCAGGGGAGAAGAAATGAGCCTGAACAATAGCTGTGGAGTGTGTGTGAGAGAGCATGTAGAGGAGGTGACAGCTAGAGGAGGAATGGGAGGAGGGCTGAGGGAGAACAATGTGTGGGTGGGTCTACTTCAGCCGCCCTGGCAGCCTGCCGTCTCTGAGTTATGGGTCGGGTTTATTGATGATTGTGGGGATTGTTTGACTGTCAACCAATCAGCAGCTCAGAAGACGGATCAGAGTGAGCTTGTGTAACCTCCAGCTTGAGCCTCAAGTCCTTGAGGATCAGTTTGAATGAAAGAGGCAGATTTTTTTCTGCCTAAAAACTGCTGAGCTACAGGGTTTCTTTCATGTGTTTGTCGCAGGTTGAACAAAAAAACCAGCATGAATCCATCACTCAGGCGAAACAGTCCACACTGGAGGCTCAGTTACAAACGGAGAGAGAAGCTCTGGAGAGGAAGGAGAAGGAGGTAACGGACCGCTCAGCTATTAGATGTGTAGCTCAAGTCTTTTCATCTGGGGGATAAGCAGATCCCTTTTGTTTATTTCAGTGGAGTGTAATTTTTTAAATGTTTTTATGTCTTTTTTATGTCTCTTTACTAGAGATGTTTGATATCACCTTTTTTACCGATATCCGATTTACCGATTTCTGATTTACCGATGTTCGATTTACCGATATCTGATTTACCGATGTTCGATTTACCGATATCTGATTTATCGATATCCGATTTACGATATCTGATTTACCAATGTTCGATTTACCGATATCCGATTTACCGATATCTGATTTATCGATATCCGATTTACGATATCTGATTTACCGATGTTCAATTTACCGATATCCGATTTACCAATATCTGATTTACCGATGTTCGATTTACCGATATCCGATTTACCGATGTTCGATTTACTGATATCTGATTTATTGATATCCAATTTACCGACATCTGATTTACCGATGTTCGATTTACCGATAAAGCCAAATTCTTAATTTCCAATATCAATATAAACTGATCCAGTTATGTGGGGTCCCACTGCATTTAGCGAGCCACCAATCACGATCTTTCTTACTCAGTTTGCGAAAGTCGTCCATGAGACGTCCACGTGAGATTTCGTTGTTTTCCGAATTTCATTGACTATTTGATGCATCAATCAGTAACACGCTCTGCTGAAACTGGTTCGAGCTACACACGAGAATAGGGGGCGGTACTTTTATTAAGTAAACATACATTATAACGGTAATAAACAGAATATAACTGGCTCATATGTCCTGCAATACTTAGATCTTCCACAAGGGGCAGAAGACTTGTACAGAATACTAGTTCTGTTGGAGATTGAGGTCTTTAGTAAAAATGTTTCAAAAAGGAAGCATTTGGCTTAAAAGCTGCTTTAGCACCTTGCTAATGACATAATTAGTTAGCCTCGCAAGCCATCATATCAAATATGAACATATAGTCTTGCCACAACCAATAGACAGAGCTCAGTCATGGGGTGGGATCGACAGGGTTTTTTCCTGTTGCCACATGCTATTGGACAATGAACAACGTGACGCACTCACCGCTACGGATGTCAGTCAGCAGGGCAGTCCTCCATACACTGTTGGAGAAGATGCAGATACATCCTTTTTCTGAATAAAAGACTTAAGTACCTCTATCTGCTCTTGAGTCAAATAAAAGCCTAGTCTAAATTGTCCAAAATATGATGCCAATGCCATTTCAAATGAGCCAATGTCATCTTTGTTTCACTCAGTCGTAGTAACATCCCGCCCATCAAACTGATAGAGCGTTGTGATTGGCAAGCCACAAGACTATTCAGGCCTACGGAGGCTCCAATGCAGCGTGGCTAGACCGACCTGCAGAGCAAAATCATTTTGCTTCTGCTACTGTCTAGATTTCTAGGCTAGCAGTGTTTTTTGTGGATATTTTGTTGACTCCATTTATATAAAAGGGATTTCCTCACACTTCAATAAGGAGGGCCACCATTGTTGTCCCTACTTTGCCCCCTCATGTAAAGTTCTCTAGATCCGCCCCTGGCTAAACGCTTTCTTTAAAACCTGGTATCTCAAATGTGCACTTAGCAAATTAAACAAACCCAAACTTAAAATTTGCGTAATATTTTGACTCCTCCCCCAGATCTGCAACCTGGAGGAGCAGCTGGAGCAGTTCAGAGAGGAGCTGGAGAACAAGAGCGAGGAGGTGCAGCAGCTTCACATGCAGCTGGAGATCCAGATGAAGGAGATAAGCAGCCAGCAGCAATTCCTGGAAACACGGGACAGCTTGCTCCAGGTAAACTCAGCCTGCAGAGTTCTCTCATGATGCATTTAAAACAATCGGATATGTTTTTACAATTCTCCAATTAATGAACCAAAATTCACCTTTAGGAGTTTCAAATCTAATTGTTTATGAATGAATATTATAACTAGCATCAGTTTTGCACCTTTTTAGCTTCATTAAGCTCCGCCCTGCTCCAGAGACGCGTCTCCTGTATTTTCAGTGCACGAGGTGGATTTTGAGTGGATGAAAGTTTGTTTTAATTAATAGCCATTACATTATAATCTCTGACTTTTGAAGGTGATGGAGGAGAAGGACAGGGAAATAGCACTTCTTAATGAACAGATCACTAAGCTTCAGCACATGGAAACAGCGTCTGACAACAAGGTAACGCAACATGCGCATACAAAATAGATCTGAAGGCTATTTTGCATCCGCATAGCTGTGTGGAGATGCTTTTGTGTGTGTCCGTTGGGTCCATTTGACTTTATTTAGCTCCATTTGTTTGCCGTGGGGTATTTGTTCTGTTGTTTCTTGGTAAGTAGATCAAAAGCATCATCTGTAGTCCTTTGGTGGTCATTTGGTCGTGTGAGGTGGCTTTTTAAACCTCTGAGTCCTTTTTGGGTAAAAACTTGAATGAATTTCGACTCTTTCTAAACACAAAAGAGACTCAGATGTTTAGTTACAGTGTGGTACCCTTGGTTTCACCAAATCCTGCATTTTTATGGCACAACGGTTACCTTTAGTCTCTTTTTTTAAGGAAATTGATGAGAGGGAGGAGCTGATTAAAGACTTGGAGTCCCAGGTGGAGTGTCTGCGGAGTGAACAGGATCGCTTAAAGAGGAGTAAAGAAGAAGAGCTTGATCAGCTGAATGAAGTCATAGAGAAACTTCAACAGGAACTTGCCCATATTGAGCAGAAGCCGACCGCAGAGGAAGAGGAGGACGCTAAAGGCGGCAGAGAGGAGTTCTCTGAGATGAAGCAAAAGATGGACCAAGCCAGCGGAGAGCTGGAGGCACTGAGATCGGAACACGGGAAGCTGCTGGAGACGTACCTGCGTTTGAAGCAGAGCGCTGAGGCCTTGGCTGAAACGGAAAACCTGGACGGCTCAGAGAGCGAGCTCGAAGAGGCTCTCAGAGAGAAAACTGCAGGCGTGGTGGTTTTGCAGGCTGAAGTCCAAGCTTTAGAGCAGAGCGCTTCATCCAGAGTGGAGGAGTTAGATCTCCGCATCCAGGAGCTAGAGGACTTGGTGAACGAGAAGGACTCTGAGATAAACCGTTGTCGACTCCTTGTGGAGGAAACTCAACGCCATTCAGACGATCTCCAACAGAGAGTCTCTAATCTGGAGGAAAACCTGAGGGAGAAAGTGGCCGCGGCGCTGGTCAGCCAGGCTACGCTGGAGGCTTTCCAGCAGCAGCAGCAGGAGTCGGAGGGATCCAAGCAGGAGCTGCAGAGACTCCCCGCTCCACTAGTTTCTGGTTTGGGCGACTTTGGCATCCCACAAATCGACTTTAGCGGAATGAGCCGAGCCAAACCGTCGCCAACGGGGAAGGTGGTCCATCTGACGCAGAAGCTCAGAGATCTGGAGGTTGGACTCATCGGGATGCAGAAGGACCAGGAGCTCCAGCAGCAGCTGCTGTCCAGCTCTGAAGAGGAGGTGCTGGAGTACGAGAGGAGGCTGGCTGTGCTCATGGATCTCCTCAGTCAGATGAAGGCCGGGCCGCACCAGAGAGCATCTTCATCTGTGGAGGTGAGAATTTCTCCTCTCCTGTAGTTTGATGTCCTCAGATCACAGACTGTTGTTAATTTAGAGTTTGGATATTTTCTTATTTCTACTAAACTGGAGCATTTATCAGTTTAATGTTTAGCTAGCAGCCTCTGCCCCTTGTGTGCAGCGTGATAACGCCTCAGTCCAGTCTGACGACTTCACTCTCTTTATCAGATCTCCTCCTCTGAGTCTGAGCAGCCGGCCGTGTCGCAGCTTCTTCAGGAGCTGCAGGAGGTCAAAGATGAGACCGCCGCCACCAAACAGCAGCTGGGAAGTTACAAGGAGAGCTGCAGCCGACTCGAGCAGGAGCTCACAGTACGTGTTGTTAAAAAAAAAAAAGTGTTCTCGTGTTTGATCAAACTGACAAAATAAATCTTTTCATTTCAGGAGAAAACAAGAACAACGGAGAAACTTCAGCTTCAAATGGTGAGGATGCCCGTTAGCGTCTTCACATTTCTCACTTTATCAATGCAACGCTTGCTAAATTTGAAACTTAACGCTGCAGGCGGAAGAGACAAAGACGTCTGAGCTTGAAGGAAAACTGATGGAGGCTCAGAATGAGACGGCTTCGACCAAAGAGGAGCTGAACAGCTGCAAAGAGAGTTTAGAGAAGCTGCAGGAGCTGCTGCAGGTAAAGAGCCGAGGTCACTTCCTGTTTCTGAGCAAGTCCAAACAACCTTCATTATCAATTATTATAAAGAATTTGATGATCAAATAGGCTGATTATAAGTTAATATAGGAATAAGCAGCTGTTTTTTTTCCTTTTAATCATGTTTTCATTTTTTTGTGATTTTTTTTCTGTGAAAATGTCTTAAAGTAACAAAATTCTTCTAAAATGAACTCAGAAAGTTTCACGCCTCAACAAAAACCTCCAATATGTTAAAGTTCTTTTGTAAATGAAATAAGAAAGATGAAATTTGAATAAACTACATACTCTTTTTTTCTGCAGGAGCGCGAGATGACCATCGCCCACCTTAAAGGAGAACTTTTCCAAGTAAGTTAAATATGTTTGAAAAGGGACGTATAATGGAAAACTCACCGTTTGTGCTGCCATGTGGGCCTCTACTGCCTCTATAAACACTCCAAACCGAAAAAAATCCATCCATCAGTTTTCCAGCAGTGTTTAGTTTTAGGAATTATGTGCCTAAAACAAGCTGTTTTAAAAAGTCCTCGTTTGTGATGTCACAAACGGGTAAAGTAGAATAGAACCATCTCTCAAGTGAAAGAGACGAGCTGCAGCTCTACTCTGAGCCCCTCAGTTATCAGAGCTTCTCAGCCAATCAGGGGGTAGGTGGGCGGGGCCAGCTCCAGCTTGTTTTCTTAAAGTGACAGAGCCCTGAAACGGCTCACTCTGGAAGGAGAGTAAAACTGCTGAAATTGCTTTATGTGAGAGGGATTTAGAGCAAAGAACTTCATGAACATGTTTTGTATCGACCATAGGACCACGATAAAAAATCATGAGTCCTTTAACTTGATTCTTGGGCAGAAAATCAAGATGGATTATTTTTTTAATTGAAAGCAGATTTTCTAACATTTGATGCATCGTGTTAATCAAGGTAAAAGCTGCAGAAGACGGAGCTGACAGGACAGAGCTCATCCAAGAGCTCCAGGAGGTCAAACAGGAGGCAGCTTCCACCAAAGAAGAAGTCAGCAGCTACCGGGAGCAGAATGAGAAACTCCAGGAGGATCTCCGAGCTCGAGAAGGTTTGATTTTAAAAGTGGAGGAGGAGCTCCAGGAGGTTATGAACAGCGTGGAGACCACCAAAGAAGAGCTTAATGACTACAAGCAGCAAAATGAGCAACTTCAGGAGGACCTCCTCGCCCGGGAAAGCTCGATTTTTAGACTTGAAGAGCAGCTCCTGGAGGTGAGGAACATTGTGGACACCACCAAAGAAGAACTCAACAGCTACAAGCAGCAGAACGAGAAACTTCTTCGGGACTTACACACCCGGGAACTGTCCATTTCAAAGCTCAACGAGGAGCTCCAAGATGTTCAGAAAGCATCAACGAAGACATCTGAATCTGTTCCTCCATCTCCTTCCCCATCTCCATCTCCTCAGCCTCCTTCCTCAGCCTCCTCCACCTCCCAGCCCAAGAGAAAAGGAGGAAAACAGCTGGCCGCTAAAGGAAGCATTTCCAAAGAAAAGTCTTCCCTCTCCCGGAAAACCTCTGCCTCTTCCAGCCGTCCGAACACCACCTCGGATCAGCGATGCGTGTCTGCCACAGACTCCTTCACGCAGACGGAGCCGCTCCAAACGTCCGATCTCAGTCCCGAAAGCAAGCCCGCCGCCAAAGAGCTGGAGGAGGTGATCGGGAAGTTTCAGGAGAAGATCGCTCAAATGCGAGAGCTCCACGCAGCGGAAATCCTTGACATGGAGGCTCGGCAGATTTCAGAGAGCGAGAACCTGCGCCGAGACAACCAAACTCTGGAGGACGAAAATAAAACCCTGAAAGCCGTCCTAGAAAAGCTGTGCCCGGCCGAGGTGAGTCCAGCAGCCGTGTCCGTAGCTTTTAGCCTTTCAGTTATTTAACTTCCTGTCCTTCTTCAGGCTCCGCCTCCAAGACAAGACCGTCCTGCATCCCAGTTTAAGGATGGGTACACCAGTGGTAGGAAACAGCGCCTTTATTCCACAGAACTCTCAAAAAAGGTGACCAGTAAATATTTACATCTGTTTTTGTTCTCATGCAGACAGCAGCTCAGACTACAGCCAGAGGACAGGATACGACGTGCCGAGCTTACAGCAGGAGTTCAGGACGACTCCAGAGGGCGCCAGGAGAGAAACTGACGATCCACTTCCCGACAGGATAAAGGTACCGCTTCGTTAAAACCTCCTGCGAGTTGCCAAAAGCATCCCTTTTTTTATTATGTGGAAAAATAAAGTGACTGTAACCCCACTTCCCCAGATGTTGCTCCGTGAGGTGCACCAGGAGGGCATGCAGGTACTGTCTCTGTCCGAGCTCCCCATCTCCGAGGGGGAGCCGGGAAACCAGTTCAGCGTGGAAGGCTGGGTGAAGGAGAGAGACGCCCTGCTGGCGACGGTGGAGTCTCTGAAAGGCCTCATCACACAGATGCAGGTACAGGAAGCTTCAGCGTTACCAGGGAAACCTCATTTTGTAATCTAAAGAGTAAATCTAAAGCCTGTCATACTGTTGAAGGTGTTAAAGGTTCACACATCGATGGCAACCAATAAACTAAATGTTTTATCAAAAAAAGGAATTATTTGAATCGCCTCTGAATCCTGGAAAACCTCGTCCAATCATCTTGAATGTCCCATCCTTAATGATTGGATCCTGATCCATCCATCATGTTGACCTGCTCTTCGTGGGGTTTTCCCAGGTGCGTTATGTTGGGATTAATGTCTGAAAAGGTGCCAACAACTCGTCAAAAACGTAAAACTGAACCCTTGGGAACGAGCATTGTGCATTCCTGTATTCTGGAAGCGTGGCTTAGAGGGGGAAGCCTGGAGAAAAGGGGTTTCAAAAAGTAGCTTGCTTGAACGGCTTAGCGCTAGCCGTCATTTGGGATTGTAAAGTCGCCGTTGCTCCTGCAGGTTTCGTACCTGCAATAAGACTATAGCTACACAAACATTAGCCGTTAGCATGTTTGGCTGCTAGCATGTGGCTACGTTCCAGCCACTGATTGGTCCATCGACCCGTTCTCTTGTGTCTATCAAGGAAAAGTTATTGCTATCGTTTTACTGCACAGCCCTATATCTGTCTGTATCATCAAAAATCCTTCAACATCAGACATTTTAAAGACATAAGAAAACTTTCAGCTCTGTGGAACAAAACAAATGAGTTGTTCAAGGACATTTCACACTACCATAGGTTGATCTTCTGGCTTCATTTCTATGATTTAAATCAGGACAGAAAAAAGCAGTTTTATTTTTTTTCCCATGTCTGTTGGTGTCTGTGACTTTGTTGCAGACATCAGGCGGAGCAGACTGGCGCGCCGAGCTCCTGGATGCCGTACGGCATGTTTTCGTGGGGGAGAGGAGCGCGCTGAAGCGTGCTCTCTACAGCCAGCTGGACCTGCTGGACACCAGTGACGCCATCGTTCACCTCAATCAGCTGGAGCGAAGACTGGCTGAACAGGTGAACAACAACTACCTCCTCTTAGTTAACACGTCTCTAAACGACGAATTCAAAACCACGTTTGTAGAGGTTCTCTGGTGATTCAAAGCAGGACCTCGCTGACATGTTGTGTTTCTGATGCAGGACGCCCACCACAGAGAGGCCATGGGTTCACTCCACACTGCAGAAAGGTCGAGTCTCATCTCTGAGGTCCACCAGCTCCGAGCTCAACTGGAACATCTTCATCAAGGTAAACCTGCTCGAAATCGTGTTTAATCAAATGTTTTACATTTTCAAACCTGTTCTGTTTAGATGAGTATTTTCTTGTTTTTGTTCTTTAGGGACACCGCCTGGCCTGCCTTTGGCTGGTGAACGTAGCACAAAGGAGCAGAGGGAGGGAGGAGGAGCTGATGGAGCAGCTGAGACCGGCCGGCTGCTCGTAGAAGAGCTGAAGGTGGAACTGTCTCAGACTAAACTGGAGCTGGAGACGACGCTCAAGGCCCAACAAAAACACCTGAAAGAGCTGGACACACTCAGGTGAGGCGGTGCCTGGTGACGTCACCACCTGTAGTTCAGGAGCAGCTGGGATAAAAGCCACAGCTAACGGCGTGTGTCGTTAACATGACCCCTGCAGGCTGGAGGTGTCGCAGAAAGCTGCGGAGGTCGACGCGCTGAACGACCAGCTGCTGGAAGAGAGGAAGAGAAGCAGAGAACTTCAGTGGGCGGTGGAGAAGGAGAAGTGTCGATCTGGGAGGAGTGAGGAGAACCAACGAGAGGAGCTGGAGGTAAAGCTGCAGCTCTTCTGTTTTGTTCTAATGTTAGTCAGTGATTCCTTCACAAATGAATAAATATGTTTTCCTTTAAGGACCTGCAGCTGACGGTGGAGGAGCAGAAGGCTCGTGTGACCCAGCTGACCCAAACCCTGGAGCAGGAGCGTCAAGCCTCCTCTGAGCTCTCCCAGAAGGCCGAGCAGGATCACCTCAGCCTCCAGAGTCGTCTGCTGGAGCTCCAGGTGCAGCTGGAAACGGAGCGAGCTAAAGCTGTGGAGATGAGCTCTGCACTGGGGAGAGAGCGGGAGCTGCGGAGAGTCATCTCCACTGACAGCGGCCCCTCCCACAAAGAGGGGGGAGGCCATGAAGAGGAGGAGAGTCTGCTGGAGAGACTGCAGAAGGAGCTGGATGACAAGCATGCACAGGTAGAATATCTCAGATGACCAATCAGGTTTAAATTAAAACTGTTTCGTTTTTTTAATGATTTTTTGTGTCTCCAGGTGGTGGACCTCCTCAGTAAGGAGGAGGCGCAGCGTCTTGAGGTGGTTCGAAAAGAGGAGGAGCTGACGCTGACGAATCAGAGGTCCAGACGAGACCACGAGGAGCTGCTGGAGGCCCAGGTTCAGCTGGAGACGCTGAAAACACGAGTGTCTGAGGTTCTGCAGCAGCTGGAGAGAGAAGTGGAGAGGAGGACGAGTCTGGAGGAGGAGAAGGAGCGATTAGAGGAGAGGCTGAAGCAGTTAGAGCGGAAGGAGAGCGGAGCTCCGCAGCAGAGCGTTTGGAGCAGCGAGTCCACCGACCGGACCAAAGACTGGGTTCTCCAGCAGAAGAGTGGGTGCACTCAGTCAGCATCAGCACCTCCTCACATGAACGCTTCTCCAACCAGCCTCACGGGGGGGCCGCACCACGGTCCATGGCGCACAGTCGACAGGATTATGGAGAAACTCCACCTGATCTCCTCAAAGGTCTGCAGCATGATCAGCAAGACTGCTGGCAGGTAAACAAAGGAGCCACGATGGAAAAAAACATGAATATTTTTAGATTTCTACACGTTTTTTTAAATGATAAGAAGGTTTTCATGTATTCAGAGCAGCAGCCTCCTTAAGAACGTGTGTTTTTACAGTCCGACTGCAGAAGTCGACAGAGGAGAGTTGTCATGGATCCAGTCCAGTGTTGATGAGGTCATCACTATGCTACAGCAATCCCCGGGCTTACCCTCCATCCCAGAGGTGAGGGCTGGTTTTTATTTTTTTTATTTTATCTGTATATAAATGATTCATATCAAAAAGCACGCACACCAGATTTCAGTGGAGAAAAAACCACGATCATCTGCTCATCTCAGTGTTTTCTAAACAACATCTGCTGGTCTTGGTTGTCGCTGCTCATCTGTTTCTGTCAGAGCGCGTCCCTGCTGGCAGGAGGCTCCTCCAGCTCCTCCAACACCCTGACGGAGCGGCTGCTGAGGCAGAACGCCGAGCTGACGGGGTTCGTCAGCCGTCTGACGGAGGAGAAGAACGATCTGAGGAACCACACGCTGCGCTTGGAAGAAGAGCTTCGACGCTATCGGCAGGCTGGGCTGGGATCAGGCGACGGCGTGAGTCACAGGAACACAATGAAAACGTGCAGGAGCGTTCAGAATCTCAAACAGGAAGCAAACGTTTTGTTTGTTTACATCTGCAGTCCTTCAGGAGAGGAGCGTCAAAGATGGACTCTGCAGATCTGATGCTGTCTCAGGAGCGGGAAGCCTGGACTCGGGAAAAGCTCCGTCTGGAGAAATCGTTACAGCTGGCCCAGTCCCAGGTGGCCCGGCTCAGGGGAGAAATCCGCTCCGACGCGCTGCGAGAGATAACCGGGCCCGAGGCCGACAATGCTGCACTAAAGGTCAGAAAAAAGCCTGATGAGTTACTCTGATTCATCCTGAGACGATGGAAAGATGTTCATGACCGATGTTTGACGTCTCCAGAGGATGTACGGGAAGTACCTGAGGTCGGAGAGCTTCCGGAAGGCGCTGGTCTACCAGAAGAAGTACCTGCTGTTACTGCTGGGTGGTTTCCAGGAGTGTGAGGAAGCGACGCTGTTGCTCCTGTCCAGGATGGGCGGCCGGCCTTCGCTCTCCAGCCTGGAGTCCTACAGCCAGCGCCGTCGGGGGCTCACGCGCTTCCGCTCTGCCGTCCGGGTCTCCATCGCCCTCTCAAGGTGACCTCCCCGTGTTTTAAAATGTTGGACTTATATGAGGTATGAGAATTACCAGAACTGACCTGACTTTGATTTGTTTGTACAGAATGCGTTTCCTCGTGAAGCGATGGCACAAGGCGACGGGGCTGAGCTCCACTGCTTCCTGCAGCGTCAACAAGAACGGAACAGGTCCGAGAGAACTGGAAACAAAAGGTCACGCGTCTTTGAGCCGTCTCTCTAAGAGTAACACGTTTCTGATCTCCTTCAGGCCTGGAGGTGAGGGATTCACCATATCTTCGCCCAAGCAGCTTGGAGATGTGTAGAGAGAGGGGAGGAGGCGGCGGAGGGGGAGGAGTCTCCAGCAGCAGGGGGAGAAGTGGACGTGAATCCCCACGATCGGGCGTCTCCTCCACACCCCACAGGTGAAACCCAAAACACCACATACTGCAGACTTTAACCCACCAGCCACACATAAACATTCAGCCTCAGCAGGAATCCCACTGCTGCCACCGTTTGTTATGGCAGAAGAAGTAAAAAATATTATGTATTTTTTAATAAATTTCATAAAAAGAGTTCTTTATCTGATGGCGGGAATATTTGTGACTCTTTTATACTCGTAATTTTCTCACACTATAGATCTAATCGTGTTTATATGTAATTGTGAAAAGCGGCTGAATCTTTGTATTTAAAATAATTGAATTACTTCCCTTGAAATATTCATTTTTAATGGGTAAATCGGTTTTAATTTTAAAATTTTTTCACATTTTATGGTTCATTATGGTTATTAAGGCAAGGCAAGGCAGCTTTATTTGTATAGCACATTTCAAACATGGAGGCAATTCAATGTGCTTTACAGAGCAGGAGCAACAAAAGCATTAATCAAAATACACAAAGAAATAATTCAGACAATTAGATAAAGGCGTAGTCAAAAAAGTTTAGCAGTAAACAGTGCAGAAGGAGCAGCATAAGAAACATTCAATCATAGGCTAATGAATACATGAAGGCTTTTAATTTTAATTTAAAAGTTACTAGAGTTGGGGCCTGTTTGAGGTCATAAGGACGCTGATTCCATCTATGTGCTGCATAATGACTAAAAGCAGCTTCACCCTGTCTGGTTCTGACCCGAGGTTCTACCAGCTGACTGCTGTCTAGGGATCTGAGAGCCCTGCTAGGTGTATATACAGGAAGGAGATCCAACATGTACTTAGGCCCCATACCATTGAGTGATTTATAGACTAGTAGAAGCACTTTAAAATCGATTCTGTAGTTTACTGGCAACCAGTGCAGAGTTTTTAGAACAGGGGTGATGTGCTCAGTTCTCTTAGTTCTCGTTAGGACCCTAGCAGCAGCATTCTGAATAAGCTGCAGTTGTTTTACGGCTGTTTTGGGAAGACCAGTCAGGAGACCATTGCAATAATCTAGTCTGCTGGAGATGAACGCATGAATGAGTTTCTCTAGGTCTTGTTTCGACATGAGACCTCTGAGTCTTGCTAATTGATGGAGATGATAAAACGCTGATCTGGTTATAGCCTTAATGTGACCAGTGAAGCTCAGGTCTGAGTCAATGGTAACACCAAGGTTTCTAACCTGAGTCTTAGTCTTTATTCCTCTAGAGCCAAGTTGAGCAATAACTTCCATCCTCGGTTTTTTACTCCCAAAGACAATAACTTCTGTCTTGTCTTTGTTTAACTGAAGGAAACTTGACTTCATCCAGTCATTGACTTGCTCTAGGCACTGACAGAGTGAGTCTAGGGGACCGGATTCATTAGGTGATAGAGCTAGATAGATCTGGGTGTCATCTGCATAACTATGATANATGTTGTGATCCACAGTATCAAAAGCTGCAGTGAGATCGAGCATCACTAAAACAGATGTTTTGCCTGAATCTGTATTCATACGGATATCATTTAATACCTTAATCAGTGCTGTCTCAGTGCTGTGGTGTTGTCTAAAGCCTGACTGAAAACCATCCAGGAGGTTGTTTGTCTCCAGGAAGTTGTTCAGCTGGATCATAACTGCTTTTTCAACAATTTTCCCAATGAGGGGAAGACTAGAGATTGGTCTATAATTATTCATCTCTAAGGGATCTAGTTTGCTTTTCTTTAGAAGAGGCTTGACAGCAGCAGTTTTTAATGAAGTAGGAAAAATACCTGATTTTAAGGAGTAATTAGTAATTTTCAGTACATCATCTTTCAAGCAATTAAAAACCTTTTTAAAGAAGTTTGTTGGCAGTATATCAAGACAACAGGTAGATGAGTTTAAGCTATTAACTATGTTTTCCAGTGTTTTAGCATTAATCATGTCAAAGACTGGCATTCTAGCTAAAGTATTGCTATGTGGTTGTAGGGGTGGTCTTGGTGTGTTGGTTGACAGGGAGGAGTGAATGGCTGATCTGATGTTTAGTATTTTATCATCGAAAAAGGATGCAAACTCATTACATTTAGTTTGGGACTTGAAATCAGGGGCTAACTGTGTTGGTTGGTTAGTTAGCCTCTCAATAGTGGCAAACAGAACACGGGAATTGTTGATATTATCACTTATGACTTTGGAGAAAAAGGCTTGTCTCGCCTTTTTTAATTCAGAGTTGTAGGTGTGGAGCTGCAGTCTGTAGGTCTCATAATGATCGGGCAGGCTACTTTTCCTCCATTTACGCTCAGCTTTGCGGCATTCTCGCTTTTGGTTTGTAACAGATTTAGTGAACCTCCATGGAGCTTTTTGTTTCCTAGAGATGAACTTGGACTTTTCTGGGGCAATGGTGTCAAGAATCTCTAGAGATTTGCGGTTGAAATGATTTAGAAGGGAATCAGCACAGTTGGATGTTAGACTTGTTGACATATTCATTAGTTCACTAAAAACTGATGCAGTGTGATCACTTAGGTACCTTTTTTTGAGAACAGCAGAGTTGTGATGGATTACAGGTGCAGCTGACATCTCAAAAGAAATACAGAAGTGGTCAGAGAGGCCAACGTCCTTAACAACAATGTCTGATACATCAAGATCTTTGGTTAAGATCAAGTCTAGTGTGTGACCTTGAGCATGTGTTGGAACATGAATATGCTGTATAATATCAAATAGATCAAGCACTCCGAGGAATTGCACAGCAGTTTTATCATTAGCGTCATCAATGTGAATGTTGAAGTCTCCAGCTATCAGAAGGTGATCAAAGTCTATTGTGATAACAGAGAGAAGTTCAGTGAAGTTCTCTAGAAAATGAGTACATGAACCTGGAGGTCTGTATATTACTAAAACTAAGATCTTGGGTGTACCTTTCAATTCAAAACAAAGATACTCAAAAGAGTCAAAGTCACCAAACATCATCTGTTTACATATGAATGAGTCTTTAAAAATGGCAGCTACACCACCACCTCTCTTATCAGGTCGAACCACATTTAGAGATTTGAAGTTTGGGGGTGTTGCTTCTATGAGAACAGGCGCACAGCTACTATCATTTAACCAGATTTCAGATAAAAGCATACAGTCAAGAAGATGAGCAGAGATAAGATCATTTACTAAAAATGACTTGTTGTTGAGAGATCTGACATTTAGTAAAGCCACCTTTAAGGAAATGGTGGGAGGACAGTGCGCTGAATGGGACTGATAAGGAACCGCTATAACATTCCTTGGTCTGTATGAATGAACAGACATATTTTGCCTTGTAGAAATTATAACAGGAATAGGGAAAACTAAAATTTCATAAGGTCCACATTTGTCCTGGAAACATTGATAAGGAACATCTTCCCTCAAATCTGGACCAGGTTCATATCAAACAGAGGATACTGAGAGCTGTGAATGTGACAGGGAGATACTGTGTTGGCGGGCGGGGCAGGGGGTGAATTGCACAGGGTAGAGGGGTGGGTATCGGCGAGATGGATCAGGTGGGTCAATGAAGCTTGAAGTGAGTTGGGGCGGGTGGAGTGATTCCTTCGGTCTGTCAGTTTTGTGTTGATGTAGCTCTTCCAAGTGTTCAGAGCAGAGCTGAGTTACGCTATCTTGTTGTTTTGGAACATCCTGCGTGTTGACCTTGGCATGGTGAGCAAGGAGTACTCCTTTGTGATAGCTGACCTGCTGTGTTATGATATCCTGTTCTCCTTGGTGGTGGGTGGGGGCACGCTGGAAGTGAATGAGATTTGAGATGAAAAGTCGTAATCCATGTTTGTTAAGACGAATTCCGTCAGGTAAGAAGAGGTATCTGCGATCCCAAAAGAAGTTAAAGTTGTCAATAAAAAAGATTCCCTTGGTGTGACATGCCTTTATCAGCCAAGAGTTGATGGAAAAGATTAAACATGATAATGAGATCTAGAAATGTAAATGGAGCCTTAATAAAGTTTAAATGTTCAGAGAAGCTTGTTTTTTGTCTTTTCGCCTTCTAGCACAACATCTGGTTGGATATTAGACGCTTCCTGGTAAAATTTGTTTTAGTGGAATTTCACAGAATTTGTCTCTAAAAAAATCACTTAAATTTTTCACCTAAATCACCATGAACCCAAATTCTTTCTCTGGGACATTAAATATAAAATTCTGACTGAAACAAGCGGGTTTAATTAAGAAAAAAAAAATTTTTTTTTTGATAAAACTCTAAATTTCCATCTTGATCAAAAAAATGTTTCACAGTTTTTGTTTCTTTGCTGACTTTGATTAAACACGGCAGGTTTAAAAAATTAAACTGTGAAGTAAAGTTTTGTAATTACAGGAGTTTGAATCTTTTCCCAGGTACCACATGGTTGCAGACCACGGACCTCTCACCTGCTCCCACCTGCAGAGCTACGACCCCGACCGAGCTCTCACCGACTACATCTCCAGACTCGAGGCTCTGCAGAGGAGGCTGGGAAGTGTCACATCAGGTAACTCCAGAAAGATCATTAAAATAAAGTTATATTTTTTTAAAAAGCAAAAAATTAGAATTTTACAGTGAAATAAATACAAAACAGTCTAATGTCTCAATCGTGTTGGAAGAAACAGATTTCCATCTCAGCCGGCTGGGAGGTTGTCAGGTTCTCTCCTAAAAAGGCCAAAGAGGGACGTAGTCTTTGTTTACAGTCTGGCCTGCCTCCCTACTTCCTGGTTCCAGAGCCAATCATATGTGAGCCTGCCAGGTTGCCAAGTCTTCAACAAAAACACTGAACCAGCATTTTTAGTTCAACAACAGACAACAAAGTACAGCAGCGATGTGGACAGAAAAGAGATGCCCTGTAGTTATCTCTTGTACCCCTCAGAATATCTAGTATCGGATAAAGTAGGCTAGAGGCTAACTTTGAGCAAACGAGGCTAAACAGTAAGTAAATCTCAAGCTAATTTTGTCAATTACCAACAACTTGGGGCTCAGCAGTATGGCAAAAGTATCATATCATGTTTTTTTTAAATAAATATTTTGGTTTTACAGTATTTGAGCGAGTACCTACATGGACTGCAGTACCCAGATTTGACCACAGGATGTCATTCTTACTTCATGTACCTTTAAATAAATTCACCAAATAGCGTTTATTTATTTTTTCTTCCAGGTGCTTCTTCATATGCTCAATTGCACTTTGGCTTGAGAAGATAGATGCTGACTAATGAACTTTTGCTTGAAGAAACTCAGTTGCCTTTTCTCGTGTTGAGCGCTCTGCTGTTTTCTACCATCCTGCTATGGACTGCATCTCCCCGTTTGGACCAAATCACATTTTTATTAGTGTACGACATGTTGTATTCAGGCTTTTTGTCGCCAGCACTTGAAAAAAAAAGAGAATCAAAAATAAAAACAGCTATGTTTGTAATTTAAATCTGCCTCTTTGTTGTGGATGATCTACAATCATGTATATTTGTCTAATGCTAATTTAAAGACTTTGTGATTAATTTATATGTTTGTGTTGTATGGGTGGAGCGTTACGTTGAGGATGTTTGGGTTTACTGTTCAGGAGGCTGCTACTGGATATCCTTCACTACACTGTGTTTTGTTAAGGCTGGACAGACTACAGGAGACATTTGTAGAGAACGTATTTTTGTAAAACGTAGGAGCTTTGAATTTTTGGGGTATTTTGTCAAAAACTGAAATAAAAGACATTGTTTCAAAAATGTTTTGTTGTATTGCCTGTACCTGTATTAAAAACGTTTTATTACTAATTTAATGCTGTTATAATTAGGGATATAGGAAAATATCGATACACTGAAATTTCATAATATTTAGTGTTATGATACTGGATGGATATAGAAAAGCAGAGTATAATCTTTTAATTGATAATTTAAAAATGGACATTTACTGTATTTTATGTGGTGCAATTCAAATTTCGACTGCTAGGTGGCGGTAGTCTTCACCGCTTTAATTTTGCGCTTTAATTGGTTACATTTGGAGGATTTCATTGCATTTATTGGAGACAAAGAATGAGGTCAAATACCTAAAAGTCAAATTTATTGTGAAATGCGAGTCTGGAACATTGGGATATTATTTAAAAACAGCATTTGCTTTGAAGCTGGAGTCACATGATGCATTTTACTCTGGAACTTAAAAAAAAAAAAACGAAATATGCAATTTTTCTCAGTTCAACATCTGGGGCAAAGTGCATTAATCTATCATGAAAACCATGCAAAACATTCAGGAAGTCCCCTCGTGTCCCACCGTCCACCTCCTGCCTCTCACTGCCTTCTCCTGTATCTGATGACGGGGTTGTGAGGGGTGTGGATCATGGTGGTGTAGTTGATGGTGGGGAAATACCCGTCCACCAGGTCAAACTCGTACAGGCGCAGCAAAGTAGACCAGATTGTTTTGATTTGAACGTAGGCGAAGTTTTCTCCGATGCAGCGATGACGACCTGGAGATGTTGGAAAAGGGTCAGATAAAACCGAGCGACGAGAGATTTATCACACCGTAACGCTCGCCTTACCGGCTCCAAATGGTATGTAGGCAAACTTCTCCCCAGCGGCGGGATTGTCGTTGAGGTATCGGCTGGGATTGAAATCCATCCTCTCCACCCAGGTGTCGTGTAGACGGTGGTTGACGGTCGGGGAGACGCAGACTTGATGACCCACGGGGATGTCGTATCCTGCAGCAGTCTGGGAGAAAACGCAACTTTTAACAAACCTGAGCTCAAGGATAAAGGAAATGCAGATGATGAAAACTCACCTGAGGCGTACGAGCCATCCTCATCATGGTCATTATAGGTGGGCGGAGCCTCAGTGTTTCCTTTAAGCAGCGCTCCAACAAGCTGAGATCCTTCAACTAAAACAAAAACGAAGTTGGTTACAAAACCTGCCGATCTTCAGGAAGATCTCTTTCTAACGTTCTAATATGTTCTGTTCTGGTTCTGCTGGACTTGACTGCAGCCTTTGACACTGTTGACCATCACCTGCTACTGGATAGGCTGAGACACTGGGTAAGCCTATCAGGAACTGCTCTGGAGTGGTCCTCCATCACCTCCCTCACCCATGGTGTCCCACAAGGTTCTGTGTTGGGCCCTCTACTGTTCCTCTATCTGCTCCCTCTTCAGTGCATCCTGAGCTGTTTTAAAGGAATCTACCATCTTTACGCAGATGACATTCAACTATACATCTCCTTTAAGCCCTGTGAGATGTCTAAGCTGCAGCTGAGCACACCTGCTTAGACTCTATTAAAAACTGGATGGCTGGGAACTTTCTACAGCTGGATGAAGATCTAAGACTAAGATCCTCATCTGTGCTCCAGACATACCGGTTCCCAAAGTCAGAGACTCTCTTGGTCAGCTTGCTTCTCACACCAAACCCTCTGTCAGGAATCTTTGTGTGACCTTTGACCCAGCTCTCTCAAGTCATTTCTTCTTCTAATCTGCTCATCACCTGATCAAAGTCCAGTGGCGGCAGATCCTCTCCGCACACGACCTTCTGCTCAGCGTAGCAGCGCTGCTGCAGAGCTTTGTCCCGGGCCAGGAAGAACCCCATCCAGGCGCTGGTGGTGGACGACGTGTGCTGCCCCGCCAGCAGCAGACCTATCAGCATCCCAGCGATCTCATTATCATCCAGTGGTCGACCATCCCTACAAAATAAAAGCATCAAGACACAATGTTAGACATTTATCAACAACTTCTACTCTCCTTGAGTGATCGGGTGTAAAATGTAAGTTTGTTTGTTGTTTATTGATCACTGCTGATCAGCTGATGCTGACTTACTTGTAGGTGGCATCAATGAGGGTCTGCAGGATGTCGTCGGCTTTCTCTCCAGATCTTCTGCGTTTTTCAATCACCTTGAAGAAGATGTTCTTGATCTCTCTGTGAGCTCTGTCTCGTTTCCTAAAACCAAATGATTTTTGGGACGTGGGTCTGATTTATGGCTCAACCAGCAAATGTTGAAGCTGTAACTGACGTGTTGGGACCTACCTGAAGCTGGGCAGGGGCAACCAGCCAGGCAGGAGCCAAGCGGCGTGGCTGAACCCTCCGTCCAAGTCGGCGTAAAGCTGGGCCACTCGCTCATTCAGCATGCCGCGGATTTCCTTCCCATGCAGGCAGCTGCTGGCTGTCAAGATGATCAGCTCTGAGAGCGCCTCAAACAGGTCTGATGGGAGAAAAGGGCCGACAACGATCAGTTACTGTCTCCTACACCTCTCATGACTATGTTTACAAGGGTGTTAAAGGAGAAGTTCATTTTAATCGCATTATTAGCTTACTTCTCTCCCCACTGTCTCCCCATCTCTGAAAATACTCAATGGTCTCGGCTTCAATGATCTTCACGTGTTCTTTGAAGCGAGCGATGTTGAGTCCTGTCTTTAACATCTTCTTCTGCTCCAGAAAGAGCTGCAAAACAATAAACCACATGTGTTTTACACCCGTTTAAATCTGTTACTCAAAGTGACTCGATGGTTTGCATAAACTCACAGGGTTCGGCACGTCGTAGGCCACTCCTTTGCCGAACACCGGCGTGGTCAGTTTGGAGTAGACGTCTTCTGCGTTCAGGTCTTCGTTCTTGCTGTTGAACATCAGCGTGGCTGCTTCACTGCCCAGCAGGTAAGTGAAGGTTTTCCCCACCATGGTGAAACTGAACACAGGGCCGTACTGCAGGAGAGCAGGGGCAGAGGTCAAACACTAGAACACAGGTACCCAACCTGGAGAAAGAACAGCTATAGGTACCTTGATAGGGGCTCTATAGTTTCTGGTATGCACCAATAACAGATTTATTAATGGTCTATATAAAATATGACTGTTTTGATTATTGCAATGGTTTTTTTTTTTTTACATTTTCTCATTAGCTCTTTGTTCAGCCTTCTTATTTTTATTTGCATCTATGTGTTTTTGTTCTCAAATTTGAGGTAAATGTTTTATGTTAATGACAAACAACAGCTAAATGCTCCCAGAGTTACCACAAGGACTAGGTTGGTGTGCCACCCTAAGATTTGACTGACCCCCCGTGAAAATTTTCTAGGCGCACCACTGGATATGGGGCACATATTATAGAGTAAATAATAAAAGGACAATTATATTTTACCATGTACAAGTAAAGTTAAAATTAAATATCTTGCATATCATCTAAATAGGTCTAATGGACTCCACATAATAATGAAAATAAAGCAAAAAGTCTTTTTTGCATGCTTGTTAACACGAGAAAAATGGTAAAATATCATGCCCATAGATTATTAATAAATGTCTAATAGGCTGTTGATTAATATTTGAATCCTTACCTTCTCATAAGCATTTTCAAGAAATTCTATTGGACTTTTTCCAAATGCAATTGCATGTCCAAGAAAGGGAATGCTGGACGGTATGTAGGGTGGGTGTTTCTGCAAAATGAGACAAGATCAAAGCACATGCATGACAAAAAAAATGACATTCATAAATAACTATTTTAAAGTCAAACTCACCGCGTCTTTGTGAGAGGAGTCTTTGAGGAGCCGTTTAGAAACATAACCCACCGTCAGCGTGAAGAAGGAAGCCAGCAGAACCACTGAGGTCAAATTATCGTTCATTTTGCTGACTGTGTCCCCGAGCAGCTTGGTGCTCATCTGGTAAAAGTGCATCGACATCGCGCCGCTGGGAGAGCAGAAAGCTGGCGGACTTTATCTTGTTGTGGTCCCACTGATGTGGTACTCAAGTTGGTGATCGGTTCTACCTGTCCCCTTTAGTCCTGCCCCCGCCTGACCGCTGCCGGCGTTTGATTGGCTGGTTTATTGGTGTCAATCAAGCAACCGTGGCTGTGATAGGCTGTCAGAAACTGAAGCGATGTCTTGCTATATGATGTCATGCTAACCAATGTCCATTGAATCGATTTTAATTTTTAAGCTAGTTTCCTTTATTTTAACTCGTGTTAGTTTTGATTTATTAATGTCGATAAAAGTTCTGGGTTATTCTTCTGCGCTAAAAAGGTAAAATTAATAATAAAAATAACAATAAAACACCTTAAGTTGTGACACCAAGTTTTTACATAAAGTAAGTTGTCTTAACTTGGTTTTAGGTCAAGTGTTAGGTTTGTGTGTAAGTGGAGAACAGAAAGATACAATCAGTTATAAAATATCTGAATAATTTATCAGCAGTTTTTATGTATTTTTCCATTATTAAAAGTTATACAAACATTCTATTAGCCACTGCTAGCAAACACTAGTAGATTATCAATATGGTTTCCTTGCATGGTATTTTTTCTAAAACAGCCTTATTTTAGCTCAACAGTAGTAAATCAGTGCAATCAATTTATAATAATATTAATAATAATACATTAATTCCTCCTAAATTTAGACACCAAATTTCTGCACACATTTCTGGAAAAGATACTGCTATTAATCAAAAACTTTATATTCGTGCTTTACTCTTTTTGAAATACAAATGATTGTGTTGTTTTAGATTAAGTCAGGTGTGTCCAACATCCCAGCATGAGGGCCAAAATCCTCATGCGTGGGCCACAAAAAAGTTTTTTTTTAACTAAAACAAATGCAAAAACCATTTCATTGAGTCTTTTATAAACAAAACATGTGCCGCATGACTAAAATAAAAATATAATTCAGCAACAGCCTCCCAGAGAGATCAAATACAGCTGGGGGCCAAACAAAATCAGTCCGAGGGCCACAAAAGGCCCCCGAGCTGCACTTTGGACATGCCTGAATGTGGTCATACGACAGGTTATGTCTTTTACTTTCTTCTCGTTTTGAAACTTCGTTTGTTACCTCTTTAAAGCAACATTTATCATATTTGATAAACATATTTCTACATTTCTTAGACCTCTATCTCGTGTTCTGTTCATGTTTCCGCCCCTTTGTGGACGATCTAAGTACTGCAAAACATAGGAGCAAATTTTATTTATGCACTTAAAATTTTGACTTCTATGGTTTAAAAATGCACTTATTTATACTTGATGCTGTTTTTGCAGACGTGTGGTCATCCTTAATCTCAACCAGAGAAAACCACACTCATACTGTTGATAGTTAACACGGGGACTCCCGACATATTTAATCATACATCTGTTTATTAAAATAAACATTAAATAATAAAACATATTTACACAGAATCAAAAGACACAATACACAAAAAAACGTCATGATGGGTATTACTAAACTTGTATAAAATGAGGCATTTGTGTGGAGAGTCTCCATCCAGAATTACGGTAGTCTGTTGATGATGATGAAATGGTGTTAAGGTCTTTGGCAGGTGTGGTTCCTGTGAAGGTTCTCAGCCGTAGGCGTATTTATCTGTAGGCCCTTTTTCGGTAGGAGTCATGTGTCCGCTCAGTTTCATTAAAAGCTTCACAATAAGGCCAGACTGAAACAAAACAATAAACAAAATAGAAATGAGGTCAAATTGTTTATTTTTATCGTAGAGAACGTTAGATTGGAGGGAAAAAAAACTAAAATCAAGGGTTGGATGAGATCCCGTAAATCCTGAAATACATTAGCTAAATGTGCACGACGTAAGAATGACATCTTGTGGTCAAATTTGGGTACTGCAGCCTATGTATCAAAACAAATGAGTCAGCTCTCAGCAACTCCCCCATCTCGTTTGTGTTTCATGGCTGTTGCCATTTAAGGATCAGCACCAGAAGATTCTAGATGGCGAGTGAAGACGAGTCACATGCAGTAAGTTAAGTAGATAAATACTTCTAAAATAGCGAGTTGTTGGTCATTGAAAATGTAGCTTGAGACATTTTTAGAGCTGAATATTTGTTTCTAATTCACTGTTAGCATTGTGTTAGCACTGTTAGCACACAGAATCACTGTTGTGTATGAAATGTGCCTTAGCTTTCCATTGTTAGCTCAACGTTAGCCTCTAGCCTTCTTTACCCGATATTCGCGTAAAACAAAAATGATGCCGTGTCTTCTTAGGGTTACAAGAAACAACTTCTGGGCCGCTCCTGTTTACTGGCTAACATTCTGTCCACGACGCTGCTCTTGGCCGGCTGGTGTCGAATTACAAATTACATATGGGCTCTGGAACCAGGAAGTATGGAGGCAGGACAGATTGTAAACAATGACTACATCCTCTTTTGCCATTTTTAAAAGGAGAAAAACTTATTGCACCTTTAACAGTCATTTGAATATGTCAACAGTTACCTGTTTGGTGTGCACAATGAAGTTCATTTTGTTGTCTCCGCTGTGGATCTGGAAGTACTGGTCAGCATGTCCCAGCTGCCACATGAACGTGCCATACTCTAAACTGATGAGAAGAACCTGCAAACGACAACAACACCTGTAATCCTGTAATCTCCCCAGTAAAACAGACGAACGTTACCTGGGCGGCAGCAGGTACCTTGGTTTCCATGTTCATCAGGTGCAGCCCCTTCGTGTTGACCCCCACGTACACACGGATGACTTTGTGGTTGCTAGCGCTGGCCTTGGTGTAGACCTGGCCTGTGAAGAAAGCGGCGCCATAGGTCGGGATGTCCCAACAGTTTTGTAAGAAGAGCCTCTGCAGGTGATGCATCTCTTTGCTCACTCCCTCGCTGGTGCTCAGGGCCTGATGGAGCAGAAAGGGTTACCTCGAGACAGACTGGGACTTGACTTTAAAGTTTATTTAAATCAAACAGTACTTTGTATTCATGAAGAATCCTGCTGGTCCAGTGGTAGGCTTTGCTTTTCACCTTTGATATCGGCACGATTGATTTCAGGTTTTCCTCACTGGTAAAATAAAAACCAGGAGCATTAAAGTCAACAACAAATCTTTTTAATCGGCTGTTTTACAGACAACGTTTAGTTTTATGGCATTAGAAGTTAGCGTGGCATGCCTTACTTAAGGAAGCCTTGCTTGTGCTTTTTGCTCTCATAGTTGCCATAGATGATCTGCAGGAGGAGGCTCGCCAGTGTGATGAGCTTGTTGTCTGGCGCCGGAAAGAAACCCTTCAGGAGGCAGTGCCGGGCCTCGTCGAACAGGATGAGGATGGCCAGCGGGTCTTCCACCTGGTTTAACGCAGTAAGAATCAGAGTCGAGGCCTTTTCCTCTAACAGGCTGTAAAATAAAGCAAAAAGCATTTTTTTAAACACGTGGTACCTTTTTTTCTATTTCAAGAGGCAGTCGGACATCCCTGCGCAGGAAGAGCTGGGGCGTCTCTCTTTGAGGATCCAACACCGTCAAGTCCGTCACGATCTCCGTCCAGATCCGCAGATGCTGCAGGGGCTTGTGGTACGGCTTCAGCTGCAGGTCTGACACACAACACATTTAGTTTGTAACACTCAGTTACTGAGCGATCAAGAGATGTGACAGCGGGACTCACGGAGGTTCTCTGAGCAGATCCAGATGGTGAAGTACTGCTGTGTCTCCTGAGAGAGCCGCATGCCCTCCATTATCTGCTGCACAGTCGTGTTGTTGCCATGTTTCAGTTCCACAGAGCGATAGGAGCCGTCCATACGATAAATACGCACCTTCTCGTACTGCGGAACGCACAAATGATAACACACACTAAAGACAAGGCTGACAGCTGGGACTATGTTTGAAGAAACAGCACCATCTAGTGACCAAAAAGTGTCTTCTCCTACAAAATCATGTTTCTGGATCTAAAACCAAGTGTTTGAAGGAGAAAGTGACTCACAGGTTTGCCGTTGGCCTGCTGCAGCAGTTTCATCGTCTCCTCCCACTCATTCTGTTTGTTCTCCTCACACACCTGGAGAGGTGATCTCTTCTGCTGGTCCTCTATGTGCTGTTATCAGAAAAGTACATAAAACAGTTGACACGCTTTCTCTCCGACTCCATTATTAGGTGTAATTTTCACTTATTATATAATAATGTGTCATAAATGCATTAGTGCCCTGTTATGAAATCCACTGTGATCTTATTTCAGGGCTCTTTCCTCCAAAAATGATCTTTTTCTGGTTTTATACTTCTATGGTGCATTATAAACATGTTTATGAAGTTTTTGCATAAAATCCCTCTCACATAAAGCAATATCAGCAGTTTTATTCTTCTTGACGACTTCAGTACCTTCCAGAATGAGCTGTTTCTGGGCTCTGTCACGTTAAGAAAATAAGCAGGAGCTGGTCACGCCCACTCCTCCCCACTCGGGTTGCTATAAGCTGATAAGCGCCGATATCTAGGAGAGGCTCGGAGTAGAGCCACCGCTCCTCCTGCAGCAGCTCTCTCCTGCAGGGGAGAGGTGGTTCTATGCTAATTTACCCGTTTGTGATGTCACAAATGGGACCTTTTTTAAACGGCTTGTTTTAGTCCCTAAAACCAAACACTGACATAAAATGGACGGACATATTTTTTCATGTTTGGAGGGGTTATAGAGGCAGTAGAGACCCACATGGCAGCACAAAAGGATGCAAAACGTGAGCCTTGCACAATACGTCCCGTTTAATCGTCACAACAAGCTGCACAACTAGAAAAAAAATAAACGTTTTATCATGTTTGGTACCCGGTCGATCTCAGGATGCTGCAGGAGGAGCTTCACTATCTCGGCGTGGCCTCCTCTGGCTGCAAAGTGAAGCGGTGAGCTGAGCTGGCCGTTCAGCAGATTTGGATTACAGGTACCTTTCTCCAGCAAGAGCTTGCTGGCTTCGACTTTACCGTGCCTGGAATAGATCACAACGTGAAACAAAGATGAAGCCAACCCGTAGGAAAACAACCGTCTTTGGAAAACCTCCCTCGGACTCACCAGCAGGCGTAGTGTATCGGAGCCCAGTGATCGCTGTCCAGCTGCTTGACTGAGAAACCGCTCTCCAGAAGTTTGGAAAGCAGCTCCGTGTCTCCTTCACAGGCACTGCGGTGGAGAGGGAAGTCCTCCACCCACTGGTGTTCCCTACAGACAAGAATTTAAAAGTTTCAAGGAAGCTAAATGAAGGTGGAACGTGTGCAACGAGACAACGTAAACATTTAATGGAGCCCTCACTTGTCTTCTGGCACACACTTGGGTCCATGTTGCCACTTCTCCCTTTTGGGAATCTGGATTTTGGAGTAGTCTGGTGCTCCAAGCCCAAAGTACGGGTTTATAATGACTTTATCCACCTGGAAAACAACCCAAAAAAGTTGAATTACAAAGCAAAACAGCTTCCTTTGTAGCAAAAACAAAAGTACAGTTCTGATGAGCTCTCGTACTCGGTTGGTGTACTGCAGATCCGAGCCAAACAGCGGATTCAGGATGCAGATATCCGCCTTCTCCAGGGACATCATCTTGCTCTTGATCTCCAGAGCGGTGTAGCCCATGTTCAGACCTTCATCGCTCAGTTTGCCCTCGCCGCCGTAAGCCGGGTTGTTCACACTGGTCTTCACACGCTCAACGGGCGCCGGTCGGAAGAGGGCGGGAATGGCGTGAGGCACGGTGTGCTGCTCTGCTAACCACCTGCGGAGGAGAAGGACGTGCATCAGTCTAGCGTCGTTTTCTGCTACGTTAATGACCGTAAAGGTGTCCTCACCTGTCCAAGGCCAGGAGCATCTTGGAGGTGACGGAGCAGAAGTGGTTACTGGTTTCGCTGCACACACGCATGATGTCCTGGAGGCAGTAAAAGCTGGGGCTCCCAGAACTGTGGGTGGGTTTGCTGTTGTCTGTGCAGAAGGACTCGTTAATCTACACGTGCAGCTAGGACTCGCGTCAGCGCCAGGTCATTTCTGCTCACCTTTAACGCCGACCGGCACGACAAAAAGAGACACCTCTTTTCCTTCATGGTCACCGTCGAGAATGAACTTCTTCATGTGCACCACACGCTTTCCTTCACAGCAAAACAATTCATCAGACGATGTCATGAGGTCGCATGTTTTTGCACAGCTGTCTCAGCCTCACCTATGAAGCTCTGATTATTTGAGATCGGTCTCATCGTTTCATCGACATAATCCAATATGGATTTAGGTTTGTCTCCTGGTTTAATCTTCGTTGCCAGAAGAACTTTCTTCTTTTTCTTCTCCTTCCCCTCCAGAGGCACTTCTCTCAGCAGAATCTGCGTGTTCCAGAGGAGAAACCTGCTTTACTTTTGGATCTTAAACTTTCTTATACAACATTTTTAAGAGTACCTCATACGCTTTGGCTTTGTAATCCTTTGTGGTCAGGCTGACTTGATTCTTTGGACGAATGACGGCGACAAACACATCTTCTAAGCCGGCGTCGTTGCCCATGGTTCTGTCTTTCCTTCAGGCACAAACAAACATCCAACATCAGGGCCAAATGCCATGGAGAGGCATGCCTGAAATGACATCATGAAACATTAAACTGATCCTTTATGGAGCATTCTTCAACTATCAACACAACTGATTTGATCAATAACAAATTTATTTGCTACTATTTACGTCAGCTTATTGCTGAAGTCATATCTTAACCAAACTTGCTCTTTAATGAAAAGTTGAAGTATAAATTCTTTGCTTAGTGAGATTTGTTGCCATGAATTTTCAGTCCAGATCTGCACAGTCTGAGTTACTTTTCTTTCCAAAGAACGACTCGTTTTTGATTAAATCCTTTCAAGGAGACTTCAATAAGACGTATAGGGAACAGCTGGATCCATCTCTCAGGTCCAATAACTAAACTTTACAGGATTTTTAAAAATTTCTCACAGCCAAACTGTAAAATATTGTCCATCTGCTGTAGTCTTTTCTGTTTCTTCAGTGACACACCATGCTGGGATAAGTCCATTTTTACTTGTGCAGATACAGAATCACACCTAAACTTTTATCTATAGCATTTTTTGTTTTGGTTAAAGAAATTATAACAAATCTTAAAGTTTTGGTACCAGTTCTTACGTAACAAAGTGGCTAAATAAATATTTTAAGGTATTTTGTTGCCAAGTTTTTTGTTACATGTTGACACATCACAACCCTTCTGGTTAGGTGCCTTCTTCATGCCTGAATGATTTATAGGTCAGAGTTTCGTTTCATATAACAAACGAAAAACATTTCTCTGATAACCGTTCGCTACTGAGCAGGAAAATGCAAACAGAAATCTTTGAGAAAATATGTTAAAAATATTATTAAAAAACTCTGAAAATTCTTGTTTGACGGTAAAATATAAAGAATGGAAGTTTGGTTTAAGATTTTTTGCACAAAACTGTTCAATTAGAGATGCACCAAAGATTCACCAGGTGTTTGGAATCGGCCAAATTTCAGTATGATGATTTTTCTTTCAGTCTGTGAAGACACCACTGATATTTTTACTGGTCTGAAAACTCACGATCACTGAGAATTAACCAACACATCACCTGTGTGGAGGTTTAGACTCCCAGAGTCACAACAATGTAGTTAATCACAAATAAAATTAAAGAAATAAATGCATTCTGTTAATTATGGTTCTTTAAAATAAATCAGAAAAAGCCAAATCTGGTATCAGCATGCTAGATCTGTGTAAAAATGCAAGTCAGTATTAGCCCTCAAAACCAGACAGCAAAAACCCTGATGCTCATGGCTGTGCAGGCTTACTAAATGTAAAAGTGTTGATTTTTCTGTCAGAAAATCGTGCAATAACACATGAAATAAGATAACTATTCATGTAATAAAACATGAAACAAAAGATAAAAACTTTTTTACTCATAGTAAGTTGAGTTCAAGGGAAGGTCACGCCCCGGAAACCAGACTTTAAACTGTTTTTTTACACGAATCGGTACAAATATTATGTGCTTCGCACCACTCGTTGTGCTGCCCGGTGTATCACGTGCTCTTACTACCAAATAAAGTCACATTTATTTATTTTATCATCGTTTTTCTTAGCCGGGATGCTAAACGCATCACCCTGGCTGTTCCGCTCGATAAGCAGCTGGAACTCACCGAATGCGACGAGGCTGACACGAAAACGGACAGAACGTCACTTCTGCCGGCTTTCTAACAACTTTTACTGTGATTAATAAACATGTTATAGTTAGAAACACGTCCGGTTACCTTTTAGTTTGGTGTCTCAGGCGGTTTAAAGTAGTTGTAGGCCTTTTTTACTCAGTCTCAGGGCAGGGTTGTAGACACAAACAGAGGAATCACGTTACGTTTGATTGTAGCAGCAGACGGAAACAGCGACATCTAGTGGCGGGGTGGAGTTACTGCAGCAGGAAGATGTGGCTGGATGGATGTTTTGACTTAAAAATACTTTATAAATATCTAAAACATACATTCAAGGTAGATAGTAGGTTTAAATAGTATTTTTAAGCTTTTAAGAGTTTTTAGATATTGCAAACTTATTTTTCATGATCCACATATTGATTTTGAGATGCTGGAACACACACACACACACACACACACACACACACACACACACACACACACACACACACACACACACACACACACACACACACACACACATATATATGTATTCTTAATGAATGTCATTTCAAATATATTTAGAGCCATACTATACAAAGTTTTGAAATTTTTAAATAATGTTCTTGAGCCAGTTTGTGCTAAAATGACCCTTTACAGGGTTAATGAAATGTCACTCAGACCCCCACCACCCTCTGTGGCCAGAATACCACACTTGCAACTTCAGAGTGCCGGTCCGGTCCCTGTTGGACTTAGTAAAGTGGAGCTGCCACGCATGGTGCTGCAGTCTGCTTCCAGCATGTTTCCTGCATGTTTTAGATCATGAACACAGCTGATTTGTTTGATTTAGTGATGAACCGCTCCTATAGACACTAATGAAGGCTGAGGAGACGTTTCAGCTGTTAGATTAAGGCGTTAAAAAGACTAACGCACGTTTGGTTTCACTAACAGACACTAGGGGGTGCTAAAAGCAAGCCAAACCTGCCTTGTATCCATTTAATTTTAATTCAGATTAGCCTGAATGTTATAAACAACCCAAAAATTCAAGTAGAGATAAAAGTGTGGTTTGAATATATGTCACAATGGCTTACAGCTACTAAATGGTTAACTTAGCTCAGCAGAGTTGCTAGACAACCAGTAAATGTTTTGGGAACCTGCTCATCCACACACACAATCAGCCATTGTTGGTTATTTGAGCAAAAAAAGCTAATAATTAAATTAAATATGTAGTTTAGGAATGGATTCATTAATTATCTCATCAATGTCACTGCCAGGAACTTCAGCTAATGAACTTCAGAAGCATGCAAATCATCCACTCATTCAAATGAGGTATGTTGTGGCAAGGAAACATCTAAGACTTGCAGGATAGTGATCCTCGAGGACCTGGACTGGACACCGCTGCCTTACAACAGAATAGATCCATTCATTAGTTTAGGAAATCATTCATTCACTCTCCACCTCACTATGTAGCAGCAGGTTAAGCTGTACTTTAAAATTAGGCCTATTCTGAATATACTGCACAACTTAACCATCAATAATTGATTCATTTTATTGAACAGATTGTACAAAACTTCAGCATTTATTGAGGTGTGACACAAAGAGGCAGACAGCTATATTGGTCTTTTTGAGGATAACAAATGCAGTCAATAAAGTCATTAAAACAAAATAAAACAGCTGCTTTTTAAGTACACACATAGTAACATTGCTTTGGTTTCCTTTAAATATTTTCAAATATTACGTCATTTATCTTTTTACTCATTCATTTACGGCGTTGCTGCCGTCGAACCCAGAGAACGTGCTTCCTATGTGGGTTCAGGACGACGGGTCTTTACATTTACCAAGCACATCCTCCATCGCCGTCTGGATGTCCATTACTCTCTTACTCCACTTCTCCTTCACCTCGTCTTCGTCGTCCTCTGTAACAGCCGTGTAGCCCATCAGCGCGATGAGGCCAATATGGAAGAGGTTGATGAAGTGGGAACAGATATGCTCCATGGTTTTACGGTCACCGTCGCAGCTTTGCAAATACACCATGAGTACAGGTCTTCCGAACAGGCCGCTTTTACCCATCACACCATTGTAGAGCACATCCAGGCTTAGGTCTGACTTGTCGCGCTCGTAAATTTTCTCAAACGCCTCCATGTAGCGTTTGGCGTCGTCCGGGTTTTTCTTCACCTTTGCTACCATTTGGATGAAGGCGCCGTACTGGTGCTTGATGTACTCCTCGTACTTGCCGTAATTTTCAATCACCTCTTTGACGAGGATGTCGTTCAATATCAGGCGGTTCTTTTCGGAAATGCTATCCAGTTTGGTGTGGATCTCCTGGAAGTCCTTGTCCAGAGGGTGGGTCTTGTCATCCTCCAGGCCCTTTCGAGCCACCTTAACCAGGGACGAGACCACTCCAAAGATGGGGTCAATGGACGAGGCGAAGGAGGTCACCTTCTCCATTAGGCCCAACACTTTGACCGCTGTCCCCTTAATATCTTGTCCACTAGCCATAATGCTGCTTTTCTTCCACACGGAATGACGTTGAAGACTGCAGGGATTAAAAATTATAATGATTACACGTAATCCCATAAAACATAGCCTTGGGTTCATTGCAAAGCATAAACATTCATGCCCGGTAGGTTTAGGGTGTCACGTTGTAACGAAGACACACCCTTATTTGTTCGATTAAAAGTCAAAAATTGTGAGAAATCCAGTCAGATTGGCTTCCAAATTAGTTTCGCCAACAGATTTTTCTGACTTTGACGATCACAGATGTATTGGGACCACAGAGCCAATTGAAATCATAGCACATCTCTCTCATAGTTGTGGTATTAATCATCCATCTCAATGTTGTCCTACTGGAAAAATAACTCGGGAACAACAGTAGGTGTGTCTTCATTTCAATGAATACGAGTCAAACTGGAAACAAGAAAAGTAGCAGCAGGTGATGAACTACTGTAGAAAACCTTTGGCACGTCTCCAGTTACAGTCTCTGATATATTTTATGTGCCTGTTTCATGTAAAACTCAGGATGTGTTGCTGCTTGTTTTCCAACTATCATTTCCTGATTTCCAGCTGTTAGTAAATGAATCATTCCATCTAGCTACAGTTATTCCCAGCTGACAGCGTTCTCACAGAGATTAAACATCCCCCAGATTAGAGATTATAAACCACCAAGGAGGCTCGTGTTTACTCACCAGAGATAAAACAGCTTGGATCCCTCCGTCTACTGCAGCTGTCTGGCTTTCCTTTCCACCATTTTAAACAACAGTCATGATAAGACAGCCCACTCCTGCCAAATAAGGGAGTAAAAACCAGGAAGTGACTCCTGCCCTGTGCTGATTGGATGAGAGGATTTCCTTCCTGACTGAAGCTCCAACCACAGGCTGCAACTCTAGACGTAAATAGTCTTTTTTTGTCAATTGTACCTTTATTTACAGTTACAGATGAGGCAATCAGAAACAAACAAATTAAAGTTAGCAAAAAATTAATGTACAGCATTATTAGTAAACAGGAAATTAATATATTTTTTACTTTTGTTTTCTCTCACTCATTCAGTAGGGTTGTGAAGGGCAGAGTGCCTTATTCCTGCAGTCATAGATGGAGAAGTTGGGGACACCCTTCCCTGGACAGTCCATCACAGGGCCACAGAGACAACCATTCACACACTCACTCCTATAGGGACAATTTGGTCTGCAATTAACCTAACATACATGTTTCTGCTCTGTGGGAGGAAACCAGAGTACCACAGAAATCTCCGTGAAGGCCACAGCTGCAAAGCACCAGCGCCACCTTTTGTTCAACCATTTTTATTGCAATCATTCACAAAAGTCAAATTTAAAAAGGATTTTTTTTTAAAAGCATAAACCAAATGGATTAAATCGAAAAAATGCAGAATTAAAATCACTCAATAAAAAGCTAAATGAGCTAAAAATGTTATTTCTGGATTGACTTCTTATTAATATTCTTGGGGTTTTCGCTCTTGATAAATCTAAGTTTTTGCTATATTCCATACAACTTTATTACACTGGATTGTACTATTTCATAAGTGATGTTTTTAACACTATTTAGTGTTGGAGGAAGTGGTTGAGGTGATTTTTATAACAATGCTCAAGGTGTTTTAAAGCCACACTTTGCAACTTTTTCATATTTTTAAATCATTTTCTTGAGCCAGTATGTGCTAAAATGACCCTTTCAACTCCAGTCCTGAAGGGCCGGTATCCAGCATGTTTTAGTTTTAACCTTGTTTCAATACACCTGATTTCAATCAGCAGGTGATTAACAGGCTTCTGCAGAGCCTGGTGAGCTGCTGCACAGGTGATTCAACCACTGAATCAAGTATGTTGGAGAAGAGAAACCACTAAAACGTGCTGGATACCAGCCCTCCAGGCCTGGAATTGAATACCCCTGCTTTACAGGGTTAATGAAATGTCACTCAGACCCCCACCGCCCTCTGTAGCCAGAATACCGCACTTGCAACTTCAGAGTGGCGGTCTGGTCTCTGCTGGACTTAGTAAAAAGGAGCTGACATGCCTGGCGCTGCCGTCTGCTTCCATCATGTTTCCTGCATGTTTTAGATCATGAACACAGCTGATTTGTTTGATTTAGGTCAAGGTAAGTTTATTTGTATAGCACTTTCCAGTAACGTGAGCAACCCCAAAGTGCTGAACAGAATAAGAATCAGCACAAAAAAAACACTGTCTAGTAATATAAAACAGAAAAAACCCACAACCATAATAGTGCAACACAACAATAATAAAAGCATTCAACTAAAATTTAACCTGCCATAAAAGCCAGTTAATTAAAGTATGTCTTAAGTAGGAATTTGAAATGTTCCAAACTCTGTGCAGACCTTAGTTGTAGGGGAAGGCTGTTCCAGAGTCTCGGACCCGCCACCGAAAACGCTCCGTCTCCCCTAGTTTTCAAATGAGTCTTTGGAATTTCTAAGAGGAATTGAGAGCCAGAGCTCATGTTCCTTGCTGGAGTATAGGGGTTTACCAGTTCCTCAATATACGGAGGAGCCAACCCATTTAGGGTCTTGAAAACAAAGAGCAGAATTTTAAAATGGATTCTGTACACTATGGGGAGCCAGTGAAAAGAGACCAGTACGGGGGTAATATGGTCCCACTTCCTAGTGCCTGACTATAGTTCCTAGACTATTCAATGACGACTGCTCTATACCTAAATATAGGGAGTTACAATAGTCCAGGCGACTGGAAACAAATAAATGGATGACATGCTCAAATACTTCAGCTGGAAGGTATGGTTTAAACTTAGCCAACTGCCGTAAATGGTAGAAACCTGACTGGACTGTTGCGCTCACCTGTCCAGTCAAACTAAAGGATCCATCAAGGTGGACTCCAAGATCTTTTACACACAAATTTACAAATGATGAGCAAGGGCCTAATGGGCTGGTTACGTTGTTTAAAAGATCCTGATTTCCAAAAATTAAAATCTCTGTCTTGGACTCATTTAATTTTGAAAAGTTGATGGACATCCATTCTTTTACCTCAGTCAAGCAGTCAATAACGGAATTGATTTTGCCAGGAACAACTGGGGCAGATTGATTTGCAGGTCATTGGCAAAGCAGTGAAATGTGATATTACATTTTTCAAAAATTGATCCCAAGGGCAACATATACAATGAAAAAAGTGTCTGCTCAAGAATAGAGCCCTGAGGCACACCACTGGTCAAGGGGCTGACTCAGAAATAAATGAACCCACTTTGACAGAAAAATACTTCTTTAAATTAAAGCGAAACCATTGGAGGATGGTGCCTTTGAGACTAACACAGTGCTCCAAACGAGACAACAGAATGTCGTAGTCAATGGTATCAAAGGCAGCTGACAAGATTTATTGACGAACCGCTCCTGTAGCCACTAATGAAGGCTGAGGAGACATTTCAGCAGTTAGTTTAAGGTGTTAAGATGAACGCACAGCGAGGAGATAAGTTTCACTTTCACTAACTAGGGGATGCTAAAAGCAAGCCAACACTGCTTAGTATCTCTAATGCTAAGAAGGTTGAGATCATGTGTTAATGTGTGACACATAGAGGCTGTTTGAGGGACTGTAATTAAAAACAAAACAAACAACTTCATTTAAAGTACACACATAACATGGCTTTGGTTTTCTTTAAACATCAATGATCTTTTTACTAATTCGGTGTTGCTGGCGTTAAACCAGAGCCGGCCCTAGGCATACTCAAGTTATGCGACTGCTTGGGCCCCCCACACCACCAGGACCCCCCCAAGACCACCAAGATAGCATGAGAAAGTTTTATAATAACTTTTTATAATATAAACTAAATTATATTAAACACATAGAAACAATGTATATATTATTTTATATAGCATCATTTGTGTCATGTAGTGTCTTTAGGTTTAATTTTGTACTGATTGCATGTTTTATACACATTTGTTCCAACTTTTAAGAACAAAAAATAGCATATTTAGGTTGTTTACTGTAAATTCAGTGTTTGTCTGATGTTACTTTCAAATATTTGAATTAATATACCACAATTAAATAACACTAGGAAAACCTGCTTAGGGCCCCACAAAGGCTTGAGCCGGCCCTGCGTTAAACCCAGAGGACATTGTCTCTTTGTAGGTCTGTGTTCAGGACGACGTGTCTTCATATTGAAGAAGCACATCCTCCATCGCCTGCTGGATCTCCATTACTTTCTTACTCCACTTCTTCTTCTCCTGGTCTTCATCATCCTCTGTTACAACTGTGTAGCCCATATGTGCAATGAGGCCAATTTGGAAAAGATACATGAAGTGTGAACATATATGCTCCATTTTATCACGGTCATCATTATAGCTTTCCTGATACACCTTCAGCACAGGTCTCCCAAAGGCACCGGTTTGACCTGTCACACCTCTGTAGAGCGCATCCAGGCTTTCGTCTTGCCTCTGACTCTCGTAGACCTTTTCAAACTCATCCATGTAGCTCTCTGTGTTTTCTGGGTTTTTAATGGCCTTTTCTGTCGCATCGACGAAGGCGTTGTACTGGTACTTGATGCAAGTCTGTAGTTCGCCGTAATTTTCAATCACCTCATTGAAGACAACGTCTTTCATAATTTGGTGGTTCTGTTCAGAAATGATCTTAAGTTTGGTGTTGATCTCCTTGAAATCCTTCTCCAGAGGGTTGCTCTGTTCAGACCCCAGGGCCCTTTGAGCCACCTTTACCAGGGAGGAGATGTATTCAAAGATGGGGTGGATGGAGGAGGCGAAGGAGGTCACCTCCCCTAATAGGTTCAATACGATGACAGCCGTTTTCTTTAAGTCTTGTTCATCCGCCATAATGCTGCTTCTCTCCCACACCGAATGATGCTGAAAGCTGCATAGAATAAAAAATAACCATGTTATACCACATCAAACCAAATAATTAAACTTTAACCCCTAAGAACAACGCCTTGGGTTCATTTAGAAGACTACACACTCATCTAGGCTTTCGAACAGTTAGCTTTGTACACCTTCAGCAAGAGATGAAATAACATTTTCTCATTTGTTCTAGGGGAAATATTAGATAATTCCAGTTGTATTGGTTTTACCAATAGTCCAAAGTTTTATCTGACCTAAAAATTCAGATAAAAATCTAAGAGAGCCAATAGAAATCAGTGCATCTGTCTCAAAGTTGTGGCATTAATCATCCTGGTCCTACTGGAAAAATAACTCGGGAACAACAGTAGGTGTGTCTTCATTTCAATGAATATGAGTCAAACTGGAAACAAGAAAAGTAGCAGCAGGCGATGAATTTCTGTAGAAAACCTTTGAGTCTCAGATGTATTTTATGTGCCTTTTTTAATTTAAAACTCAGGATGTGTTGCTGCTTGTTTTCCAGCTCTCATTTCCTGATTTCCAGTTGTTAGTAAATGAATCATTTCATCTAGCTACAGTTATTCCCAGCTGACAGCGTTCTCACAGAGATTAAACATCCCCCAGATTAGAGATTATAAAGCACCAAGGAGGCTCAGGTTTACTCACCAGAGATAAAACAGCTTGGATCCCTCCGTCTACTGCAGCTGTCTGGCTTTCCTTTCCACCATTTTCAACAACGGTCAGGATAAGACAGCCCACTTGTGCCAAATAAGGGAATAAAAACCAGGAAGTGACTCCTGCCCTGTGCTGATTGGATGAGAGGATTTCCTTCCTATCCTATCCTTTCCTGAAGCTCCAACCACAGGCTGCAACTCTAGACCTAAATAGTCTTTTTTTTGTCAATTGTACCTTTATTTACAGTTACAGATGAGGCAATCAGAAACAAAAAAAATTAAAGTTAACTAAAAAATCAAGGTACAGCATTATTAGTAAACAGGAAATTAATATATTTTTTACTTTTGTTGAAACCATCTCTCACTCATTCAGTAATGTTGAAAGGGGCAGAGTGCCTTATTCCAGCAGTCATAGAGGAAGAAGTGGGGTACACCCTGGCCTGGACAGGCCTTCAGTCCATCATAGGGCCACAGAGACAACCATTCACACATTCACTCCTATAGGGACAATTTAGAGCAGGGGTGCCCAATCCTGGTCCTAGAGGGCTGGTATCCAGCATGTTTTAGTAGTTTCTATGCTCCAACACACTTGATTCAGTGCTTGAATCACCTGTGCAGCAGCTCACCAAGCTCTGCAGAAGCCTGCTAATCAACTGCTGATTGAAATCATGTGTGTTGAAGCAGAGTTAAAATTAAAACCTGCTAGATACCGGCCCTCCAGGACCAGGATTGGGCACCCCTGATTTAGAGTCTCCAATTAACCTAAAGCCACTTACACACTAGCATCGGCTCCACTCCACTCTGCGCCGCCCGCCCCAGTCTGGCCGGGTTCCTTCCACACTGCCTTAGGAATGAGGACGTGATTGAGCACATGGGTGGTCTCCATAATTGGTGTGAAAAATTCACGCGAAGATATTAGTGATGTCATGAGCGCATCTCCGAGCACGTGGGCGGGGCAAAAGAGTGCAGAGAAGTCCGCGGTGTCTTTCTTATTAAACAAAGGCGGCCTGAGCAGTGTTGATTTTAGAGACTCTCTGACTCTGATATTGCGGTCTGCTTTGCTGTGTGTCCTGGCAGCACTGTGCGTGTGCGTGTGTGTGTGTGTGTGTGTGTGTGTGTGTGTGTGTGTGTGTGTGTGTGTGTGTGTGTGTGATAATGAATCACGCATACGGGAGGCCCCCGCTGGCTGATTCTATCCACAAATCGGAGGCTCCCCCTAATGGTAGGCGTGAATTTGAGATGACCAATCAGTCGGCAGTGGGTGTGTTGGACCAGTTCAGCCCGCCTTGGGAAGAGGGCTGAAAATTACCAGGCTACGCTGATGTGGACACTCACTACCCTATCTGGGCCGGGTAGAGCCGATTCTAGTGTGGAAAGTCTATAACATGCATGTTTTTAATATTTTTTTTACTGCTTTTACTAGTCCTATAGTTGATTTGAGCATTTTTTATTGAATTATAGTGAGTGTCTGCTTTCTGCCTTTTATTGCTTGTTTGGGTATCATGCTATTGCAATTGTTTATTTCTACTTGTTTTTCAACTGTAAGGCGCTTTGTTCAGCTCTCATGCTGTGTTTAAATGCGCCGAACAAATAAACTGGTATGGTATGGTATGGTTTCTGCTCTGTGGGAGGAAACCAGAGTACCCACAGAAAACTCCGTGGCCTAAGGCCACAGCTGGGATTTGGACCCACAATCTGCTTGCTGCAAAGCACCAGCGCTGCCAACTGCACCTCGCTGCCACCTTTTGTTCAACCATTTTTTTTACAGAACATTATATTCATCGAACCCCTCCTTTACAGAGGATGATCTTGACATTTTTTTTTCATTAATATAAATATGTCCCTTGTGAATGCGGATCTAACTTGTGATCTGGAGAAGGATATATCATTGAACGAGATTTCTTCTGCGATCAACAATATGGCAGAACAGTAAAGCTCTCAGCCCTGATGGATTTCCGGCGGAGAAATTTTCTAGACTGCTTTCACCAATACTGCTGTCAGTCTTTAATGAATCCTTTGCTTCTCAGTCATTTCCACCAACAATGTGTCAAGCTATTATTTCTGTGCTGCTATAAAAAGATAAAACCCCCTTACAATGTAGCTCTTATAGACCAATATCGCTCCTAAATGTAGAAATTCTCGCTAAAGTTCTTCCTAGACACCATGAGACTGTATTACCTACTATTATTTCATCTGCCCAAACAGGATTTGTGAAAGATCGTCAATTCATTTTTAATATTAGACGTGTGTGCTATACACTCCTGCTACACTCAAATATCAGTGGCATCTCGCATCAGGGAGATACTCATAAAGTTTCTCTCTATGCCGATGATATGCATTTATACATATCAGACCCCCTTTCTGGCATCCCCAGGCTGTTGACTCTCCTCGACACATTTGGTCAAATCTCAGGTTAAAAGGTCAATATTCAGAAAAGTGAAATGTTGCCTGTAACACTTTTGGACAGTCAGCTTACTGGCTCTAGTTAAAATAGGCATGAATATTAAATATTTAGGTGTCTGGATCAGACGTCAATTTAAAGACCTTTTTGGGGTCAATTATAACCCCCTGCTGGCATCTCCAACGAGACATTTTCGGCTGGGAATCTTTACCCCTATCACTGGGAGGGAGGATAAACATTGTCAAAATGACAGTCTTACCTAAGTTTTTATATTTATTTCAATGTCTCCCTATTTTCACTTCTAAAACTGACAAAGGTTTTGTTCTTTGTTGTTTTTTGTGTAAAATTTGAATTTTTTTTATAAAAAGACACTGTTAAAAATAAATAAATAAAAATACTCTGAAAAGACAGCCCTTTTGTGCCAAAAAAGGAAACATACAACAGGAAGCTTCAATCACAGGCTAGCCTACATAGTTTTTTTTTCTTTTGTACCTTTATTAACCTTCATACTAGTTTGCGATTAGGCGATAAGATACCAAGACATTTTTTATTGTTTGATTGTCGGCTGGAAATCTGTCACAACCTTTATGTTTTTACATCCCTGGAATTTTCTCAGGTACTCTTCAGTAAAAGCCCACGCACACATATTTCTCATACATTCATTCAATGTACATTCAAATGCTGGGGGGGAAGGGGGGGGGTTGCTGTATCTTGCGCCCCTCCCTTCCCCTCCCCATATACACATACTGGCTCAAGAAAATGATTTTAAGATATGAAACAGAAGCATAGTATGCCTTTAAAAGGCATGCCATTTAAGATTTGCCATTAAAGCCATGCAGCAGGGTGTTTCAATATTTTTATGTTGTTGACTCCAAGTTATCTTATTTTGAAATCCTATTTTTTGCGGTTGTGGTTCTTATCAATATTCTGCCTTTCTGTGAAGTGATAGGGAAAGTGTGAGAAAACAGTCAGCCACTGCAGACGTGTATACCGTCAGTACTGTTTTATGTAAACATGTGAGTTATAGGTGGTATTCTGTTGCTCTTAGACCCAACTTTTACTTTTTTAAATGGAGTCTGGAGTGTTTTTTTTTGTAATTTTATTAATAAATAATATAACTTAAGGTGATAATCAGCATGATTGAAAAAAAAACAAGCTATACCAAAGGATTAAACCAAATCTCACCCCCCCACCCATAGTTATTTGCATCACCGCTCTCCCACCCGTACTCAGCTCAGCTGCTCCTCTGTGTTATTTCCCACCATAACGTCCCAGGTTAACACTTTGGCCATCACTTGGTCTCCTCTCTGTTTTTGTCCATCCACTGACTCTCGAACCGGACTGAGGACCGCCTGGTTTCAGGTATGAACTGAAGTGAACATCAGCAGGTTTGACCCAGCAGAACTGAGTGGTACGCTTCAGGTTTTGGGATTAGAGGGTTTAAGTGCTCCATTGAATTGGTTAGGGTGAGTCAGCCGAGGCTTAGACCTCTGAACAGAATTGAATTGTTTGGTTATACAAAGACAAACGTCTCTTTGAGTTTATTAGGCTGGAGCTAAATGTTTTTTATAGCTTCTTGATTTTTAAAAATAATACTGTGAACAAACACTGAATCTTATCTTTAGATATCTTGTGTAACCATTTACTCAAATTCCCCACATAGTTTTTACCTTTTGCAAAAAATCTAAATAAGATTTCTCGCTAAACATAATTTGTTGTCTGTGTCATAAATATAAATTATAAACACAAGATTTAAACTGGCTCCAGTAATCAGAGTAAAGAGTAATATTGTATTTTTTCCTTTTACGTATTCCTTGGACCATACGTCTGCAATAAAGTCTACTACTAATAAACAAGACTCAATAACACAGCATTGCTGAAAGATGGACTTATGGGCCAGGTGTAACCCCCCAATGTTTTCAGGATCCGTAAATCAGACATAAGGACTTACATCAGACGAGGTCCAGGGAGAATGTACAAGCTGATACCACAGCTGATGGTGCTGCTGGGGTGAGTACATTCAAACGTTCACACAGCAAAAACACAAAGACAAAAAAATCACTGACTGTAAGTCAAATGTGAAAACAGGGCAGTTTCTTTGCATTTTTCAAAATACAACACTGTATATTTACCTTGTGTTATAAAGTAGCTGATGTTTATGTAAGTCTTAAATGTTCCTGTGATAACTAGTGACATATTTTATTTAACCCAGGCAGAGAAAAACATAAATCATTGACATGTTTCATAAATTATTTTAGTAAACCTGTGGTAATGCTCTGTGACAGTGATTCAAATTCTGGTGAGTGGTAAGTGCCTTTAAGCTTTTGGAGTACTAGTAAAGGTTCTCACGAAAGACTAACAGGTTTTTTTAATCTGTCAGACAATACGTGGGTTTCCTGTTATTCATCTTGTCTTGAGTTCTGACTCATGTCACATTCAAGGGAATTATAATTTGAATTGAGGAGCATGCCAATGACTTGTACTTGGACTCTGACCTGCTAAGTAAGCACATAAACGAGAACTTTGATAAGTGCAAATTTGGTGCGCCACCATTTGATGTAATCAACATGTCCAAAGAGAGTCCCCCACATAGAGAGTCCCCACATAGAGTCTCCACATAGAGTCCCCACATAGAGTCTCCACATAGAGTCCCCACATAAAGAGTCTCCACATAGAGTCCCCACATAAAGAGTCTCCACATAGAGTCCCCACATACGGAGTCTCCACATAGGGAGTCTCCACATAGGGAGTCTCCACATAAAGAGTCTCCACATAAAGAGTCTCCACATGGAGAGTCTCCACATAGATCTCCCCACATAGAGTCCCCACATAGGGAGTCTCCACATAGTCTCCACATAGAGAGTCCCCACATACCGCAAAGTGTGTAGTTAGATTTTACAGATGTTTCTCCAAAGTCAGGAAAAAGCAGCGCCAGATGTACAATACTATGCAGGAGGTCAACAAAAGACAACAGTGGAACAACTCACACCCCCATGCTATTACGAAGCTAACACAGTAGCATGTGGCAAGATATTAAAACATACTTAAAATACATTTGAAAACAATAAATAATCGACATGTCACATGTACATTTATAAAGGATTTAGAAGAAGTTTTGTTTTTTTATATTTGTCTAGTAATCTGACCTGAAATAACAAGCTAACATTAGCATCGGCTTCATGCTAATTCTGACAATAGCAATTTCACTTAGCTTTCTGTGTGCAAAAGTAACAAGAGGCGTTTGAAATTGGACGTTGGACTTGGAGATTCTTTTTGGGACTTGGACTTAATTTTGCCCTGTAAGACCTAGTGACTTGACTCTGACTCAATTTGGACCAATTGTATGTGACTTGGACTGTTTGGAACACTAAGGACTCAAGTATGATTTGGACTTTATTACAACTCTGCCATGTACAAAACATGTACATATAATGTATTTATATTGTATTTACCCTAAAGTCTGTGTTATTTATGTAATATTATAAATCTAATATTTCTATTGAAATGTTGTGATTTGATTACTTGTTCTTTCCTAACAGGACATCAGATATCTTAAGTTTTTACTGTTTTTAGACCTATTGGTTTTAGTCATGGTGCCATTCAAAGACCCGATTATGATGACACACCCAACCCAGAGTTCCTCAACCCTTTCTGGATGGCCAGCATCCCTGATGATAGGCCTCTGTCTGAGGTCACCATGCCAGGAAGCCACAACACCATGGCCCTGTACGGTGGCGTTTATGCTGAGTGTCAGACCTGGAGCCTGGCGTCCCAGCTCCGGGCTGGCATTCGGTTTCTAGATGTCCGTGTGCGTCACGTCAATGGGATTCTTACCATTCACCATGGGGTGTCGTACCAGCGAGCAAATTTTGGTCAAGTCTTAGAGGCTGTGGTTGACTTTCTGCATGAATACCCAACTGAGACGGTGCTGATGCGTGTTAAAGAAGAGTTCAGTGAGACGAATAATATCTACGGTGCTGTGGTAGACTACATCCATCGGTATGCTGACTGGGACCTGCTGTGGCACAGCCGACTGGTGCCAACCATGGGCAAGGCTCGAGGGAAACTCATCATTCTGCAGAACTTTACTGGGCCAGACTTGGGGATGCGCTACAACTCCCTAGATATAGCTGACGACTGGAAGGTATGAAAAGTTCTCCTTTTAGTTTGTATACATCTAAATGTGTCTGCTGCTGTGCAATAAAATAGCATTGAGTTGTAGCTCTTGTTCCAAAAATTTGTGGAGCTTTAATGAGTTTGCAATGTTCCTGCAGGTGCCCACACTTTTGCATCTGAAGGAGAAATGGCAGAGTGTTTACAAACACCTGGAGGCTGCACCTGCAGGAAACATGGCGCAGATCTTTCTCACCTACATCAGTGGAGCTGGTGTGTTTGCACACCCCAGAGCTGTCGCGCTGCGCATCAACCTAAAGCTGTACGAATACCTCCAGGCCAAGTCGGATCTGAACCAGCGCTTCGGAATCATATGCATGGACTTCCCTGCTGCTCCTATTATCCAAATGATCATTGACTTCCAGTTTAAATAGGCCAGCAAAGATTACATACAACTGATCAGTAATAGTGACCAAACAGCTAATGTTTGACTTGTAAGTCCATTTCAGCTTTTCAGAAAGTAGAAGTCATTTAAAAATGTTTTCAAAGAGAAATAATGGGTTTTAAAAGATGCACAACAGCCTGACATTTTGGGATAAAAATGTAGCTAAACTTGTGTCTTTAATGAAAAATACAAAACATCACACAAATAAATGAAATGCAAGTTTTGTTTCTGTTTTTAGCTCCTCTTGTTCCTCGGTTCCCCCAGGGAAATAATTCCTAAAGGTTCAACATTAAAGGTTTTGTGTACTCCTCCAGGGTGTACCTGTGATATTTTGTAATGTTACCTGTTTTCTCACCACATGATGGCACTGTGACTACAGCTTTGTAGGGTAAACTGACGGACAACGTGTTCTTCACTTGAAATTTTTAAAGCTTTTTGTAAAAGTCATCAGATTTCAGCAAGTTAAAGGTCAATTTCAGAAAACCAAAAGTTTACATTTTTGATTTATAGCCAAACTTTTGCTCCAGGTTTTATCCCAAAGAAAACCATAAGCACAGGTTTTTATTTATTTTTTTAATAATTTTTTTATACACCAGGAAAGACTCTTGATATTAAAAGTCTCATTTACAAGAGTATCCTGGTCATAAATAACAGCAGTCCACATTCCCCTCAAGTCTCAGTTTTCTGCCACATCTCAGAAACATTCATGTTTGGTCCTAAATCCAGTGAATGGGTACTTGCACGGTTTGTTTTGGTCTTGTGATTGAACGGTGGCATGTCACATGTGTTGATCACTTTTGAAAACTTTGAAAAGCAACAAGAAATAAATGGCTACTGTTCTGTGGCCGACCTATAAACACATTTTGCATGCTAATTGTTTGCATCAGATGACAACTTCTGATTTTATCGTTATTTCCTCCCAGAGACGGTTGCAAAACAGTTGTTGAAGTGCTTGAAACCTGTGACTTCACATCCTGCTCAAAGACCTAATGATGTTAACTCAGTTTGTCAAGAACATCCATGCATGCAGAGGTTGTGTATAGTCTAGCTGACATTAAAGGTAGAAAATAGAGCTTCAAAGGTATAAACAAGGACTCCTGCTGCAGAATCTGGGACTCATTAGGTAATCAGAACCTGCTTCATAAAGATGGAGTCCAGACCCCAAAGTGCTTTTGTGGTTGCAACACTTGGTAAGCAAGTTTTGTCTGTTGTGTATCTGTTGTTGTGTTAAACCTGATGCCCTGACCCTCTGTTTCTCATTTTTGTAGTTGTGGTGAACATTATTTGGTGGATGCAAATGTTAGCAGCCATTGGACTGGGTTGGTTTGTGTTTTTGTAATTTAGAATTCACCGTGTCTGTGTGTTTTTTTTTTTTATCCATGGGTGTATTTATGTCATCTGCAGGGGCCACCCATCTGAACCAATGTCCTGTGCAGCCTTACATTCCCATTTACCTGATTGTTCTGGGAGCAAACAGCATCATCTCTCTGGTTTTCACCTACATTAGCAGAAGCAAAGACGATGGAGCCATTCACGCCCTGAGCTTGGTCTGCATGACCTTCCTGCACATCTTCAGCTTTGCGTGGTTAATAGCAGGTGTGGAAAAAAATAAACCCATTTACATTAATTTTCAACATTTTGTTTGCATTTTGCTGGAAACCCTTTAAAAAGTTAAAATGTCTCTGTTTTACCCTTTAGGCTCTGTGTGGGTTTACTCCATTTATCCTCCAAGCTACTCTGGAACAGATCTATTCTGCCACAAGACGACCTATCTGTTTGCCTTTGTTATCACCACACTGGTGTGGGCTGCTGTGTCCTTCCTATTTATCTGTGGTGGCTGCTGCATGTTTCTGACTTGTTGCACAACTGTAGTTGCAAGACAACGCTTGATACCCAGCCGTTATTCCTTCTATGGTGCAACAGGTGAACCAGCTGCCGGGGATGTGTGATGAAAATCTGTCATCATGCAGATTGTGGTTCTTTTACTAGCAGTTCCTTCAGTGGTTTCTAAAGCTACATCTGCAGCCAAAATTCCTGCAATTCAACACGTTCCCTAAGCAAATTAGAATTTTCTTGCTTAAAAGATTACAGCAACAGCTCTTCATCTTAATTCAGTGTTATTCTACTCCCGTGGTCTTATGCAGTGGCTGATAACACATCACTTTCACATTACTAATCACATGCTTCCTGTTTAGAACAACTTAACACAGTCAGTATTTTGAGCCAAAAGAAGTTTGCTTGCAAGATAGTGGCAGCGCATAGAAATTCACTATTGAGACTTTTTTATTTTGTGCAGTACTACTCTATAAATATTTTGATGTTAAAAAGATAAATTATAAAATTTTAGCTTTTCATTGTTGTATATTGTTTAGCTACTGATTAATAATGTTAAAAGTTGATCATATTCACCACAATAACAGTTTACCCATAAAAACTCAACAACCTCAAGGCCTTCCATTGCAATTTTAAAGATCAATGTGTTGTTTTTCAACATGCAAAATGTACCTATCAATGATCATTGGGTACAAGGCATGTCACTTTTCAACAATGTGTCATAACAATTTTTAATCCTGTTGCATGAAGCAGCAACTTGATATTAGAGAATAAATTAACATTGGGGAAAAACTTGATGGTTGAATGTTTTCTTTTATTTATTTTGAAAATTATGGAAATGGCTAAACAAGTATAAACAGAAAACTGGAAGTTCTTGAAGAAATAGAGAACTATAATTTGTTCACTGAGAAAAAAACAAAAATTTTATTTCATTCAAATCAGCCTAACGTAAAACATTGCCTGATTTTATTGTGGCGTTGTTTTAACTTCTTTATTTATATCCAAACGAAATTTGTGTTGCTTTTTCTTTCCTTCCTGAAATTTATATAATTGTTATCGTTGATGCAACAATTTAAAATAGTCAAAATACTATCTTTTACGTCAGGCATTAATTAGGACCTCTATATAAATAACGGGTCCTTCCGCGTCAAACAAGCGACACAGGTTATTTTTTCAGTCCGCTCGTGGATATTTTCCGTTTATGATTGACTGCTGGATAAATTAATGTAGGTGTCGCTGAACCAGAGGCTATCGTGGACCTCTGAGTGAGTTGTGTGTGTTTGTGCCGCTGTAGAGAGGCTTGTTCCGCGGGGACTAACATGTGGAGCTCCGGCCGCCGCGTCCTTCAGGATCTGCTCAGGCAACCAGCTGTCCGGAGTTTCTCTCTGAGTCCTGTCCAGGTGGGTGTCCCTTTAACACCTAACACCATCTAAAAATATTAAGAGGGTTAGGGTGTAAACGTAGGTAATAATGGTCTTAAGTTCTCAACGGATGTTGATCTAGATCTGTGGTGTCTAATTTTGGTCCTCGAGGGCCACCATCGCGCATGTTTTGGTTCCCTTCTCAAACACACCTGATCCAGTGGTTGAATCACCTGTTCAGCAGGTCATCAGGCTCTGCAGAAGCCTGTTAATCACCTGCTGATTAAAATCAGGTGTGTTGAAGCAGAGAAACCTTTACATTTAGAGATACTTAATCACATAATTACACAGAAGGCTGATTTATGAGCCCCATTCAGCCACACATGTACATGTGGGTCCAGATACATGGTAAAATGGTAAATGGCCTGTATTTGTATAGCGCCTTCTTAGGGTTCTACAACCCCCCAAGGCGCTTCACAATACAATCAGTCATCCACCCATTCACACACACACGCTGGTGGGGATGAGCTACAATGATAGTCATTGTATACAGTGGAACTCCTGTTAGTCACAGAGCGAGAAGGTTGCAGGTTCGAATCCCAACTGCGACCTGGCGTTTGCATGTTCTCTCTCTCTCACACACACACACACACAGAGACCAAAACATGCATGTTAGCTTAATTTGTAATGAATTGTCCCTATGTGTGAGTTTGTGAGGTTGTCTCTGTGTCCCTATGATGGACCGGTGACTTGTCCAGGGTGTCCCCCCCCCCCCCCCCCCCCACGTCTTCCTGCATCTGTTAATAAAAACAACAACAAAATGAAGTCAATAACAGGTTTATTAAAAAATTAATACATTATAAAATATTTGAGCTTAAACTAGTTACTATGTTTTATCAGTGTACAGTGGTAGTGGAGCGATGGTGGCAGGTCCCTCTGTCCAAAGAGGGCAGTCCACCGAGGCTGAACGCTCGAAGACACCGAATCTACAAACTGGTGGAAGACTCCAAACACTCTCCGACCGAGAAGATGGAGCTCATGCTGACTCAGACTGTGCCGAGTGAGTACTTACCAAACGCTTAACAATTGAAAGTTTTTCAGAAAAACACACGAAGCTGTTCTCCTCATCATCAAAACAACAGAACTCGGTGGGAGAGGTGACACCGTGCTTGTGAAGAAGTCTGTTGGTCGCAACAAGCTGCTGGCACAAGGCCTGGCGGTGTATCCGTCACCAGAGAATAAACAGATGTTTGCCGAGGAGCAGAGAGTGAGAACTTGATTTAATTACACGTCATCCAGGTGTTACAGTATAGCTATTCATTCTCAAGTTTTCTGGTTTTGTTTGGAAATGCAGCTTTTGCACGAGGGACGACCAGAGGAGAGAGTCCAAACCCGAACGGGAGAAATGGTGAGTTTTTATCTTCCTAATTTAGTTCATTTAATCGTTTTTTGTCTTTTTAGGTCCAAAACTGAGATGGGTGATGTGTATGCTAATTTAAAAAAGGGTGTACTGATGTTTTCAGACAGTGGAGTTCCTTAAAAACTCCAAGCTGAAGATCAACAAAACACTGTCTGATGAATTCCAGCTCACTAAAGAAGTTGTCTGCAGGCAGCTTGAAAAACAGGTTTGTCTGATTTCTTGTTCTCCTTTTGTGACATAATGTTATTTTACTTAATCTAAAAAAAATCCTTTATAATGCTTTTTTATTATTTAGTGGGGACTCATCGTGCCGCTTCATGCACTGAATCTTCCATTTGTGCCAATCAAGGAGTTGGGCGACTACTGGTGTGAAGTTACGGTAAGAAATGCATCTTTGTCAGAGCATCACAGAGAAGTTTATATCTGCAAAGTCTAAAATACATTTATTTGCACATTTCTTGCAAAAATACTAATGATTTGAGTTTTCTGCACACTGCTGCATTGCAAACCATGTCACGTCTAACTTCTCATATCAAAAACTGCTTATTTCTGATACCATTTACTTCAAGGTTAATGGCCTGGAAACAGTTCGAGTTCCCATGTCGCTGCTGCCGTATGAAGACCCATCTGCGAGTTACCAGAAGCAGCTGAAAGCACGGCGGAAGCAGCAGGAAGCTGCACGTGTATTAGAGGCCGATGAAGAGGAGGATTCTGGTTTCAAGTCAGTTTGTGATGCAGAAGAGGTGGAAGCTGGTAGAGACTCTGTGAGTGAAAATACTCAGACGACACAAACGGCAGCGCCACCGAGCAAAACGCCAGATGAAAAATAAAGGACTCTGGATAAAATGATCTTAGAAATAAAACCGATACCAATTTTCCTGAGTTTTCTCAGTCTTGGAATGGTGCAAAATAAAGTTTTCTCATCACTTTTCTAAATGCTTCTAATCAGATTGTGTGTAATCCAGATTAGTAATAATGGAAAAAGATCAAAGGAAGCAAGAAAATTAAAAACTTTATTGTTTTTTGTTAAACTGCACACAACACATGTACAAGGTTTGGAGCGACACTTAAATACGTCAGATTATGAATTTGGAATGTTGAGAGAAAACTGCAGTGTGTAAACGCATCCTTACTGACACTAAATTAAAATATTTGCAAACCTGCAACAGTTGAGTTTTGGAGGGCTTTGTAAAATGCTACTGGTGTTGCATAAAGAGACACACTTGCTACAGCAGACGGAACACAGCAGGAGGGTCGTCTGCTAGTTTTGGTAAATGATAACTTTGCAATCACACGAAGGTGAAAATCCAGGGTGGAACATGTGCTCAAGGAACCTGAAACTGAACTGTTTTGCCTAAAAACAAACACCAAAAATAGAGGGTAAAAATCTAATAAGGGTGTGCTTTAGCAGGAAAAAATATATAAAATTCAAGCATTTCTAATAAAATAAACTTGCACTGAATTAGCATTTTAGCTCTGCCTAATTTGTCACTCGTGGCTCAACTCGTCTAGTAAAATGCTATAATGCTCATGTTTGGTTCTCTGGTTGGTTTTCAGCTGAAGAAATAACGAGTGAAATATTAAGTTTGCAGCATAATTTATTACAAAGTCATTTTTATGAATTAACTCACGTCGCAGCTTTCAACTCCAGCTCGTTTCGATCAGAAACCTTTATTCTGATCTGATTCCCAGAGAACCAAACGTTTTTCTCATGTTGACACAAACAGGAAGGATGAACAGGTTTCTGCCCCTGGCTGACCACAACTAGGTTTTTATTCAGGTATAGTATTTATATAGTCTTCAAAAGGAGTGGCAGAGACGGTTTCAGGTCTAGAACAGTGATTTCATATTAAAAAATGATCAAAACAACCGAGTATTAACATTACAGAGAGGAGAGGCAGGGAAATAATCTGGGTCACGTGTACTTTGCTCCTATTTCTTCAATAAATCCAGTATATCTGTAAACCATTCCAGTCAACAGCTGCCACTGTTAGAAGCCGTATTTGGCCTGGGTCTGTCGGCGGGTTAGCCTGTTTTCTGCCCAGCTGTTCTTCAGCTCCAGCTCCCGTTCCTTAGCCTGGAAAAAAGAGAAAAGCATTGCTGTGAGCCGATTTCCTCACAGGATCTAAAAGCTGAGTATCAAATATGAGCACAGGTGTTAAGATTCTGTCATCGCCTGATAAATTAGCATTATTCAAAGTGTAATTTGAGCTGTGCGTGTGTTTGGTCTCTCACCTGGTGAATGAGATAGGTTATCTGATGCTTACGCCTCTGTTGCCCCGTCGGTTGTCCTCCTCTTCTCTGCAGAAAGACACAAAACTCCAGAGTTACAGCAAAACTCTCCTTTTTATGATAATGATCAGGTTTTTTTTTTTACATTTAATAGAAATCACCCGTAAAATAAACATCTAACAAAGAGAGACACCATTTCTCAACACAAAACCAAGAGAACACCTGAACCGGCTAACCCAGTGGCACAGAGGCTGGCAGTAGTCACCTTGCTGTAAGACTGTCGGTTCTGCTTTTCCTCAGAGATGCTCTTGGTCAACCACTGCTGATTCCCACTCAGCTGGTCGTCCCCTTTGATCTCCAGAAACGTCACCTCCTCCTTGCCTCGGTTTCTTTTCCCCTGCAGTCGCATGAACTTCAGAAGAAACAGAAAAGAAAGTTAGAAAATGACAAGAACTACTGGAAACTGGAAAAAAGAAAACGGCAGCAGATATTTTACCCCTTCATCGTCAAACATAGCAGACTGCTCAGGCTCCTCTGCTGATCCGGGGTTGGGATCTTGGTAGTAGGACTCATCATAGTATCCCTGTCAGAGAAAAAAAACCTGTTGGCTGCAGTTTCACATGAAGCAGATTGGGTAATGTCAGTCAAATGTGTTTAGAAAGTTGATACCTGAGGAAAATCCTCAGGGGCTGTCGATTGTTGATATTGATCATAATGACCTGCCCACGCCCCCACTCCCTCATGACTCCCCCCAAAGTCGAGCGGGGCGTCTGATTGTCCTAATTCATTAGCGGCTGAATAAGGGAGGGTTTCAGCGGGGGCTACTGGCTCAGGATCAACGCTTGGGACAACACTAGGGAGAGGGTGGGAGCTTTCATCGAGGGAAAAGTAGTTCTGTGGGGTAATGTCCTCGTTATCTTGCTCATCTGTTGCTATTTGTCTGGCCACCTGCAGGGCTGCCGACTTGGCTGCAGCTTTTATAGCTGAAGGAGACGCGCTTGATGCAATCAAACCCCGAGCGGGAGCTCCAGGTGCTTTGGGTCCTTTAGGTTCTTGTCGTTTGGTGAGAGCGTGAGGAACCAAAGGCCTGTCTTTCTCCTTCACCGTCAGGTTTTTGGGTTTAGGGAGGATGGAGGACAAGCCTGAACCTGCACCCTGGTGAAGACGAGAATAAAATGTGTTAAAGTTGGGAAACGGTGAACGCTATTTACTGCATGAGTTCATGTAACTAGTGAAAAACAGGTGATGGATCAGATTAAATAGGAACCTCTACCTGAGTTTGTAGTTTCTTCGATGCTGGCTCGTCATCATCAGAGTCTGACTGGAAGAACAAAAAGTGAAAACTATAAGTGAAAGCCAGTTGTTGTTTTAGAAGCATCTGGTTACACATCTGCAGACTCACATCCCGTCTCTGGACCTGTGGCACCGTGATCTTAACAGGCTCGGTTCGTTTCTTGGGTTTAGGCAGACCGGATAAGAAGCCTCCTGTGACTCGCTGGGAGTCTGAACCATCACCTGACCTGCTGCCGGTCCCTGCTGCAGGTCTTTCTTTCCTTTCAGAAGATCCCGGTGCTCTAGGAGCAGGAAGGGCTGAGAAGAGTCCTCCGCTGGATTTATTCTTGCCAGAGGTCGAGGTTTCCGAGTCTGAGTCACTCTCATCACTGCTGCCATAGGCAACCAAGGACATGTCTGCTGGTATTATTCAGGATTAGACTCCTGCAGAAACTGGCGGACATGGATGGCCACTTACTTCTCCTCGAGCCGGACGCTGACTTACCCGACTTAAATTAAAGGTACGATATCTGCTCACTATATCCACAGAGTCCGAATAGCTGAGTAGAGAGAAACGCGGAAGATTGAGCTGATTAATACGAAACACGGAGCTAGCTAATGCTAGCAAGGCCAACGTAATCAACTTGCTCACCTTTTCCTCCTTAAGTAACTGTCTCAGGCTGTTACTGCGCATAAATCATCGGTAAAATACACAGCTATGTGTGATCACACCACCGTGTGGTACCTTAGTGAGCTGTTGCGCCAAGAAAACGTGCTTCTTAGTGGCTGAACTCCACCAAAACAATCGCCTCTACCGTTCGAATCGAGGACGGGACATTTTCTTCTTCTGTGGTTTGCTCCAAACAACTCGGAAAACATTAGCGCCCCCTGTGGACACAATGTGAACTACAATTAGTGTTTTCTGACTAACTTTTATCCAAATGTAACTGGATAAAAAACATCTGTACTGAGTAAAAAAATATATTTGAACTTTTTTGTGGAAATAAAAAAGTCTGAAAATATATATTTTTTAATATGATATCATCAGTTGATTATACAGATGGTGAATGTTTGAGTAATAGACTAATGGGAAAATAATTCTACCAATTGGTATTTTTTATTTAATGATCTGCTGGACAAAATTGATTTTAATATTTTTAAAAGCAAATTGAGATGTTTAATCTGACTTTTAGTTTAAATGAACTGTTTAAAAAAATCAAATCTAGATTTTTCCTGTTTCCTTAGTCTCATTTCTGGGTGATTTTAGCTATTCAATTTCTTTTTTTTTTTCTTAATAGTGTTACTATTTGAAAACGTATTCAGTTTCAGTAATTTAATGTAATTTAGCGCTGTTGTGATATTTTTCCATTTGTGGGCTCTACGTTCCCATTTCAAGTGACAGGAAGGTGAGTCTCTACAAGATTTCATGGGGTAAAAAAAGGTATCTAAATAAAGTAAAACCCACAGGTTAGAGGGGCACTAGGCAGTTTTGGCTTGCTTTAACACCCCTTGGTGTCTGTCTTAAAACTGTGTCTTAAAAACGACTCCTTAAATGTCAACTTTCCTAATATTTTAATACATTTGCAGTGGTCTCTAATAGTAATGAATGTCTTGTAAGTTGTTCTCTGGAGAAACAAAGCTCCAGTGTGCCTATTTGAGAACATAGAAGTCAGCTGGAGGAGAAAGTGGCAGAACTCGGCAGGATTTGGAGTCCTATTTCCTAATATTTGGACATCTCTCCTCTGGATAACAGCAACACGGCTCTACCACTGACTGTTTTCTTGCATAGTTGATGTTTTATCTCAACAAGTCTGAAGGAATTCTGCTGTGTTGTGGAGTTGCTAAAGCTAATATTTAGCTTCTACTAGCCGAGACGTTCTCTGCTATTTCCTGAACGCTAAACCAACAACAGCCTTCTTTGTCATGAGTCAAGATGGGTCAGTCCATGAATGTGAAGTGACAGTGTGATGTAGATCTGTCAGGATTTTCTAATCCTAGCGTTTCACAGTCTATCAGATACTAATGCAGGAAATAGGGGTAGAAGACAATTTTCAGCTATGTTCAGCCTGCATGACAAATTCAGAGTGACCGATTATAACCAGAAATAATAATTTAAAAATGTTTTTTAGTGAAGCTGACCTTTAACACAATGTTTGTAATTTCAGGGCTGCTTAACTGCCAGCCGTTTTCTGATCAGAAAGCCCCTGACTGCCAACGTTTTTGAGCGTTTTTACTGTTTTTTGAAAGTCACAGAACATTGTGCTCTATGATCATGTAAACGCCAAAACTACCAAAAGAAAGCGTAGACTCACTTCTTACATCAGGAAGAATTGCCGTATTTCTTGCGTTATCCGTTCGTTTACAATCTGGTGCCCAAGCACTGCTGCAGAAGCAAGTCCGGTTCGGCGCATCGTTTTTTTCACAGCAGTGGCCCAAAACGAACTCGTAATCCATTGTTTTTCTACTTCCTGATCACGTGATGTGTGACATACACGGATGAAGATCCGCTTTAGACACGTGATGTTTGTTCTCACGGTGCGGGGGCTCGTTCCGACGCCCACCCTGTAAAAAAAGGGAAATAACGACTATAGTTGTCATTTGCAGCCAGTGGTTGGATGTGAAAAGACGACTTTAGTCGTCAATGGCAGTGAATGAGTTAAATGAGACGTCAAAGTTTGTCACAGAATGTTTACATGAAACTGTTGTCTCCTTCTAAAAATGTGTTCCATCTGGTTATAAGTCATGAAATCAAGAGAAACAATGAATTTGTTCAGACTTAGAAAATGGGACAAAACAAAAAATATTATTCACTTGCCTTTCAGGGCTTCCGTAGAGCCTTTCAGGACTTCCGTAGGGCAAAATTTTTAGAACATATATTTCCAATGTTTTGAGTCATAGGGAAGAACTAGTTTCCCTGTAATGAGGGATTTGTGAAGCAGTAACTCAGTGGAAAAAAAACAGACATTTTTTTTTCCAATTTGCATTTCAGAAGGACATTAAAATGTATATATGTGAGTATACAACTTCTAAATGTTTTTATTGTGTGACTATAAATGTATTGCTATAAGTGTGTAAATCTCCATGCAACAATAATACTTTATTTTGTATTATTAGAATTGACCTATTTTTTATTTTTTTTGACAGCGTGCGTACCCCATACAAGCGGGGTTTCATTTCAAACCCAAACAGTCCGAGGGGGATGAGCCAGCGTTTAAACCAAGGAGTTAATCTACCGCGCTTCTTTCTAGTAATCTAATTTAGACCAGTGGTATTTATTTATTCCGTGTGGTGGTTGTGATCAGCGTGCATCGCTTTAAAATCTACGTAAATAGAAAAGTCGCACCGTCGCGTTTTCGCTCCATTTTTTCGCGCCTCACTTATTATTATTATTGGACAACAAATCGATGCGTTGCTTGTTTTGCCGCAGGAGGTGACCACAACGAATTCTTTGCCACATAAAAACTACATTTTTGTTTTATTTGCACGCGATTTTTTGTCCTAAAAAGCGATTTTGATCAGAATCATGCCCAGGTCCAATAGGCAAAAGGAATACAAACCAGGAGATCTGGTGTTCGCTAAAATGAAGGGCTATCCACACTGGCCTGCAAGGGTAAGAACCCGCCCTTACATATCTACTTTATAAATGCATATGTGGTATTATTTTTGGTTTTTGTTTGTCTCCCAGTTTGTTTTATTTGCTCCTTCCACTTGTCCTCCTGGGAGGCCTACTAGCTACCATGAGTTAGCTTAGCCGCGTCGTTGCCAAGCATAAACAAACAGTAAGGCGGACAGTTGCACATTTTTCCCCGTGTGATTCATCACGTTAGCAGCGCCTCGGTTCAAAATGAGCGCTGATATTTTTAGTTAACGAATCTTATTTCGTTTACTATGTATTCCGGTGTCTCAAGAGGCCTTTTAAGCTAACGTTAAGCTTTTCGTCAAAAGATAGCTGGACGGCAAACTAACGGACGTCTCACGTTCTATGATAACTTAGCAGCTACAAAGGTTAGCTCCAACGCGGCGTCACGTTTAAAAGGACTATTTTAAGGCATATATAAATATCTTTTTCTTCTTCATTTTTTATGAGTTGTTATAATACATACAGCTTTTATTCTTAGGCCATTTGTAAACACACCTTCCTACACTTGTTGCCCCCAAGTTTCTGCCGATATTGCATTAAGTTATGCTAGTGAAACTATTATTAACATAAATGACCCACATATGGTACACATTAATGCCAATAAAAACCTATGATAGAAATCATATAGTGTGCACATTAATGTTTACACAGGCCAAAATCAGACCCAAACTTTAGAAAAAATAAGTGTTTAAAACATAAAACTACATAAATTCAAACCATTATGTAAGAAAAATCTTCAACTACAAGACTGAGGTGTTTTTAGTTTTATGGATTTTAATTAATTTTTGAATTTATTTTTAAAAAAGCGATCAAATGAGTTTTAAATGAATAATTTAATTTATATTAGGCTAGAGATGCACCGATTCTGTATTTTAGGCCAGTACCGATTTTTTTTAATAGTCTGAGCTGCCAATCCTGATTTTAAATTATTCCAATTCATCTCAAAGAACTGTTTTTTATTTTTAGATTGGACACGACACTGAATATTGATCTGTACATCGGTATCAGAATTATTTTATTTTGTTTAATTGAAGATTTCTAGTGACCCATTTTAATTATTTCAGCATCTTATTAATCAATTTTGATGCACTGAAATAGCATATCAATAAAAACACCAAATTACTGCACTTTCACCCAAAATAGCTTCACTGATCTGTGCCTTTTCCCTCCTTTTTTCAGCCTTATCAGCCCAGGGTTAAACAGGCAGTGGGCCCTGCCCCAACTACCAGCTTACAGTAGTCGTATCTGGGAACGCCAAAAGGCCCGTCTGCCTATCGTCATTCAAACTGATATTTACGGTATCTGGCAGCTGAGGAAACTGTTTTCACAAACTCTTATTTGACATCGCCGAACATCACCCCACAAATCTGAGCGAAAAGGGGTCTAAATTCTTATTTCTTTGAAGGTTGTAACCTTAATTTAATTTTTTTGTCTTTATTATGCAGCTTTGTGCTTTCAGTTTTTAATATTTTGTGATTTGATCGTTTCAAGACTCTCACTCTCTTCGTTTCCAGATTGATGAGTTACCTGAAGGAGCTGTGAAGTCCCCCTCTAACAAATACCAGGTGTTCTTTTTTGGGACACATGAGACGTGAGTATGTCAGGTGTTCCACAGAGATCAAATCTCGTTTCCTGACTTTTTTAATGATTATTTTTGCTTGACTTACACAACTATTGAAATTTCTAAAATAAATCGTCTGACCCACAACAGGGCATTTCTGGGGGCCAAGGATTTATTCCCGTATGATGAATGCAAGGAGAAGTTTGGAAAGGCAAATAAGAGGAAAGGCTTTGCTGAAGGACTCTGGGAGATCGAGAACAACCCCACCGTGACTCATGAAGGCTACGAGGTGGGTAGATGTTTCGGATCGAAGCTAGCTGGGTGAGTAGATCCATCCCATTCATGGACATCTCTCGTTTAGTCATCAAAGAAGGACAACTCTTTAGAAGGAGCAGGGGACACCGGCAGCTCGGAGAAAGCAAACACTGAAGGCAGCAGCGACGAAGACGAGGGGACCCTGGTGATCGACGAGAAGAACGAGAGGGGAGGGGCTAAACGAAAAGCAGGGGAGTCCGCAGAGGTGAGCTGTGATCTGACAGGCTGTGTCGATGGACACGGGTGCTAGTTAAGCCGCTAAAAGCATGGTTACTATTTTTAAAGACATCTCCTAAGCGGCCAAAGGACCCGGAGGCAGAAGGGGACGGAAAGAAGTCCAACACAGAGGCCAAGCCGAATGATGTGGCTGGAGCCAAGGAAAAGACGTCTTCCTCGAAGGGTGAGGCCCAGGAAAACACTCCCGACGGGGCCAAGCTAACAGCAGAGAAGGTGAAACACGCACTTCTATGTCTTTCATAGATGAGTGGATGTAGAATTCCTGATGATTTTCCCGTTGTCCTGCAGCCGGTGACAGACAGCGCCTAACATCAGCTCAGAAGAAAACCAACAACCCTCAAAGCTTCTCTCTGGAATTCAGGCATCGACAGAATTACCTACGGGACGCCAGATTTCTGCTGTTTAATTAATACGAGAATAAAAAATCTAAGGATTTATAGCGATAAAATGTCATTTACCATTTTTTGGGATATTATATATCCCAGAAACGAAACCAATCTGACTCCAAACAACTGAACCGAGCGCTTTCCAGCTCATGTATAAATGGGATTTTGGTGTTTATATATTTTTTATTTCTAAGTGCAATTACATCATTACAAAGACGGAACCATGGGTAGTTTCCAGTTAGACCATGATACTACACAAAAATCTCACATTAAAAGTACAAATACTCCCGTTTGATGGTTTTAAACGTAGAAATGAAATGGAAAAAGGAACAAATTTTCACCGGCTTTCTGCTTTAGTTCACTACTGTTTCACTCCTATTTGTATCACGTAGCTTCTCAGCCTCCTTAAGTCCTGTTTTCAGTCATTGGATGTGTAATGAGTTGCACTTTTATCCCCTTCATAATTAATTTCATCCATTTTGCTCTCTGAAATGTTCCTGCAGCAGGTTTTCTATCTTGGGTGTGTTTGTGTACGCTTTACTGGAGGTGACCAAACTCATCAAGCGCTACGGGATGTCGTACGTGAACAAACAGATAAAAACATCGCGTTTTTAACCCGTTAGCGGCACGGTGAGCTGCTTCGTAACTCTCTAGAGAGCGACGGGACGTGGCTTAGAGCAGAAAGACATTCCTGAATGTTGTCTCAGCTTGATCCTGAAACGCAGATGTGGAGCAGAGCTAAATGCTGTGAGAGGAGAAAGGGTGTTTTTTTTAAGTATTTAGAGTTTCCTCATCTCAGTTTCTCAAAACCATGAACTTCTCGTACTTTTATCAGCGCTGGTGCCGTTTCTCGAGGCTTAAGATTACGATCGTGTTCAGAAATTAGTTGTAATGTTCTCAAATGGTGACGTTGGATTTGCCCAAAGTGTGATTTTTTTTTAACAAATTAAACAAAAGTAGTTGAGATTACGGCTTAAATAACGTGTAAACCCCCCCCCCCCTCCCTTTTTTATAACTGGAACACAAGTTGTTTTGCTTTTTTTCCTTTTTTTTTTTTTTACTATAAAACAAAGTTGTGGAAATTGTCGTTCTTTCATCGCTTCGGTGTTTTTTCATGTCTTTGATAATGTTGGTAAAGTAAGTCAAGTCATAAAACAAAGGGAAAAGTTCTGCTAAAAAATAATAATTCTAAGTGTTGTGTAAAGATGGCCACTCTTAGTTTTTGCAGCACGCCACTAAATGTCAGAATGTTCACTTGAGATCTGCTCATTTCAAGTGTTTAATTTGGTTTTCAACGTTCTGTTTTTGCCTTCTTCTGATTCTTTCTGAAACTGATGGTCATCCTGATCTGCTGTTTAGTTTATTGTAGTTGCCACATGATTTAATAAAAATGTTGATTATCAAAAATAAACCTCGTTTCTGTTGCACCTTTTTAACACGTAATGAAATGTTGACTTAACCAAGTTATGTCAACTGGTTCCACTGAAACCTAGTTGCTTAAATGTAAACAGTACTATACATTATACTTTGTTATGTTAAAAGTAAATGTTACATGTAAGCAACAAGGTCGTGTAAACCACTGGCAAAACTTGGCTGAGTAAATGCAACATTAAAGCATCGACTGGTGGTGCTCGTCCTCTGTCAGTGCGCCCCAGGGCAGATGTGGCTGCATTGTAGCTCATCACCAGTGTGTGAATGGATGAATGACTGTTGTAAAGTGCCTTGGGGAGCACATTTCAGCACTATTTTTGCATCTAGGCCACATTAGAACTGGTTCAGCTAAACGTTACAACACCCAGACTCTTCAAACCTTAACTAGATTATTTGAAACTAACAGCAGAGTCCTTAAAACACAGGTTGTGGTTTGTGAAACCTTTATTTGATTTGTTAACGTTCAAAAAACAAATTTCAGAACTTTTTTCATCTGATCTACCTTAAATCTGGTCCAGCTCAAAACTACAACACTTCAAACCTGGATTAGATTATTCTACTGTAGGGAACATTGTTTTGTGTGCATATTTAAACGTGTTGCATACACACTTATAATTTCCATGAGCTGTGGATTGAAATTACTGGTGCTTTAATTGGCTGCAAATCGATAATTTTATTGATTTTGAGCAAGGCCCTCTTGAATGTGAGATTATGAGGCTCATCTTGGATTAAAAAATGTTTGGAAATCAGCCTTTGGCTGTAAATTATATTTGAATAAATAAAAATAACTGGCCCTAATTATAAAAGTACTGTTGGAAGATCACATAAAACTACAGAAATGATGTGAAATTGTAATTTAATCCACCAAATTATGTAGAAATACTTTTTCAAATGTTAAAAGTTCAAATATTTGACATTTATATTGAATATGCAAAAACATTTAAAAACAGTAAACAAAAATGTTTGCCTTCTTGATGCCCAAGTACACAGTTCTTATGTACTTACATTAATTGTATAATATTGGTCCTCTTCTGATCAAAATCGATGTTATACGAAGAAAAAAGTTTATTTTTCATCATAACAGAGATATTTGGCAACGCTTTTATTTTGATAGTGGGTTAGCTAATAGCATGATTTTGAGGCATGTGAAGAGTCTGAAGAAACATAAATACACACAGCAAAATTTACAGGTTACTCACAATTATTTACAACAGAAAACTTTATATTTTTTTATTCGTATTTCTGATATAAAACACCACAGTTAAAAAAAAATATATATATTGTTACAGCCCTATATAATATAATATAATATAATATAATATAATATAATATAATATAATAAATAGTCAGGATTCTGTCATGGTAGGACCTTATATATACAGTCTTTGGGTAGGACCCAAATGCAGGTGCTCCAAAAAGCAGCCAGATGAATGAACTGAAAGTCTTTATTTACTCACGGGTAGGGCATTCAGAGCACAAATACTACATTTAGATTAGCAGGGAGAACACGAACGAGCACATAAGGGAGCAAACATAAACGAGGAACAAGTGAGAATAAATACAACTGGGAGGTGAAGGGAATGAGAAGGGAACAGGTATGATGATGCTGAGGAGTGGGGTGTAACCAGACACCAAAAACAAAAATGCATAGACTATATGAACAAGAAGAGTCCGTTTATTAAATATATGTTATGAAAAAAGGGTTATTTTAAAGCATGCAACATAAATTCTCCTGTGATTTTGTTAACTTGTGAGTCCAGCTATGTGGACCGCATCCCAACAGACTGAGAATATTTATTTTGCTGATTAATAATAGTTATTTTCCTTTATAACATTCATTTTTCATTCTCAAGAAAAATAAATTTGACTTGGGTTTCACTCAAGCCCCCTGGATGCCCATATCAGGCTTACAAAGTTCAGTCAGAACAGCTGAATGTGTGAATTATTTTTGCAATAAGCCCAATTAACACGCCAATTTGCTGTAATTAAAGGAGAGACATAAAAGATTATATGTCGATTCTTTACATACAGACCGTCAAGTTGCATTAGCAGCTGCGCATGCGTGAAGCAGCGCTAATTCCTCCAGGCCAGCAGGTGGCGCACTGGCGCTGCTACCTTTAGCTAGTACTGTCCGTCCTGCTACATGTGACATTGACATCAACAGAGGGTAAGATCTTTCTACATTGTTTAAATTTTATTTTTCTATCAAAACTTATACATTTAAGTATGAATAAAATAGTTGTTTTATTTGGTGCGTGTGCGTTTTAGGACACAGAAGTGGCGAAACGCTTTAAGCTAACGTTTCCAGTGAGATAGCATTAGCCTAGCTTGGGTTTCAGTCTGATGTTTACAGTACAACTTCATATTTGCCCCACTTGTTTCAGCACAATGAGGCTGACCTCTCTCCTGACGATGGCAGCCAGGGTTGTTGTGCCCAAAGATTATCGCTTCGGCACCAACAGACCGTGGACGGAGGCAGCTAAAAGGCTAAACCCACCAGGGAAGAGGAGGAGGAAGGTGTTTGTGGAGCCCCTGGGGCCAGAGGACTGGACTGTCCTCAAGGGGGACGTGGTAAGAATCCTGCCAGGATTCAGAATTCAACAATCTCACGCACATAATCCAGATTTATGAAAGCTACCTTCTCATTTGGTCTCCAGGTGGAGATTCTTGCAGGGAAGGACAAAGGAAAGCAGGGAAAGGTGACCCAGGTCTTCAGACACAGAAACTGGGTTATTCTGGAGGGACTTAATACAGTAAGAGATAAATGGATTCAGGTTCTGTTTTTAAAACATAAAAAGAACATTTTTCTCAATGCGTTTCATTTAAAGCATTACATTTAAATTAGAAAACAGACTGCTGCATCCTAGGTGCATGGTTATCATAAATCCTTCCTCTCAGCAGCTGTTATCGCTGCTCCCAGTTTTAGCATTCCTGCTGATTTTTGTGATTTGCACAGTTTATTAGTCTACATGCACTCACATTACTCCCTGTAAATATCCTACTACATCTAAACAACTATTATTAAAAAAAGCAACCAGTGAGGCCATGAACTGAAGATTTTCTTAATTGAAATCTTGGCCTCCTTTTTTAGAAGTGGTTAAAGTAGTGTCAGTCACTTTTAAAGTTTATATTGCATGGCAGAGGTGATAAATAAGAGTTTTTTCTCATAAATAGTAAAACTGATTCTGTGCCGGCATCATCTACGGTCAAAGGATGATTAAAATCTGTGTGTATTCTACTTAGATTTAAAATAAAAACATCACCACCAGCTTGTTTTAGAAAAACAACCATTTTCCTCAAACAAAAAGTAATTTAATTCATTTATCTCCACTAGGTGGAGCTAGATGTTCTGTTTGGACATCATTGAATTCTCTTTTCTATCCCAGCATTACAGATATATTGGAAAAACCAACGATTACCGTGGAACCTACATCACCAGTGAGGCTCCTTTGCTGTTGCGTGATGTGGCCCTCGTTGATCCAGCAGACAGGTACAAAACCTGCAGAGCAATGCTGGATTTAATCAGTGTCAACATTTACGAAGCTGCGTGAGAACTGCAGAGTGCTTTTTAGGTTAGGAGTCGAAATGTAGCTTTTATTTTCGATGAGTGTAGCTGTGGCTGAAGGTTCAGAGTTCTTACGGGTGCTTGAAAGTGCAATTATTAAAATTTATTTATAATTTATTTTTAAATATATATTAATCTATAAATACTTTTTACAGTTCATTTAGCTCTTTTTAAGGACTTTTTGACTGTTAATATATATTTAAATCCTGTAAGGCGCTGGGAAAATCCATAAAAAGTCCCTTGAAGGTCACAGAAAAGTGCTTAAATTTGATTTTGGCAGATGTGTGAGAACCCAGAGGTTGTGTTTAGGTAACAGTTCCATTGAATTACGACCTTAATGAGTTTTTATCACATTAAAAGGCCGGTTTACAGTTTATTGTTGCTAAATTAAACATTAATCTGATGCCAGTCAGTATCTATTTTGACGTTCTGATCTTCATTCCTCAGGAAGCCCGCTCAGATCGAGTGGAAGTACACAGAAGAGGGCGAGAGAGTCCGCGTGTCGGTCAGGACCGGCCGTATTATCCCTAAACCTGTTGCAGAGCGACGGGATGGCATCGTGCCACAGCAGTGGAAAGGTGAGTTTATTTCACGCTCAGATGAAACTCCTAAAACCAGCTGGTGTTTAAAATTTTGTGTAAACTTGGGTGATTAAAAATAAGTTTTACAGTATAAAACACATTTTTTTCCTAACTCCCCTCAGTTTTCTCATTCACGGTGACTCAAGTTTTGCAGCATTTGAAGCTTTTCTGGTTAAATGACATTTAAACCAGTTTACAGAGTGAGGTTTTTTCTTTACAGATGGTCCTAAAGACACCAGTCCTGAGGACACGCTTGAAAAGACATATGTTCCATCTCTGAAAACCCTGGAAGAGGAGGTGATGGAGAAACTGGGTATTCAGGAGGACAGGAGGCACCGGAAGTCCTACTGGTACTGATGAGAGACACTCGTGTCCGCTGCGTTGGGGAAAGTCTCACAGATCTTGTCCTGCCGTGGGTCCGTCTGCAGGTCAAGTTGTTTATATAAACTGTGAGGACACCAAGAGGATCAGTATGAACTTAAATGTGCCGTTGCAATGTTTAAAGAGCGTTTGTGAACATCACGAGGAGCTAAAAGCTGACCAGAAACTCAAATGTTTCCTGAATAATTCAGTTATTTTATTGTGAAGAAAAAACAGACTTGAGTTTTTCCTGTTTTAGTAAAAGAAAAAAACAAGTTATTAAATCACAAAGTGCACAATTAGAGTTGTAAATAAGTGTTTGCTTGAAGAGGATCCTTGTATTTAACAAACCCACACAGAATTACACACCGTGGTTTTTTTATTTTTAGGTCAGTGGAGCCTTTTTTCAGCTTATTCTTGCTAAATTTGACCAAATAAACATTTGGTGTTAAAAGATTTATCTAAAAGAAAAGAAGAATCTTTTAAATAACTAAAAATAAAAGAAGCTCATAAAGATAAGCTTGTTTTAATATAGCTATAAAGGTAAAAACACAAATCGATCAGCCATAACTGCACCAGCCTCCATCCACCATGAGAAAAATGACATCATTAGTGGTGTTGGCAGCTTTAAGAATGGAAATGGCTGCAGTCTGTTTGCATCAGTCATAAGGCAGGAAATTCGGCGTATTATTTTACTGATGCCCAGACGAGCAGCGCTCCAAAACGTTAGACGAATGAGTGAGTCTGTCTTTCCAAAGTGTCTGGGAAACGTCGAGGAGACTGGAACGGTTTGGGAGGAGACGACACAGACTGAAAAAGTTTCAACAAAGTCCTCGCTCACCTCGTTTGACTCCTGCACGCCTGGCGCTGCTGCTGCTTGTACCTGTGCTGTGCTAAAAATCACAACTATGAGTTCGTCCGTGAGTTTCTGAGCAGGTCAAACGGGTTTAGAAACAGAATTAGGCCCTTACTGATTTTAGGGAAATAAAGCAATTAAGCTTTGAAAAATTCATAATTTAATCCTCATGGTAAAAGTTTTAACTTTTGTGGATCTGCTGATCAGCCTCAGCTCAGAGAAACTGCTTTTATCTTCTATAGGATTGATGAGCTAATGGCTAGTATGAACCAGCTGGGATAAAAGTGGGTTAATTTTTAAATATCAGCATAATTTTATAGATCTTTACTCGTCTGTTAATTTTGTTCTAGTTGCTTCTTGTTTTATCTCCTGCCTCAGAATCTTTGTTAGACTTAAAGCAGCAATCCGGAGTTTTCCCCTTTCAGGAATTATGTATGATTTTTCAGAAATCCGTAAAAGTGATTGTCTTAATAATATATATATATATATATAATGTATATAATATAATAAGTGTAATATCATGTAAGCGATACGTCTTTTTTTTTTGCTAAGCCCGCCCCCTGTCCCGTAAAATCCGTTCAATAGGAAACTGAGCGGCGACCAGAACTAACCAATAGCGTTAGACTACCGCTTACGTGCTCCAGATTTAAGGAAGTACCTCGGCTGATGCAGAGTTGATGAACTTTTCACTGACAAGTCTTTAAAATATAAATATATGAAAACAGAACATGACACAAGAATAATACTTGTAAAACAACGTGTTTTAGCTCTGTTTGTCGGCTACAGAAGCACATTCATAAACAAAAAACGTGCAGTCACCATCTTAAATTATCGAGTCGACCGACTATTGGTGTGATACGCTTGTCAGCCACTAGACGGTGCCGTCAGATAAAAGAAATACTCCGGTGAGCTGCTTTAGTTACGTAGCTTTTACAGATATTATTAGTTTTCTAGGTAGAACTCTTTAATGGCTGAATCAGTTTGGCTAAATGATCCTAAAAAACATTTTTTCCCTCTTATTCCCCCAAATAATCCATTTTAATTCCATTTAAACTGATCTTCAGCGCTCTGTTTGTGTGTGATATGTGAAAGAGGAAGCCTGGTCAACCACATGTATTGATTTACTGAGAGACTAGGAGCTTTTTTCCTAGCTCTCCAGCTGCTGAAGCCACTAGCCTTCCTGCCACCATGTGTCACAGATCACACAACTTTTCACAGTGGATCTTTCTACTCCTAATTTCTGGTTACTGCCATGCAGAGAGCATGGTTTGGCTGTGTAGCGAGCGGGTGAGCGCCGCAGCTTTCCCAGACTCCTGAACCAGTTTGCCTCTGCATCCAGTGGGGAACAAAAAGCAGCAAGTCAGCGGAAAATGGGGTTTTGAGGTTTTGCTTTTATGGGAGGAAAAATGATTCCAAGGCTGGTCGTCTCTACTGTCAGAGTCTCAGCTCTGCAGCAAGGTGAGGTGTAACGGTGGTGAAGTGCTGCCTCATTTATCCCGGCTGTTTTTCCATTTGCACACTGATTTATTGGGAGGCCTGATGTTTGAGTGTCCGTCTTATAATTTACATCTTGTGGTGAGTTGACAGCATTTCTGGTAACCCAGTTAAACAAAACCACAGACATGAATCAAGGAGAATTACCAAAACTTCAAGAAAAGCTGCTTTTCAGCTGAGTCATGTTGGCCCCTCTGCCATGTGAGGCCCACCTGGTGGTAAAAGCTGCAGGTAACGGGGCTGGAATTATTTAATATTTAAAGTAACATCGAGGAGTTTCCTGCTCCTCTGCCCTACTGGTTGAAAGTGGAATTACAACCACCGTAAACAAACCTGCTGTAGCTAGCGCTAACAACAAGCTAACGCTTGCCAACTAATACTAAAATAAATCACAAAGTAAAAAGATTCACACTGTTGGACAAAAATATTATTACTTACAAGTCCGGTAGCATCAAAGCCATGCAGTAGCCTCCTTTAGTTTCCTCAAACTAGCGTAGGCCGCGCCGATGTTCACTCCGGTTAGCTCTTTTCTTCACTTCCAAAGACATTACTCTCTTACTATCAGGCTCCGCCATGATGCCAACAGAAAAAGCAAACTTCTTTGTCTTCTTGTGCTTTTTATTGACAATCAGCAAACTGAAAATGCAAGATAAATATTATTAAAAAATCTAAGAAAAAGAAGGATGTTATAGTTGTTCTTGTTCTTGAGTCTGGTTCAACCATCGGAAACAGGCCTGTAATATCCGTCTCCTCTTTGAGTTTTGACCTTTCCCTTTCAGACTGTCCAGCTGTTACCTGAGTGTGAGATTCCTCAGGTGTGCAGCTGCTGCTGAGTCACAGGAAATCCACTACAAAGCACCTTTCAGCCACAGAGAAGGTGGAAAACACACAAGGTGTTCATTTTTCACATTGTAGACGTGCATGTACAAATTGTTGGACAGGATCTGGAATCATATTTTCTGATATGTGGACATCTCTCCTCTGATTGGCTAACAGCAACACGACTCTGCCACTGACTCTGTTTGCTCTGCAACGTTGATGTTTTATCTCCACCAATAACACAAGCCTGGAGGAGTTCTGCTGTGTGGTGGAGTTGCTAATGCTAACGGTTACCTTCTGCTAGCCGAGACGTTCTCTGCTGTTTCCTGGACGCTAAACCAACAACAGCCTTCCCCGTCGTGAGTCAAGATGGGAGAGTCCATGAATGTTAAGTGACAGTGTGACGTAGGTCTGTCAGGTTTTTCTAATCCTAGAGTTTCACCATCTATTTTCTATCAGAAGCTAACGCAGGAGATAGGTGGAGGAGACTATTTTCATGTTCAGCCTGCATGAAAAACTCAGAGTGACTGATTATAATCAGAAATAAAATTTAAAAAATGTTTTTTCAGTGAACCACATCTTTAAGAAACCACTTTATTAGAACTGTCCGACAACTCTTAGTAGGCTAAAAGATCTCAAAAAGCAACATATCACATCCCATTCTAGAAATAATTGAGAACAGAACCTAAATCACCACAGGTCTCACTTGGTTAGGGTCAGAGGTCATGAGACAACACTAAGTAAGAGTGAAACTTTAGGTGTGTCCCTTTACATTTGGTGTAAAACTAGCTCCAGAAAAACATCATGCTAAGTCAAACATGGTGGTGGTAGTGTTATGGTCTGGGGCTGCTTCTGTACCTGATGACATGTTAACCTTCCACCTTAAACAGGTCATTCATGCTAGTAAACCCCTCAAATGTGATTAAATTCAAACAGTTCTGCAAAAAAGTGTGGGACAAAACTCCTTTACAGTGATGTGAGAGACTCATTAGCAGTTATCACAAATGTTCTGAAAACTTCATGTTGTATTTACTCCGGTGATCTTTGTCTAATGTTGACATTTGTTTGCTGGATTGCATTTAAGTGTTACCAAAAAATAAATAAAAAAGCAAATCTGTGTGGGGCAATTTCATTTCTTTATGGGGCTTAGATTTTACATTTAGATTTGGATCTAACATTTAGATTTGGATCTAACATTTAGATTTGGATTTAAAATTTAGATTTGGATCTAACATTTAGATTTGGATCTAACATTTAGATTTAGATTTAAAACTTGGATTTAACATTTAGATTTAGATTTAAAACCTGAATTTAACATTTAGATTGAAAGTTGACATTTAGATTTGGATTTAAAATTTAAATTTGGATCTAACATTTAGATTTAGATTTAAAACTTGGATTTAACATTTAGATTTAGATTTAAAACCTGGATTTAACATTTAAAGTTAATATTTAGATTTGGATTTAAAATTTAAATTTGGATCTAACATTTAGATTTAGATTTAAAACTTGGATTTAACATTTAGATTTAGATTTAAAACCTGGATTTAACATTTAGATTTAAAGTTAATATTTAGATTTGGATTTAAAATTTAAATTTGGATCTAACATTTAGATTTAGATTTAAAACTTGGATTTAACATTTAGATTTAAAGTTAATATTTAGATTAGGATTTAAAATTAAAATTTAGATCTAACATTTAGATTTGGATCCAACATATAGATTGATACTTAAAATTTAGATTTAACATTTTCTTTAGATACCTGAAATTATCCAAAATGTAAAAATGATGGTATATGACAATTTCAGACTACTTTTACTTTAAATGTAATAGAAGTTGCTAAATAAGAAACAAATAAGCTAAATATCAAAAAACTGTTTGCTAAATAATTTGAACAAAATTTACACTTGGCACCCCATATTTGTGGAGCTAAAGCAAGACTTTTTATACTTTCTATTGGAGATAATTGTTTTTGCTGATATATGAATGGGGTTTTGTGTTTTAGTGATAAAATTGGACAGCTTCCTTGTCTTTTTCCTGCAGGTGAAGCTGCATCATCAGCTCTCTGTTCTGCTGCTGACTCAACTTTTCATGCTTCTGTCGCTTCTCTGCACTAAATCACACATGGGAGCCTGGGGGTCATTTCCTATAAGTCCTTCCGTTCAGTCCTCCCTTGGTGCGTCACCTCCATCCCTGCTGCTGCTGGATGAGGGAGGAAAAAATGAGAAGTGGGCAGTTCATGGTTTCATTTGTAGCGTGGCTTTCTCTCAGCTCCCTCTCTTTCCTCCCTGAGCCTCTGAGGCAGTCGGATCGGCAGCAGCTCCAGCTTTCATCCACCTGAGCAGCGCATCCAGCGCACGCGACAGACGCACTGCAGCTGCAGCAGCAGAGAGGAGCTGACGGAAATAAAACAGGAGCAGAAGTCAGTTTAACCCGTTTCAGCGGAAATGCTGCTGACCAGAACCAGGTAGGCTGCAGAATAAACGCAGTTCGACCCTTTTCTCTTAATTATGGATTCAGAAAATTACTTAAATAGGTTAAAATGACAAATAAATGCCTGCTATTTCCTTTGATCAAACTGCATTAAACCCTCAATTATGTTGTGTTCTAATGGCTTTAAGTATTTTTCTTATATGTTTTATTTCCATAAAGAGAAATATACCCAGTAATTAGTTTGCATTCTTTCAAATTTTCTTATTATTTGTAGTTTTACATGCTTGTATTTGCCCTGCAGAGCCAGAGCTGCCTTCTTCTTTTGAGTGCTTGATGTGACTTTTGGGTCCACTTTAGGGCTCAGGTGAATTTCTGTAATGGATGAACAGAGACAGAGGGCACATTTAGTCTTTTTCTTTCTTTGCAGAAAAACAGCGTTGGTTGTTTTGTAATCTCTATTGAATGCCCTAATGTAATCTAAATCTGTAGGTAAATGATGGCAAATTAGATTATCCACCTATAGGTAAACAAATAAGGATGTTGAGATTAAAGTAAAAGATAAAATCAAATTCTATTTCCAGGATGAAATTGTGATTTCAAGGGAAAAAACATAATTTCAGTGATATCCTGACTGTATTTGATCTCTTTCATGATGAAAACTGAGTGTTCTGGGTATGTTTTCATTGAGTCAATCATGATAAATGAGGACTTTTCTTGGAAATGAGGTGCTGTATTTTTGGCTTCTTTAATAGTAGCATCCTCATCAAAACTCAAAGAACTTCCTTCTATCCTTCATAACATACCTCAAAGCATCTGAAACATATAAAAATAGTTGTTTATTTATTATATGACATAGTATTCTGTAATTTTCCACATCGTTTAGCTTTCCTCTCGACACGCCCTCTTTTATTCTCACTAATACTCCTCATACAGGTATGATGCTGTCCTTATTTTCTTTGGTGGTTTAATAGGGTATGGGGGTTCCTGCAAGAGCAACACATTTTCTGTATTTAGTTTAAAATCACAAATAGGATCAGGTTCAAACTCCAGCCAAACAATGCTAGTTTTTCAGAAGCAACTCTTCATTTCATCACGATGGCAGATTCAGAGCTTTAGTTGCTCTCTCTACATCCCTAGGCTTGTTCTTGTTTCCTATACTGGCTCACTTCCTGTCCCCTGGGCAGATTTCTATGTGTCGTGTCCTTTAAAGAGGATCTAACTTTATTATAAAAGGTCTGAAGCATGGGTGTCCAACCCTGGCCTTTGAGGACCTCTATCCAGCATGTTTTGGAGGTTTCCCTGCATCGACACACCTGATTTTGGCGATAACCGGCTTCTGCAGAGCTGGGTGACATGCTGAACAGGTAATTCAACCACTGAGTGTGTTGGAGCAGTGAAAAAACATTATAAAACATGCTGGATAGGAGCCACAGTCACCGTACATTACCTGGAATATTAGACCAAGAGAGGAAGTGCAGCCAGGTAACGTCCAAATAAGTGTTAAAACCACAACATATTTAAATAATAATATTTAAAGCTGCAAATTTTCAGGATAATGCTCAAAAAGAGGGTAAAGACCGACAATTCTCTAAATACTGATGTATGTAGAAGTTTATTTCATTTTTATTTGCGATACTGGGTGAAGAGCTTTAAACACAAAAAGCTCTCTAACTTCTTTCTTTCAAGTAGATTGTTGATAAACCTGTACGTTACTGCCACCTAGTGGACAGGAGGCTCCTACAGCTGACTCTTGAGTCTGAATGCATACTAATAAAAACCCTAAAGCCTCGATGATTGTGCACGTTGACACAGAAACCATACTCAACCGTGCAAATGCATCATGGCTCATCATGCTCAGACTGTGTGGATTTATTCCGCCCAGTCTGGGATGTTTGACTGTATCCCAGTTCCACTGGGAGGTGAATCAAATGGTGGGTGGCTTTTCTGATTCAGCTGTCTTACCGGAAGACATACTGGTGGTTTTCTGGGAGACGTGGAGGCATTACGTCTGAGGGAACAGTCTTGACTCAACTCTAAATCACAGCTGATACATTCAGTAGTTGTTTTAGCGCTCCAGCTTTAACCTTCAACCCTTTACGTCCTGTTAAATTTCAAAATGGAAGATTTACTGTAGGATTATAGAGGCAGGGAGTTTTCTGTCCAATGAAGATAAGATGAAGGTGACTTAAAATAAAACCCTCTAGGTGGCAATTACGATGATTTCAAATAAAAACCTGCAAAAATAAAATAACTCCTGCCGGAGTGTTTCAGGAACACATACGTTTAGCTTAATCAACTTTTGTGAGAGTTTATCTTGTTGTCCAAGTTTAGGCTTTGTATTCCTGCGTTTTGGTCACCTAGCTGACTTCCTGTTTTATTTTGATCAACTTGAGCAAGAGGAAAAGCCTATTTCCTGTTTCTGGTGATCTGGTTTTGCTGCTGCCTTGTTCTCCCGTCTGTTTTAGCTCTGTTGTCTAAGAAATTCTAATTCCGGGAATCACCTTCCAATGCGCCATCTCCTCCGTTCCCACCATCCTCTCACCATATGATGACACATTTATGTTTCTGGACTTTAATCATGTTTCCTAGATGTGATTTTTTTTACGTTTAGGCACCAAAACATCTGGGAGAGCACCAAACCACATGTTAGAAAGCTTCACTTACCAAATTACCAACACCAAATTATCCACCAAAGAATGAACTGTAATTGGTTTCAGATTAAAACTCAAAAATGATCTCCAGTGATGTTTCCTGGAGGAAAATGCACAAATCTTAAATGTTCTGTTGGAATTTTACATCTACGCATTCCAGCAGGAAAAGTTAAAGACCAAGTTCACTTGTTTGTTTTTTAAACACATTAGTTGCTAGCATAAATGAATGCCTTGTGAGTCAATCCCTGTGGGGAAAAAAGCTCCGGCGCTCCTGTTTCAGGAATTAGAATTGAGCCAGAGGAGAGGAGAGCTTCAGACGACAGGATTTGGAGTCTTACTTCCTGATATGTGGACATCTCTCCTCTGATTGGATAACCGCAACACGACTCTACCACTGACTCTGTTTGCTCTGCAACGTTGATGTTTTATCTCCACAAATAACTTAAGCTTGGAGGAGTTCTGCCATGTGGTGGAGTTGCTAATGCTAACGGTTAGCTTCTACTAGCCAAAACGTGCTCTATTCTCTCCTGGCTGCTTAATGAACACAGCCTTCCCCGTCGTGAGCCCAAATGGTTGAGTCCATAAATGCTAATTTAGCAATAAGACATGCAGTTGACAGGCTTTTCTAATCGGAGCGTTTTCTGGTTTATTTTCTAATGCAGGAAATAGAGGTAGAAGACCATTTTCTCGTTTAGCCTGCATGTTAAACTCAGAGCGACCGGTCATATTTAAAAAATAACAAGTAAAAAACAGTTTCTCAGTGAACTTGGCCTTTAAACAACCTTCGATGCACTTACGTTAGCAATCATGGTAATAAACCTGATGTCCAAGTAGTAAAACAAAGCGCGGTGATGCAACAAAGCCCCCATTCTAGATTAGCACCTTGTAAATAATCAGTCACTGAGCTTTTAGGGAGACGTTTATTATTTATTAACGCAGAGGTAATTCTTCTCAAGTGAGTTCCAGCTCAGCCCTCCTCAGAGCTCAGAGAACATCAGTCAAGCAGACATGTTTGACCCGGCTAAATTGGGATCAGGAGTCTTTTTCTGGTTTGCAGGAGAGAGGCTTTCCCCTGCATCAATGCAGAACACTGCAGAGGCCACCCACGAGATGCAGGCTTTAGTTGCAAAGACTTAAGCACATTTTTAGACGTCTCTTAAGCATTGCATTAAAATATAAAAACGTTCCTGTTAGTTTGGTTTTGTTATATTTTCATGTTTAAATAATGTTCGTCTGCAGCGGATCTGTGTCGGAGCCTGGATGATGTTGCTGCTGTTTGTGAATGCAGAGGGTGGCATCGATTTCAGCTCGACTCGTCTTCGTTGTCTTTAAAACAAGAAGAGCTGCGGGGCTTTAGGAATAAAATAAAAAGTCATCTAAGTTGGAACAAAACACCAAGCAACCAGGATGGTTTCTTCTGCCATCGATCTGAATGAACAAACTGATATTTAAGCAACAACAGTGAGACCATTTGAATCAGTTTCCAGAGACTTAATGATGCTGTTTTTCTTTTTTTTCTGCACAAAGCCAGCTCCAAAGTGATTCTTAGTGGTTCAGAACTTCCTTTTCCATCCATGAAAAGAGCGAGAGAAAGAAAAGAGAAAGCAAGCAAGTGTGCCAGTGGCCCGTCCTTTAATTTTCCATGAAGCCTTTTGTAAGGGAGTCGCTACGAAGTGAAAGCACAGTGTGCAGCTGTCCCCTCGGCCCGCTGCTGGCTTTTTGTGAGATGTTTTCTTGTTGAGAATACTAATAGTGATAGAAGCTGCGCCCAGCTGGCAAGCAAACAGACGACAGTTATACCCTCATAAAAGAGGGCCGTTTGATTTCCCTAAAGTTAGAGAGCGGCGTTTGTGCCGGCTCCTTTCAGAGAACGAGTCTGACGTAAAAACGCAGAAAAGGATCAATTTTCTTACGACTTGTTCGACTTCAAGCTGCTACCGCTGCCTACTCACTCGTATACATGCCCAAAAGTTCTCCGGGTTGGGTTTCTGGGTAAACTCAGTTGTAGATGTCGTTTTTAAGAGTTTCATTAAAATCCATCCAGTGGTTCTAGAAATATTTTGCAACAGACAGAAAAACCAACATGTGAACCAATGCATTCAAAAAACATCATCACCCACCTTTCATCTTTTGGTAAATGGTAAAAAATAGTGTTAAAAGTGACTTTTTATGCAAAACTTACCTTTTGCATCCTTTTTTGCTGCCATGTGTAAACACTCCAAACAGGCAGAAAATCCATCCCTCTGTTTTCTGTCAGTCAGTGCGTTTACATGCAGTGTCAGAAAACCAAATTATTGCTTTAATTCAACTAAAGTCAGACTGTATACACCTTAGTCCGGTTAAAGTTGAACTGAACTGGACTACTTCTAATAGAGCTAAAGCACCCAGATAACGCGGTTAGAAAACTAAATTTTCTACATGTAAACATCATCCTACAGTGGCTTCGCTCCTACCTACAAAGCAGGAGCTTTTGTGTTTGGATGAGGCTACAATCCTCCTGGGTGTGCCACAGGGCTCTGTCCTTGGTCCCCTCCTGTTTGCTATCTGCTCCTCCGGGGGGGGTGGGGGGGGGGGGTGTCCTTCGTTGGCATAGTAAAAAAAATCTATTTTTACGCTGACGACTGCCAGATATATCTTCTGGAATGGACTGCTTCTAATAGAGCTAAAGCACCCAGATAACGCAATTAGAAAACCGAATTTTCTGCACGTAAACATCATCCTCCAGTGGCTCGGCTCCTACCTCCAAGGCAGGAGCTTTTGTGTTTGAATGAGGCTACAATCATCCTGTGTGTGCCACAGGGCTCTGTCCTTGGTCCCCTCCTGTTTGCTATCTCATCCCCGGTAGAATAGATGGTTCTGATGTTGACCTTGAATTTGGGTATAAAAATTGATTCAGCCCTCAATTCTGACACACAAATCAACATGGTTGTGCGGTCCTGTATTTTGTCCAGGTTCAAGCTTTTGTTGTCAGCAGTCTGTGCTGCATGCTTTTGTCCTTCCCCAACTGGACGACTGTAATGCTTTGTATGCTGGTCTGAATCAGGGCGCGGTTGCACAACTCCAACTCATCCAAAACTCAGCTGCTAGGTTTTTGACAGGTCAATTACAAAGACTAGATAACACCCAAGATACTTTACCTCACCTCTACAATTATATATATATAGTTTGCTGCTGTGAAGGGTGTTACAATGACACAAGAGCAGAAACTCCAACTTGAGCCATATCTTGGAAAGATAAGGGCACGTTTAACTCTTAGCATCATTTGGTGCACAGACAGCCTCTAAATGATGGATGAGCTTTTCCAGCTCCATGATCCTGCCTGTAGAGGTTGTGTGAGGTCACTGCAGACATCCTGCCAGGCCTGCTGGGTTAATAACAGGACCAGGCTGGTGACGGAGGGCTGGCAGGATGCCTCTGAGCCGAGAGACACTGTGTCATTAACTCACGGAGGTGATAAATAGCTCGTGGTCACAGGCCTGTGCCACCAGCTTCTCTTCAGAAACCAGAGATGTCTACTGTTTGGTTGAGTTCAGATGCTTTTTTATTTATCTTCAGAGGCTCCTGTAATTTACAGAAAGCAGCTGCTCCAAATACAAAGATTCCTCACTTTTAAACTAGCAGTTAGGTTTATTTAGATTTAAATGCCTTGCTGTAATACTCATGCTTTAAGTGACAATCTCATTCTGTATAATAAAAGATGGGGATGTGTATTTATGTAGGTGTAAAACTGGAAATTGTGCATCACAAGAAACAAATATAATATCAGTTTCTGTTGTTCTAATTGATTTTTTGCAATGTTTGCTGTTTTGTCTCAACAGACATGTGCAGATACTCCCTCTCCTCTGTGCAGTTTGTCACCTAACTCTGGCCTTTCCTGCACAAACTCCTTCTGCATATGGTAGCTCTGCATTTTCTTCCTTCTCACTCATACAAAAATATAAAAATCACCTTCAAATGTGTTTTTTGTTAGTTTTTTGTAGTTGTGGCCATTAAAAAGTTTAAAAGTAAATGTTTGTTACTGCTGGATGCACAGAGTGGTCCTTTGATTTTTTTTCTTTCCCAGGGGAAGTGCGGCATCTTCAAGTGAACATCCCCCACTCGGGTCCCGTTCTCACCCCTCTGGGTAGCTCCATTACTATCCCCTGTTTGGTGTCCCTGTCCTCCGCTCCCACCTCCTCCTCTTCCACCCCCGTGGTACCACGAGTGAAGTGGACAGTGGTGTCCGGTGGGATTGAGACGCAGATATTGGTAGCCCGAGGTCAGAGGGTGAAGATCAATGAAGCGTACCGAGATCGGGCTGCGCTGCTGAACTACACCTCCTCTCCCGAGGACGTGTCCCTCTGGTTTGGAGATTTGCGCCACAGTGACTCGGGTCACTATCGCTGTGAGGTGCAGCAGGGACTGGAAGATGCCAGTGACATCATACAAGTCAAAGTCAAAGGTAGAGTACCGGTTTTAAAAGAGATATATTGACATTGATTCTGTGCATTTGCACCATACCTGTACCTGCGTGTTTGTAAATGTATGCATGTTTGTGTGTGTTTAGGGGTTGTGTTCCATTATAGAGACGCTTTGGGCCGGTATGCCTTTTCCTTCCTGCAGGCCCAGAGGGCTTGCAGGTCCATTGGTGCACAGATTGCAACTCCTGACCAGCTGCTGGCTGCTTATTATGATGGATATGAGCAATGTGACGCAGGCTGGCTGGCAGATCAATCCGTCAGGTAGTTTGTTTTCTGATCCAATATCGGGCTCAAACTACAGAAATTATTTAAACTTCTGCTTTAAAGTTTTCATGTGTACATTTGTACATGTGCTAGAGTGCTGACTGCATATATGGATGTCTTTCTCTTCTTTATATGTTTAGATATCCAATCCAGGTCCCTCGTGAAGGTTGCTATGGAGACATGGATGGGCAACCAGGAGTGAGGAATTATGGGACAATGGATGCAAATGATCTATTTGATGTTTATTGCTATGTAGATGGAATTAATGGTATGAATCATCACATAATGAAGTGCTTAACTTTTACCAATCCTGATTGAGGAGTGTTATTTCTCAAAAGAAAAAAAAATTCCCCCACTTAACGCAGAAATCCGGAGTTTTTTTTTCAATGGCACCATCTAGAGGTTGAAATATGTATTGCACCTTATGCCATTCTCCCCACTTTCATATATTTGGCCGAAAGCAACACCTCTCATTCATGAACGCACACCTGTACCCGGCAAACTGAGCTAAAACACATTGTTTTACAATTATTAATCTCATGTTATGCTATTTATTTTCATATATTTTCATATGTATATGTATATAAATATATACACACACACATAAATAAAAGACTCACTTGTCCGCGAGGTGTGTCGTCAACTCTGCATCAGTCTAGGTACGTCCTCAAACACTCGCACATGCTCTGTGATCAACATCTGTATGTAAGCAGATGTTTAACACTAATGCTAAAGCTAATGCCAATGCTAATGCTAAGGCTAGTGCTGCACGGTGGTAAATATAAGTTGCAAAGGACTCTATGGTATGGGTGGGCTTTGCAAAAAAAATTGATGCATTACCTACATTTTTTCACAGTACAGGGTAAGGCTATCACTTTTACACATTTCTAAAAATTCATACGTAATTCCTGAAAACTCCAGATTGCAGCTTCAATATATTTAGGGTATATCGGCTCTAACCGTATAAACGTTTTCATAAGCAGTACATTGAACATGCAGGGATTTTAAAAATTGGATATGTTTTGTGTTTTTAGGGGAGGTGTTCCACGACTCTATCCCACAACAGTTATCATTTGATGAAGCTCAGTCCTTTTGTGGAGCCGCAGATGCTGAGCTAGCAACAACAGCACAGTTGTACTTTGCGTGGAGTGAAGGGTTGGACCGCTGCAATCCTGGGTGGCTTGCTGACGGTAGTGTACGTTATCCCATCGTGACCCCAAGAGAGCGATGTGGCGGCTCTCAGTCAGGTGTCAAGACCCTCTACCGCTTCAGCAACCAGACCGGGTTCCCAGAAGCGTCTAGCCTTCATGATGTGTATTGTTTCAAAGGTGGGTGATCTTTTTTCTTGAACAAATACGTACATAAAGTACAGATGCAGATAAATATCAAAATGCATTGGTTATAAATTGGGTATTTATGAGGTAAAGCACACAAAGGACCTCTTAAAACATTTTGTTTTCTTATGTGTCCTTCACAGAAAGTAGAAAAACTTACAGCGACTCTCCAATGGAGTTTATCACCACAGAGGCTGATGACATTGAGCAAAATGTTATTATTCTAATGGAAACGGCTCAAGAACTTCAGCTGACCAAAGAAGCAGAACAGGTGGAACGAGAGGCCCAAAGTGTTCTTGAGTCTTTACCCATTTTGTCTGGCTCTTTTACTCCAGAAACCCCAGTCAGCACACACCCAACGGTTTTATTAGACACAACTGAATCCTTCCCAAGCACAGCGTCTGCACTGGACCTCCTTCAGCTATCTAACGAAACGTCAGAAATGAGTTACGACTCCCAGCATCCCACAGAAAGGATGAACACCACCACCAGCAAAACAGAAACCTACAATTCAACACAGAACACAACATTTCCACCCAGTGTTTACAATGAGACTGATCTCAACCAGAACTTGAGCGTCACATTTCACCATTCAACCATGTACGAATCTCACATTGAGAACCAAACTGTGCCAAGCACCAGTTTAGAGACTACACATCCACACGACGAGCTAAAGCAGCCTCAAGATATGCATGAAAGTAGCCCAGGTTTAGACAAACCACACACCAATTACAGTAAGACGGAGAGAAATCTTACTTCACAGGAGAGTTTGTGGGAGGTGACCACTTTGACAGATGACTCATTGCTTCGGGTGAAAATGGAAGAGGCAGCCGTCAAAGATCATGAGCTCACGTTGCTCTCAACTGAGGCATCTCAAGAAAAACCAACGCTCCTTACACAAGTAACTCAATCAGCTCTTGAGACGTTAACCTCAGTATGGAGTCACGTGCATGGGTCTGGAGATGGTTCTCAAGGTATGGAAGTATGGAAATGTTATGCATGCTTTTAGTAAATTAAGCAGCATATGCTTTAAAATATTTTGTTCTCTTCACCAGAGAGAGACCCTGAAGTAGAGGAAGTCGTCACATCCATGTCTTCCCCTACTGGCCAGACCACTCACCTATCACATTCTGCCGTGGCTAGAGTTCCCAACGAAACTCAAACTGTAGCCCCATGTCTAACCGTCTCACCTGCATCGAGAGATGTGGAAAAGCTAGACCATGAAATCTCCACATCGCCACACCTGTGGGAGTCCTCCATTACTAGACAAGAGGGGAGTGCAAGCTTAGAAACTGTAGACGTGTTAACAATGGAAAGTGAAGGAATACAAATCCATTCTCATCCACGCGTAGTTTCTGAAGAATATGTAGCCACCACCCAGGCTCTGGAAGGGCTGAACACCTCTCATCCACCCTTTGAATTTCCTACAGCACAAAATCAAACATCAGGTTACAGAACGTATTTTGAACCCAGCCGTTCTTACGATGAAGCAAGTGGATACGAACCTGGAACTGTTGGTTCTACAATTCAAGAGGACAAAAGAGTTCCAACCTTCAAAGAACAAACTATAGCAACCCCAGTCCATGAACAGGAGATCAATATTTCCGTTTTATTGGAACAAGATAAAGTTACCACAAGACCTGGATTTGAAGAAGAAGCCAAGACTGTCACAACCATTATACTTAAGGAAGGAGATAGTGCTGAAGAATTCACAGTTGCCCCAGCTCTTGTCTTTAAAGAAGCACCTAAAGTTGTCCCAACCCTTATTCTTGAAGAAAAAGCTGAACATACCCCAATTCCTGTTGTTGAACAGGAAGCTAAAGTATCCCAAACTCTTGAAGGAGAAGCTAAAGTTACATCAAGTCTTCACCTTGAAAAAGAACCCAGTGTTGCACCAACCTTTGACAAAGAAACCAAGGTTGCTCCAACTGTGGTTCTCAAAAAAGATACTGACATTACAGTAATCCCGACTCTTGAAACAGATGCTAAAGTTAGTCCAACCCTAATCATTGACGGAGAAGCTAAAGCTAGTCCAACCCTGATCATTGACGGGGAAGCTAAAGCTAGTCCAACCCTGATCATTGACGGAGAAGCTAAAGCTAGTCCAACCCTAATCATTGACGGAGAAGCTAAAGCTAGTCCAACCCTGATTATTGACGGAGAAGCTAAAGCTGACCCAAACCTGATCACTGAAGAAGAGGTTAAAGCCTCCCCAACCCTGATTTGGGAAGGATCCATAGTTTCCTCTGCCTTTGACCCTGAAGGAGAAGCTAGTGTTCCCCCAACGCCTGAGGATGAAATCAATCCTGTTCCAACTCTTGTCATTGAAGATGATGACACCGAAGTTCCTTCAGTTTTTGACTATGAGAAAGAAGTTGGAGTTGTGCCAATGCTTGAAGCCGAGGTCAAAGTTGCCCCAACCTTCGTCCTTGAGGAAGAACCTAAAATTGCCCCAACCTTAGCCAATGAAGGAGAAGCTAAAGTTGCCCAAACCAATGAAGGAGGTAAAGCCATTGAGGAAGCAACAAAAGACACCCTTACCCTTGAGAATGAAAAGGTAAAAGTTTCTCCAACATCTAAGTGGACTCTGCTGACCACTACAACCGGACACCAAGAGTCTTTGAATGATGTCAAGTCCAGTCGGGGACCCGCCAAAGCTGTCTCTGATTCACTGGCAACTCAGACGAGTACAAAACCCACTGCTTTTTCCTCAAAGACAATCTCCCCCACCATAACCACCACCACACATAGCTCCGGACACGTCTGGAGCCCAACCACTTCATCACCCAAAAGTGTCCATGAGAAGGTGGAGCCACAGAAGGTCACCCATACCATTCCACCGGTGGATCACAGTTTGGGTGATGGTGAGCTTAGCCTCACGCTGCCGCCCACCCTGCTTAACTTGCCCAATGAGAGGGCAGCTGTAGGTGGGACAGGGAAGTCTTCAGGTAATGCTCCAACCACATTCCTCAGCCTAATAGTGCTCTACCTAGTCAACGTGGTGATGCACTAAAATCCCTGGTTTGTTTTCTGACCAACTTGTCTCTGCTCCACTTTCTGTAAAACCCTCACCCCTGCTTCTCAAACGACTCCCCTCATTTGTTTCACCTGCAGTCTCAACAAGCCCACTGACCTTTCTTACTCCTCCCTGCTTTAAACACCTCCTTCGCTGCTCTCCCTGTGACACCTTACTCTACCCTCAACGATACTTACATTGGGACAGTTGCCCTGTGACATTTGTCAACAATCTTGTTGTGCATGATTGTTTTTCTACTCACCCAAAGATTGACTTCTATGAAGTACCGATGTGTCTAAAAGAATGTTAAAGTGCTTCCTATGATGGTTAGAATCATAGGGAGTTTATTTTTGTATGATGACCATTAACGTTTGTTTCTGCACAAAATCTAAAGTGATCGTCCAATCAGGAACTGTTAAAGTTCACATTAGGTGTGTTTCCTTTATCGGAACTTCAGGGTAAATCTGTGAGCGTGAAATTGACCGGGAGATCTGAAGCCCCGGTCCTCTTAAGCTGTCCTGTCTCCATATATATTTGGCCCTGTAAGGAATTTGATGAAACGTCAGAACATCGCGACCGCTACGCAGTGAGTTACGTCATCGATCAGCGCAAAACGCGCGAAAAGCAGTAAACAAAGATCGACTCAATGGAGGAAGCAACAATAGTTGGCACGTTTATGTTTGCTATGTTATTATATGCAGCGATGGATTCCATTGCTCGTCTCTCTAAAAACTTGCGTTTTCCTAAATAACAGTTCCCGCCACATATATGCATTTCCTATTTCCTCCTGAGTTGACATCATTTCCAACTGAGTTACAACCAATCAGCAGCGTTCCCACCCAGCGTCGTCTTCACCGGGCCTTTTATCGGGCCATTCCGAGTACCTACCCATGATCAGGTACTCAGAAGGTTCCGGAAAACGGACGTTCGGCCGGCCCGGTCAAGTGGATACAAGCGCACGTCGGGAACTTCTTGTAAATTTACCCCAAAGTTCCGATAAAGGAAACACACCTGTTGCCTTCTGTGTGGTCCTGGAAGCCAGTTAATGAATGTAAGAACCCTAATCAGCGCAGCTTGAAAACTTATATTTATTTGTTTACTGTCCTTCCTGCTCAAATGTAGGTATTCTAGAACCAGAAGCACAGACATGTTTAAGTTTATAAGCACAAAATATGTAAATTATTATTTTGTTGTGAGACGCGAATTTTAACAATCAGTTTTAGAATATGTTTACTGTCAATCATTGTTTATTTATGAATGTTTAAGATTTATTTTATGTATTTAGGACTAATTCTGATAAAGCCAACTACTCAGTCTAAATTTGTTGTTTCTCCTCTAGTAGATAAGTTTAGTTTTAGTTTAAACTGTAAGTACTACTTTTACACAGAATATACGTTTTTGGGGTGAATATTTTAAAACCCATACCTCATCGTTTTGGCACATGCTTATATTTCATACTAATATTGTTTTGTCAGTAAAAGAAGTTACTCTTATTTTGAAAATTCAAGAAAATGTAGATTTAAAACAATAAAAACAAAAATCAAATATTTGGTGTTTAGAAAAATATGAATGACAAAGGATTTTAATTTTATTTATTGTCAGCTGTCATTTTAAAAGTAATTCTAAACATTTTTATATATAAGTAACAGTTTTAATGATGAAAAACCATTTAGTTATTAATATATCCTAATTTGAGTTGCTTGGACTCAGAGAATAGGTCTTGTGCATGCATATTAAGGTTTCTTATTGTTTTATTCTGCATGTATTTTTAGCATCATGTCTTTTATTAAAGCTTAAATTGATTTGCAGTAATCTTTATTTTGCAGCAGTTAAGGTGATTCAGCAGCTTTTATAGCAGCAGAGCAGAGAAAACATAATCAGTAAACCAAATGACTTAATTTGTCATTTTGCTAAATTAAAATGATAAAACTTTCTCCTTTCTACAAAATAAAATAGAGTTAAAATGGTTTAAGTCTTAATTTTCTGTTTCTGCACTGGTCTGCTTTGGTCAAACTGTTTCTCAGCAGGATTCCCACATGTTTCAAGATTATTTGTTCAAGTTAGTTCAAAACAAATGTTGCGAAACAGTCACTTTTACCAAAACCACTCAACAAATCAAAGAGTTTTAATGAAAAACAAAAACAAATCTTTGCGTGGGAGTGAAAATGAGTGACATTCCGCCAGACTTTGTTAATTGCAGAGGCGCCACTAAGAGGGGGGCAGGGGGTGGGGCAGTGGCCACCCCTATAAATTTACTGACCCCCCTTAATGGCCCCTCTGGCCAGAGAGTCTTACGCACGTAATATTTTTCTTTGAACATGAATTTAGGAGAAAAGTAAACAAATGCTTCGGTAAGTTGCAACATGTGTGATTTTTTTAGTCCTTCTCACTGGGCTGCAGCTGATGGAGAAACAGAATTTCAAAAAAATATGCAAATTTTTTGTTTGAATCACACTGAAAAGTTATTTGTTGCAATGTTGCGACATATATGTGAAAATCAGTTACAATTTAATTCTTACTGATCATTAGTAGCTCCCAAAAATATGTCACCTTTCATGCTTTTTCTGAATAAATCAGAGTTTCATGAAGACGCCGCAATAATTTTGTGAAAATATTTTTCCAATAACTTTCAAAATTCCAGCAACACCAGAGCAAGGTCCTGTGGTTCAAATCAGGAATGTGAGAGTCATCGCAAACATTTTAAGACATTTTAGAAACTCTCTTGTGAATGACGTCACAGCACAGTGAGATACAGGCTTTAGCTCAAAAAGCTTGTGTACAAAAATTAATAAAGTAACCTGAGAAATTCTGTTATGACTTTTGGTTTTGGTGTCCCACTCTATGATTATCAACAGCCCCCATCTTTGATTCTTGAGAAGCGTCCGTGAACTTGCAGCTGATGTTGTGTTATGCAGATGATATGCAACTGTTCTTTTATGTGTGTCTGTTACCGGGCCTTTCCATTGAGCGTGTAAAGTTCACGTAACGTCCGCAAAGCGTTGCACGGAGCAATTAGCTGCTGTTATAGTGGATGGATGTTCTTCCACTGGCCGCACGTTTTGGAGTTGTGGGTTAGTACAGGTTTGGGTCAGACACGAAGTCAAACACGTGAGCAGTATAAAACCTTACGGAAACTTTCAAAATAAAAGTCATGCAGATTTCCAGTTGCTAAACTTGTAAAAAAAAAGTGTCATTAACTGTGACACTCCTTTTAGCCGAGGAAAATACGTCAGAAAATACACAACAGACGTTTTTGGATACATACTGCCATCTTTCTCCTTGTTCGTTATCGTGTGAACTTCCGAAATCACGCATGGTTTTGCAAGTTTCCAGTGATTTGATTTTGTTACCTCATGGGACCAGCATAGAACGCTTTCACTACCATTTCGCATCTTAAACACGCCCAATTGGAAGGGACACGTACGCGAGCTCACAGGAAAAACGTGTCTACGTGTCGCTTACATACTCGGTGGAAAGCCCGGGTTAGAGAGAGCCTGCAGTAGGGTTTGCAGAATGATTGGCATATGTCGGTCTGTAAAAAAGAAGTCAAATCTGAGAAAAGCAAGCTAAATGTTAAAAGAATTGTCAGCCAAATCTCAAATATTTGTCAATAATTAGAGCATCTCGAGATGCTTGTATTATACGACCCTTTATGGTTAGCTTTTGGGACCTTCACGATGCTAATTTATAGTTTCTGTAAAAAAATTCAACCACGATTGGTACTCAGGTTTGTGACATAGAATTCTAACCTGTTGTGGTTTTATTCTGAGATTTTAGACAAATAAAGAAAAGCTACATCTCTCTAGTGACAAACTCCAAAGATACGAGTCGTAAAACTCAGATATTTCCAAGGTCACAAGCTGAAGAGAAACATTTTTCTCAGGGACTAGGATCTTTTAAGACTTGAAAGGAACCTCAGTGGTTTCCTGGACTGCAACTGTTTATTCTTTTGCGAGAGTTAAGGACAGTTTTGCTTTGAGAGCATATGATTCTTATTTGTGTAGAGAAAAGTAGTTATTATTGTGGCTTTCATATACGCAGCTGCAGAGACGTGAGTGTGAGCATAATGACAAACATGACTCAGTTCTAGTTTACAGAGTGAGACAGAGCTGGCTTCATTTTAAAACAACATGATCCTCGTTTGGCTGTCCCTGACGATGAAATCCACATTTTAAAGGTTGAAATGTATTGCTGCGATGAAAGAGAAGAAAGAAGAGGATCTGAGGAGTTGACTCTGGGAAAGCTGTCCTCTGCTGCCATCTGTTGGCTCATCTGAATTTGGTTTATTTTGGCCAGAAGCTGCATCAGCCTCAGTTCATCAGTAATCTGTTGTGTTTCAGACGCCTGCCTGGATGACCCCTGTCTCAACGGAGGCACCTGTACAGATCAAGATGGACAGATTAAATGTCTCTGTTTGCCAACATATGAAGGAGACTTCTGTCAAACTGGTGAGCCTTTTGCTGTGTTGCATCTGAAGTCTCTATGTCTGGTTGTCCTGACTCTCCTGCTGTGATGTGTGCAGACCTGGAGCAATGTGAGCCAGGCTGGGACAAATTTCACGGTTTCTGCTACCGACACTTCAGCCAGCGTCAAAGCTGGGAGGTCGCTGAGCAGCAGTGTCGAACGCAAGGAGCTCACCTGGTGTCCATCATGACCCCTGAGGAGCAGGACTACATCAACAGTAGGGCTTCACTCACTATTACCACCTGAAAAGTTTGAGTATATGAATTTATAATTACATTTTTAAATATTTTACATCTTCACAAGGCAACTACAAGGAATATCAGTGGACTGGTTTGAATGATAAAACCATTGAGGATGATTTCCGCTGGTCTGATGGCAACCCACTGGTGAGGAGATTTAGTTACAGATTACAGACATGTTGGCATCAAGTATAAAAGAAGATGGGAAAGTTAACATACATACATCCTACACTTTGAAAACCATTTACCTTGTTGTTTTGGTGAATATAGGCAGCCTGTGTCTAATGTAGCATACCAAAAAGTCTATCCCATCTCTGACCTGCTTTCTAATTAGTAGTGTTGAAATGACCACAGAGAAAAGATTTGTTCAGAGAAAATCTGGTTTAATGTGTCATAAGCTTAGATACACGTCTTTAAATTAGCATGTCCCGACTCTCAACCCACTTCAACTGGGAAATAAATAAGCACTGGTCATGGTAACACTAACCACAGAACGATGGTTACGTATTGTAACCCCAGATTCTACGAGTGTAAGTGCAGCCCTTTAAGCGGCGGGCCTCACTGGTTCTGGTAGGGTAAGAGCCTTGGGAGACAAGGGAGGTGCTAGCATCCCTTATATTCCGGACATGTTTTGAGCCTATACGAAATAGAACAATGCTAGCTCAAGCTACTGCTAATGCTAGCCCAAGCTACAGCTAATGCTAGCTCGAGTTACTGCTAATGTTCTTGTTAGACGAGAGGAGAAAAACCCAGAAGAATGTTGAAGCACTCACGTTTCAGGATGAACTGAGAATATCCAGACTAAGAACCAATGCCAGATAGATGGGGGTCCATCAATGAATAGGGAACAGGAAACAGGGAACAAGAAACAGGAAGCCACGTACAGGAAAAAAGGAAAGCTAAGCAAGGAACCAGAAACAGGGAACTGGGAACAAAGAGCAGGATACAAGGAACAAAGAATAGAGAACAGAAAAGAGGGAACATTGTACAAAGAACTCGGACTATAGAGCAAAGGACAGGAAACTCATGGAACTAGAAACTATGGACAGTGGACTGGGAGCAGGGAAAACAGGGAATGACCTGGAGAATCTGGCTGAGTTTAAGAAACTGAGGAATAAACAAACGAGAAACCAAACTCTCAAATCCAACAATTAGTTTTATTTTGTTTTTAACAAAGCTTTTTACAGCTATTGACAGAGTTGTAGTCAATTATTTTAGTAAGAGTTGAACACTTTCTTGTCCAGATCAGGTTTAAATTAGATCATTTATTTGAAACCATTTAAATGTCTGCAGCTGTACGTGAACTGGTACCAAGGACAACCAGACAGCTACTTCCTGTCTGGAGAAGACTGCGTGGTGATGGTGTGGCACGATAACGGGCGCTGGAGCGACGTTCCCTGCAACTATCACCTCGCATATACGTGCAAGAAGGGCACCTGTGAGTATGGAGACGTCATTTCAACCCTCGTCTTCTGCTAATTACGATAATCATCCCGGCTCAACTCTTCCTACAGCCTCCTGCGGTCCGCCACCAAAAATACGAAATGCTTCCATTTTTGGGAAAACTCGGCAAAGATATGAAACTGGTGCGATTGTGCGTTACCACTGCAGAGAGGGCTTCCAGCAGCGATTATTCCCTCTGATAACATGTCTGTCTGGAGGACGCTGGCAGAGACCACAGATCCTGTGCATTCCTAGTAAGATTTAAATTCCTTTATAAATTTGCATGTAATTGTTTATCAAATGTTTGCAATCAAATCAAAACACAATAATCTTTTCTATCCAGAGTCTGGAGGACCAACGCAGCACCCTGAGGAGTCCTCTGTGACTGACAGCAACTTTGCAGCTGCTGAAAATGAGGTCGAAGCCACTAAAGAGGCCCCGCAGTACTGGGACATCAAGTTTTAACGGGGCCAATTTTCTATATTATGGTCACATGACAAGATTTAAAGAGTCCTAAACCGGACAAAAACATAAACTTCCAGAGAGAAAGTGGCTGAATGCACATTGTGGGTGTTTTGTTCTATCGAAGCCTTTAAACAAAGTGGTGCTAAAGTCTTCCAGACTCATTTTATATAACCAATAGAAGATTTTTATGTTTATCGTGACGTGTTCCTGCTTCGTTCAAGAATCTCTTAACTCCAAAGTGAACCTTCAACAAACGACCAAGACGTTTTGTACATATGTTGTTTTTCACTCCTGTGTCCACATTTTATTCTGAGATAGCTTTGATGTCAAGCAGATGCTGTTTTGTTCGTTGGCTTTATGTTGTAATAAAGTTTTGTAGAACAGAGCAAAGAATAAATCGTCCTCTTGTTTTCCCCTTTAGCGTCAAGTGAAGGCTTTATTATTTAAGGCTTTAACATTATTCCCTTTAAAAATTATGATAAATGTGTGTTTTAGCTTCTAAAAAGATAAATCTAAATCAAAAAGCTTCTATCTGACTTGTTTGTTTTAGTTTATAGTGTCTAGTGTCATTTTAAAGGGATACTATGTAGTTTTGGCTTGCTTTTAGCACCCCCTAGTGTCCGTTAGTGAAACCAAAAGTGAAACTTATCTCCTCGCTGTGCGTTCGTCTTTTTAACACCGTAAAGAAAAAAAGTGTGTCGTTTCCTGGCGATAGGGGGCAGCAGTACATACATTTCAGGCTAGTTTTACACCATATCACTGTGACTCGCTAATTTAAAAAAACATTACGTAAATGTTACCTGTCGAGCAGAAAGCTGCAACCTCAGCGTGACTCCTGATAGTCCTTCAGTTAATTCCATCGTGAGAATGCAATGCCGATGCTAGTTTTCTGGCGGTGTAGGTTCCGGATCTGCTCGGGGTCCTGCACCTGCCGATGACGTCACACTACGGCAATACCACTCAGCCAAAAAATATTGCATCTCTTTTTTTATTCTATTCTTTCACATAGGTTTTGGAAAAAGTTTAGCAGTTTTATTATTAAATTAATGTTTCTTACCATCTAAATGTTTTCCAACATGGTAACGGAACTTCTGTAAGTCGTACGTCCAGCCAATCATCTAGTGTGACGTCATCAGCAGGGGCAGGACCCCGAGCCGGCTCACGTAGAAGAAAGCATGGCATCCCCCAGAGACTATAGACCTCCGCCCTATGTATTTTAGACCTGATTTTTATGATTATATGTTACGAAGCCATCAATATTTTTCAACAACTGGACATCATTTTATTTCTTTTTCAACATTTCGATGGATATTTCCAGAGATTAATGGTAAAAACTACACATTGTCACTTTAATCTAACTGCTGAAATGTCTCCTCAGCCTTCATTAGTGTCTACAGGAGCGGTTCATCACTAAATCAAACGAATCAGCTGTGTTCATGATCTAAAACATGCAGGAAACATGCTGGAAGCAGACTGCAGCACCAGGCATGTCAGCTCCACTTTACTAATAAGACCGGACCGCCCCTCTGAAGTTGCAAGTGTGGTATTCTGGCCACAGAGGGCGGTGGGGGTCTGAGTGACATTTCATTAACCCTGTAAAGGGTCATTTTAGCACAAACTGGCTCAAGAACATGATTTAAAAATATGAAAAAGTTGCATAGTACGGCTTTACTGAAGAGGTGCAAAAGTGAGATGCAACCACTAGATGGCAGCATCGAGTCACATTTGATAAAACCTGTTGGAAACTGATGAGAAACAAACATCATTTTAGTAGGAAAGATTTATTTATATTTCTCAGAATTTGAGCTCAGGGGCTTCTCAGTTAATCACAGAAAGCCTGTGGCACGTTTTTTGTTTTAAAATAATTTAAAGGTGAATTACATCACCAGAAATGTTGTTTTTGAATGGAAATTTGGTCAATTTTTTTGTATTTTTATTATGTTGCTCAAATATTCCTTATTATATTGTCACATTTTTGTAATACGTCTCTAACTCTTCACATTATGTCTTTAATATTTGACTTCACATGTTCATAGGAGGGAATGTAGTCATATTAGAAGATTTTGACAGTCTTTGTTTCATGCAAAACCAGTTTTCTTTTACTAATAATCTTTAAATATATGTAACAAAAACAATCAATTTTTAAAAAATCCTCATATTTATGCTCCATTCTTTAATAAATCGTCAATTGATTTAAGTGATCAGAGAAAAATAAACCATTTTTTAATAAATTATTTTCTAGACCAATCAGTAATTTCATTTATAAAGTTTTAAATAAAAAAATACTAGAAATATGATGTTAATGTGTTCAAATGTAAGAAGAGTTCAAATAGTTAGATCTAAAAAGGCTTAAATCACTTAAAATTGCTTATTTTTGAGAAAATTCTGGGCATTTTATTAATGAAAAAGTGAAATAATTTCACTTTTCTGCTTTTTGAAGGTGAAACAGACATTATGTGTTACAAAATATGAGTTTCAAAGACACAAAATCTGCAATTATTGAATTCAAACTATAATCAGTGGAAATACTTGAAACTCGAGAACATATTGATGAAACTTTCAATTCATTTAAAGACTATTGATCAAGTCGCCTTGAGCTTTTTTTCCTTTCCAACAATGCCTTTGAGCAAGGCATTCAGCTTACAACAACTCTACATTAGTGCTGCTCTCTGACCAAACACACTGCTCTAAACGCTCAGCCCAGTCTAAAAAGATAAGAACTAATATCTGATGATAAAGAGAGACGTCTCTGTCGGAGGAGGACTCGTCTACGATAGCCTCACACAGCTCGGCCTGAATGCGAGAGGTCGGTGTCCGTTTGCTTTGTCACAGAGCCGATAACTCAGCTCCAGATGGGGGCCGTGACCCCGGGGTCGACAGGTCGTGGAGGAGCGAACAGAGGCCAAGTCTTTAAGGACTCCTCGTAGAGTTCCTCTTTCTTCCACCGGACGCGTGGCTCGCTAATTGAGGGTCCACCTCCTCACAGCCTGAGTGTGAAGAGCCTGATGCCAGAACACCAGAGGAGGAAGAGGAGGTGGGATTATTTCAGCCGTGGTGGCTCGCTCACTGAGGATTAACTGAATTTTAAAAATTTCTACTTACATTCAGAGCCAGACCAAGGCATAACAAACTACCATACCCACACTACCATGGGGTCCCCCAAAGAGCACCAAGATGACTTGAGAAAAAAAAGTGTGAATAACTTTAAATAATACAAACTAAATGATAAAACACAAGGAAAAGTTATTTAAATATTATTTTCTATATTTGGTTTTATGGTAGTGATTGCACGTTTAACACATCTAGTCCAATTTTTTAAGAGCAAAAGACAGCAAATGTAACTTGTTTACTATAAATTCAGTGTCTGCTGATGTTACTATCAAATAGTTGAATTAACATACCACGCTTACATAGCACTGCATTTGGAAATGCAAATTAGTTTGAGCATTTTTGTTGGTTCGCGACTTCTGTAAAGTTAAAATGAACAGCCATAATATCACTGATATGATGTAAGCTGCTTACAAATGATGCTAATGGTAGTGGGTATGTTAAACATAGTGTAGCCCAGGAATGATGAATCACCTGGTGTTGACTTGGTGGTATGGGGGGCCCTAAAGGAAATCCTGCTTAGGGCCCCAAAAATGCTTGGGCCAGCCCTGCTTATATTTTAGTCCTGGAAATTTTATTTTTTATGTATTTGGCAGATGCTTTTGTCCAATGTCAGTTACTATCCAGGCCAACAAAAAACTATGTCAATGTTTTATTTTTATATATATAATACATCATTTGAGTCAGATATCTAATAAAGTGAAAGAAAAATGCATTTTTTGCCAAATAATGTTGGAAAATCTGTCCAAAACGGTTCTGATTAAACAATCTTTTAACCAGCTGATCAACCAATCAATATGATCTTTTCACCTTGATAAACCAAACAAAATGAAACATTTCCAACAAATGATGGACTTTTCCCAATGTATGTAGTAGAATAGAATAACAAACAGAATAGAAAATCCCTTTATCATCCTTCAGTGGGGAAATTTATGGTGTCACTGCACCAATCACAATCACAACAGTAGCAAAGAAGAATAAAAGGGTGTGCATTGAACAAAAAAACATAAAAACATATATGTAAAAAATACTTTCTCAATCATGTAATCAGTGTGAAATTAGAACAATTTGTTATGAATTGTAGTTTAATATTCATGTGTGACTGGATTGAGACGCGTGAGGGGAGGTGGAGCAGGCGTGCCAAGTTGGCTGGGAACCTCAGCAGCAAGCTTTACCCACAACCCTTCACCCCAACGCTCGCACGCGCTCTGACAGACCACCTCTGTTGTTCAACTCACTCAGGAATGTCAGTCTGGAAAATTGCATGTGGAGTCTTTGCTTGTGTCCTTGTCTTCCTCTGATTTTAACAATAATATGAGCAAAAATGTACATAAATGGGTATTAGAGATCTATGGAAGCCCATTCCCGCCACTCTGATTTAAGAAAATATCAACTAAGTCATAATAATGAGATATGATCTCATTATTATGACTTAATTAAGTCAGATAATTATATATATATATATATATATATATATATATATATATATATATATATATATATATATATATATATATATATATATATATTAATCAGAGTGGCGGGAATGGGCTTCCATACTTATAAACAGAACATTTAAAAAAAAGTTTTTTCCAAAAATAACATCTACTTTCAATAAATAAACGTGACTTTATTTACTTAAAACAAGCAAATTATAATGAAAATTTAAAGAAAAATAAAATAAGAACCATATTATTTCTTATTTTTGCATTGATTTGATTTCTGCTTTCATATTAAAGGTTATGTTATTTAGATTAAATCTTATGTTCTCTTCTTGTTTTCCATTTTATATCAGAATAAAGTCAGATCTACAATCATTGGAATACATTTTAAAAAAGCTGGATGATATAATAATCTCAAATGCATGCATCGATGGTCTGCAGGAGTCTTTCTGGATTAATAAAATGTGTTTCCTGCAATCAGCAGCTTTGAGATTATAACAGCTTCTTGCATTTGAGCCAATTAGACCAGCAGGCATTTGAGGGAGTGGCTGCTTTCACACAGCACCTATTTGTGCAGGAGGTGGGGGGGGGGGCTGATTGACAGGCAGCTGTGTGAAAACAGAAACAAATAGCTTCTAATTTGAGCTCGTGGTGGTGAAATATGGATGATGCATCCTGAAAGGGAAACTATTTGTGTTGCTTTCTATTTTTAGAGATGTTTGCAGCATTAAATTCATGATGAGAATTCAAATTAAGTCACATTTTAACAGTTTATTGGCTTTGTTTGTTCAAGAGCAAATGCAGTTTGGAGTTTCTTCTGTAGTTTAATAACATTCCATCAAGGCTCATTTGTAAATTTTCAGTTTGATTATGAATCAGTAGGTTTTAGATTGTTTAAAGGAGATTGAGAACCTCTGCTTGTTGGTAAATTAAAAATCATAACAAATTTTTGTGCAAATAGAGAGAATTATTTTTCTTTTCAGGTAAAAATGACAATTCTGACAGAAATAGATTAGAGGTTTTCTGGCTGAATTGTGAATGTGGACCTCTTGTTTCTGCTCTGCCGCTGTAATACTACAGAAATCCAGCAGGGGGCGCATTGGACTGAAGGTGAACTTTCAGAATGACTCCATGGGAATCTTGTCTGTTCTGTATTCAGGTGTCCTTATCCTTCCTTTGATTTACCAACATGGGGGGAAAAGCCTGAGATTTATCTAACGTCATAAAGTAAACATTTTCCGTGCAAATGATGTTCTGGTGACACTATTGAGGACAGATGCATGAGTAAAACCTGACATCTGGGGTGCAGCTGACCTAAACTACAAGGTTTGTGCATTTTAAGAATCACAGTTATGAGTTAAAAACCATTTTTCTTTCTCCCAATCTCACCCATCTTCTGCTCGTTTTGAATCAACAAGTAAAAAAACCTCATTAGTCTCCTCCAGCGGAGGCGACCCGTCCCTCAAACGTGAGATTGCGGCTCTTTTAAAATAAACTCTGTCCTGACAACATTGTAATCACCGCTGTGCTTTCTTAACGCGCCGCTCTGAAGCATTAACATGTGAAAGCCTGGAGTTCCTGTGAACTTATTTGACCTCTGACCTCTCCTCTGTGTCTCCGATAACAAATAGCTGCAGCTGGGATGGGGGGCTTCCCGGTTGGGTGGGTTCTCACCCACAGACTCCAGCCTGAGACACGTCTGCTCACAAGCAGAACCCAGTGGGTCCAAACAAGTGATTATTATAAGTGCTTCTGACTTGTTTTGACCACTAATGACTTATTGAGACACGTTCTTTGTCTTTCACACACTGAGCTCAGTTCAAACCCGAGCACCGAGTGCAGATTAGACTTTAAATTAGTGGGTAATTCTAACCACCATAAGACCGGCAATTACCTGCAGGGGGCGCTGTGTTGGGTTAGAGGAAGACTGGACAAATTAAAGAGAGGCAAGTCCAAGTCAAGTCTCAATTCTGAGTCCAAGTAAGGTCTTATGTCTTTGAAGGGCAAGTCCAAGTATAATCCCAGGTTTTATTGGAGCAAGTACATGTCAAGTCTTAATACTTTGAAAAGCCTTTTAGCGTTAAGTCTCAAGTCTTTGAGGGGCAAGTCTATGTAACATACGAAATCTTTAGGGTCAAGTCCGAGTCATTTTTATGAGAACAAGTCCAAATCAAGTTTAGAATCTTTGAAGGGAAAGTCGAAGTCAAGTCTCAATTCTTTAGAGTGTAAGTCAATTAATAAAGGTTTATGTCTTTGAAGGGCAAGTCCAAGTCTCGTTTTATAGGATCAAGTCTAAGTCAAGTTTGGAATGGAGGGGTAAGTGTACAAGTATAATCTCAGTTTTTATAGGAGCAAGTCAAGTCTTAATACTATCAAAAGCATTTTGGTGTCAAGTCTCAAGTCTTTGAGGGGTAAGTCTAAGTGATGCCCAAGTCTTTTAGGGCCAAGTCCAAGTCAAGTCTAAATTCTTATAGTTAAGATTTGAATGTTTGAGGGGTAAGTGTAAAGCCCAAGTCTTTGAGGGTCAAGTCCAGGTCAAGTCTTAATTTTATAGGAGCAAGTTCAAGTCAAGTTTCGAGTCTTTGGGGAGCAAGTGTAAGTAAAGCCCAAGTCAAGTCTCAGTTTTATAGGAGCACGTCTAGGTCAAATTTCGAGTCTCTGAAGGGTAATGCCAAGTCTCAGAGGATCAAGTCCAAGTCAATTGTCAATTCTTTGTGATGCAGTTCCAGGTCGTGTCTTTATCTGAAGTTTTTAGAGGGTGAGTCCAAATCAAGTCCATCTCTGCTCAGATATTCTTCCACATATTTTTCAGACGAGACTTAAAGGTGCAGAGTAGAAGAGACTCTCCAAGTCGGTGCTCAACTTTTACAACCTTTATCTGACCCGAACAACGTTTGAATATTTTCAGTTGACGAAAACTGAACGTGAAACATGTCCGATCATTAATTCAGCCCCATTAGAACGTCTCATAGCTCTAAACCTCAGACACATTCCTGCACACACACACACACACACACACACACACACACACACACACACACACACACACACACACACACACACGGCCAGACGTGCAAACCGAGCGACACACACTTTCTCACAGCTCTGCCCAGACACACTCACACACCCAACGGTGTGACGCAGACGACGTTGAAGGGCCTCATCGCGCCTGCCTTTCTTCGCCTGTCTGCTCCGTCTGACCCAGCCTCTTTATATCTCTAATTAAGTAGTCAGACCCTCCACCGTGCCGTCACACACTCACGGCTGATTTCTCGCCGTGTTTTGTGCTTGTGTCTCTGTCCGGACGGATCAGTTTTAATCTACGACACATTGTTTTCTCATCGAGCTCGCCGCCTCACTGTCGGTGAAAGAATCATTCTTGAAATGAAAGAAAGGGACTTTTACTCAACATTTTGGACAAGAAACCTTTTTAGATTTAGCTGAGCCACACCATGCATGGTGAGAAACGCGTTTGCGTGGTTTTGCTTTACTTTTATTAAAATTAGCTGCAAAGTCGTGCATATTTGCATGTGGTTAGCACACACGGTCCACTGGGAGTCACAACACACTTCATCCCTCTGTCCGTGGAAGTCGTCACCCCCCCACCCCGCTGAGCCCTGACCTCCCAGCACTCATCACAAACAAGGTCAAGAGGTTAAACTCAGCCAACCAGCAGGTCAACAGCCTCTTTATCCAACCATGACCTCCTCCACCCCAGGAATGAACTGCACAACTTCATTCTGACACCCCATCTCTTCAAAACAAATCATTCTTTCAGCGTTTTATTTTGCCATAATTAATGCTTTAAAATCTCAACTAACAGCTTTATTCAATGTTAACGCCACTTATCTATGGGATGTGTCTTGTTTAATTTAATTTCTTGGCAGTTTTTATGTAGGAAAATCTTTGCAGAAAACATAAACCTCATCATTAATTTCCTTTAAAACCGAATCTGAATGCAGGAATTAAAATAAGACCATAATTCCTGCTTTAATCCCATTTTCCACGATTTTCTTCCTCCTCTCGTTGCTCGCGTTCTTTAGGAGTTCGTTGTATTAAGTCAGGAGGGAGCGTCGGCACATAAAGCCACCAGCAGGATGTCACAGGTGTGAGAAATCCCAGTGGTCTGCCAGGAAGCGCGGCGACAATCAGAGAGGTCAAAGGTCAAACAACTTGTGGATTTTAAAAGACCATCGATGAGGGTCGTACCGTACGGAGGAACCTCCAGCATGTTCTACACGTCTCATTCTGTTCCAGGGGTCACAAACAGGGAGAGCTGACCATTGTCCTGCTGACCCGGGGTCACATCTCTTGATTTTTGACCTCTAATGGGCCGAGGGCCGCCATTAATCCCACATTACACGGTGTTTGTTTTGCACAATGCAAAGAAAGGTTGTTCCTGACACTAATCTGTGTTTCTCTAAAAGAGGCACTCGGATTTCTGCAAAATTTTGATGACAGTTTCTAATAATTGAGGCGAGTTCATTTTGAGCTGTTTGAAGGAATTGCTCATTTTTACACGTTTAAATGTTCATTTCAGTTGTTTTCTTTTGTTTTTGCAGATTTTGGCGTTTTTCCTCATTTAATGAGGCAGAAATCTCACATTTAAAATGACAGAAATGTCCGTTTTTTCTATTTTTAACGTATTTTTTTATTTTGTTAATATTTAAAACATTTTATTGTGAAAATATTTCACATTTTATACTTGAAACAGGTCAAGAAAATACTTTTGCATGGGTTTAACATTCAGTTGATTTGAACATGAAAAAACTGTATGTGCAGCCAAAGGATCAGTAATAGCTTATTATTAAAAAGTCATTTAAATAACGCATCTGGCCTCGTTATTATTATTTTAAGCGTTATTTTTTTATTATTAAATATGTAAAAAAAATTGTTTTTACATTTTTTTAACTATAATAAAATTCTCTCTCCTTTTAAAATCTGATTTGTGAACAAAAGCATCAACAGGAGCACAGACTGCTGCAAAAATAAACCAAAACAAGACAAATTTAATTATAAACAATCAAATATGTAAATATTATTTTGCTAAACAAATAAAATAAAAAAGTTTATCTTGATTTATTTAGTAAAATCTCCTCAAATGTGAAGATTATCTGTTTTTCTGGACTTTTAAGGTTTTAAGACTCTAAAATAAATTCTTTCCACATCTTTATTTTTACTTAATACGATTAATAAATAAATAAATTAAATTAACAAAAAAAATTCATTTATGTGAATCTTGTTTTTTTTCTGCAGTTTTTAACTAACTTATGTTTACATTAAAAAAGACAAATTACACGTGACAACATTCTGTTTCTCCTCGGCAGACCGTGCATAAATCCCCTCCCGGGTTTTGTTCCGTGCCGAGTCAGACAGGATTCCTCCGGAGACGTTTTGTCTTCATCAGCTCGACATGCAGATGAGGATTTGCTGTTGAACTTGAACCCAGTTCCCCTCTTGCTGCCTGATTTCACGGTTTCAGCCCTGATCTCCCCTCCACACCGTGCCTGTCTTTGTGAAGCTGTCTTCCTTGACTTTCTGCATCCCCCGTCTGGCCCTCTGCAGCCTCCCTTCCATCCCTGCCTCCCCCCCACACCTCCTCCCCCGTGCAGCCATTCTTTTACTTCAGGGCCGGGGGGCTCCAGGAGACGGCCTACTCGCAATACAGAATGCTAATCAGGCCCTCGGTGGCACTTCCCACGATTTTCCTCCCAGACATGGGCTTTTGTTTTGTTATTGATTCCATCGTAATCAGACGTTCCCGCAACTTTCCCTCTGTCTGGATCCGGATCTCCAACGCTGACTGAGTGCTCACCGTTCACATGGTGCACTCATTCAGGGTTAGACCTCTCTGCACAAGCACAAGTCTAAACTATACTATACTAACTATAATGACTGATTTTTAGCACTTATATACTGTAAAGGTGACACGTTTATCAGGATGAGCCTTTTTGGGGCCTGATTTTCTATTAGAAATAAAAAGTCTCAATTCGTGATTAAATAACTCTAACTAGACTCGTGTGTGTGAGATAAAACATTACTTTAAGGCTTCGTTTTTAAGTCTTTTTGTTCCGTTTGTGTTTTTGCTGCTTAGTTTAATACATCATGGCTCTCATGAAGAGTTCGCTAGAGTGTTAATATTAAAATAAAATATCCGATAGTATTAAATGAATTGATGTGGAACAGTCACGAACAATTCATATTTTACACGTAAATATGTCTTGAACAGCCTCTGGATAAAAGTTCAATCTTTACCAGATTGATGAGCTAACTGCTAGTTCAAGCTAACAGCCAGACCAGCACAAACAGCAGCGTTGATCCCAGCCAGGTGTATCACTTATGGTGCAGCCTGAGAGCAGGAATGTCCTCTTATTTCTGACATCCATCCTTAATCGACACCCATTTCAGCCTCCATTGGGTCGCAGGGAGCTTGTGCAGAGACACGCAATGCCATCTTCCTCTCTGCAGCCGGCCTGCAGAGGGCGACAGAGGCATGCCCAACTCTTTAAGTGTCCGCTGAAAGTTACGTTGTCCTGGTGGGAAATTGCTTTGCAAAACAATCCCCAGGCAGCGGAGAAGTCTGAAAGGAAAACGTTGATGCGTGACGGATAAGTTTAAACTAGGCTTTACTCCACCAGTCATCATACAAGAGGTGGGGGACACCTTGGACAGGTCCATCACTGGGACACGCCCCCAGTCACACAGTCACTCACACCTGGGGACGATTTATATCCTCTAATCAAACTAACATGCATGTTTTTGGTCTGCAGGAGGAAACCGGAGTACCCATAATAACCCATGCATGTGTGCATGGAGAGAACATGCCATGCACAAAGGCTTGAGATTGGAACCTGCAACCTTCTTGCTGCAAGGCAACAACACTGCTACCCTGCAGCCCTTGAAAATAGCATGTCATTCAGATTTGATTGTGTAGAAATGTTATAAAATAGCATTCACTTGGATGAGATTGGAGTTTTTTAATCCTCTTCAGCCTCAACCAGCTGTTGCTAAATAACGTGAAGATGAAACTTTTCTCCACTGAATTAGTTCAGGAGCTATCGAAGATGTACGATCTTAATGATTCACAACATTTCCCCTCTTTATATCTGATCCAAGCAATCAGAATTTACCTTTCAACTCCACATCAGTGGAATATTTCTACATGAAGTTAGCTGCTTTCTTCTGCGTTCGTCACATACAGTAAAACTGTTGCTAACGTCTCCTCAGAAGCAGGTTGGACAGTGTTCCTGAGAGAAATAATTAATCTGACATTTGCCTTCTTGTACGACAGCTCTGTCTTTTAGTGCCTTTTAATTTAAATGCACCTATTAATGAAGGTATAGAATCAGAACCTACTGGAGGTAGTGCGTCCACGGTAAAGGTCAGCTACATGTGGTGGCAATAATTGAAAGACAAAGTCTGGTTTATTACTCTGATTAGGATTTCTAATTATGTACATCAGGTGTTTCTTGTAGGAATCAGTCATTTATTTGACTAAATTCAATCCGATCTATGCTTGTGTTTAAAGCTGCGGTACATAGCCTAGTTTTAAAAAACGTAAGTTTAAAAATGCTTAAATTCGACTATCTGACCCTGTTCTATGATATAACGTAGGTCACTTTTCATCATTTATATTTCATCTAAGTCCTTCCCCTGGTCTCTACGGCAAAACAAATAATGATTTACACAAGCCTGGAGCGATGATCAGTAGAGGTGCAAATCCACAAGATGAAGCTGTCAATCAATGAGAATGCACCCCGGTTCCCAGCATGCACTGGGGTGATGCACAGTCAGGTTAGCACACCAACCTAGCTTAAATGCTAACTCCATCTGCACTGAATTAATGTCAGTCTGTAAACTTAAAGCTAACTGAGGAAGAGGAGGGAGAGGAACACAAAGGGATTTATCTTTTGTGTATTGGAACTAAGTGATTAGTGTAGCGTTGAGCCTTACGCTACACCACGCTATTGTTTTAGCCTGTTGTAGCGTTAGCAACGAGTTTCACATGTTTCCCTGCAGCTTTGATTAAAATGAGTGATTAGCAGCTCCGGCAGAACCCGATAAAGGCTGAGGTGGTAAAGACGTGGACAAAACTGTTGGTACCCTTCAGTCAATGAAAGAAAAACCCACAATGGTCACAGAAATAACTTGAATCTGACAATCTGACTTAATATTTTGTTGCACAAACTTTTATGGCAATCGCTGCAATCAAATGATTCTTGTAACTATCAATGAGCCTTCTGCACCTCTCAGCAGGTATTTTGGCCCACTCCTCATGAGCTCCAGTTGTCTCAGGTCTGAAGGGCGCCTTTTCCAGACGGTGTGCTTCAGCTCCTTCCAAAGATGCTCAATAGGATTGAGGTCAGGACTCATAAAAGGCCACTTTAGAATAGTCACATGTTTTCCTCTGAGCCATTCTTGGGTGTGTTTAGCTGTGTGTTTTGGGTCATTGTCCTGTTGTGAGACCCATGACCTGCAGCTGAGACCAGGCTTTCTGACACTGACCAGCACGTTTCTCTCTAGAATCCCTTGATAGTCTTGAGATTTCATTGAACCCTGCACAGATTCAAGACACCCTGGGCCAGATGCAGCAAAGCAGCTCCAGAACATAACAGAGCCTCCTCCATGTTTCACAGTAGGGACAGTGTTCTTTTCTTGATATGCTTCATTTTTCCATCTCTGAACATAGAGCTGATGGCAAGAAGTTCCATGTTTGTCTGATCTGTCCAGAGGACCTCCTCCCAGAAGCTTTGTGGCTTGTCAACATGTAGTTTGGCACATTCCAATCTGGCTTTTTTATGATTTGTCTTCAACAATGGTGTCCTCCTTGGTCGTCTCCCATGTCGTCCACTTTGGCTCAAACAACGATGGATGGTGCGATCTGACACTGATGTTCCTTGAGCTTGAAGTTCACCTTGGATCTCTTTAGAAGTTTTTCTGGGCTCTTTTGTTACCATTCAGATTATCCGTCTCTTTGATTTGTCATCAATTTTCCTCCTGCAGCCACGTCCAGGGAGGTTGGCCACAGTCCCATGGATCTGAAACCTCTGAATAATATGTGCAGCTGTAGTCATAGGAACATCTAGCTGCTTGGAGATGGTCTTCTAGCCTTTACCTTTAACATGCTTGTTTAGAATTTTCTTTCTAAGCTCCTGAGACAACTCTTTCCTTCACTTCCTCTGGTCCATGTTGAGTGTGGTACACACCATGTCACCAAACAGCACAGTGACTACCTGGAGCCCTAAGATTGTAGACACCTGTCTTTTCTAGGGGTACCATCATTTTTGTCCAGGCCTGTTCCATGAGTTTATTTTTTAAATAATTTCGTTGAAGCATGTTTGAAAAGCAACGTCTGACTTTCATTGGTTATATTTCATAGAATTTTTATTTATTATTACTTTTGTCAGATTCAAGTTATTTCTGTGGGGTTTTCTTTCATTGACCGAAGGATACCAACCATTTTGTCCACGTCAGAGACTAAGGCTTCTTATAGATTTTAAAATTTCAAAGTTTCCTTCTCCTCTCCTTGATAACGTGTGGACCTCAGCTTTAAATGATATTTTGAGCAGATTTTGGATATTAAAAGTAGATTATGCAAGAGATAATTCTGGTAATGGATGTTATAGTAAACAGGTGTAGATTGAGCTGAAGTTTTTCATACGATATAATATTTAAAACAGATCTGTACTGTTTTTGATCCTCATCATGACCTGCAACTGTGTCTGTGAACCAACAACTTCCAGATGTTTCCTCTTCAGCAGCTGTTTCCTGCTGCAGCAGACTCACAGCTTCTCCCACATGTGGCTCCTGGATTTTCAACGTCATGCACCAGAGACACAGGTTAACAGCTGTTTGGTGTTTTTATTAAACACATTATGCAATTACAGTAGGATATTTCTATCCAGATGCACTTTAATGATCACTTTTCTGGTAATTAGTCACTCAGCATGTGACGTTGTGCTACTTTAAAGGAGAATATTTTGCAGACATGCTCAGTTTTCTTCAGTCTTGGCCCTCAAACACTATTATCCTGGATGCTTTAGACATTTTCCTGCTGCAACGCACCCAACTCAGCGGTTTAGTTACCTGTTCAACATGTCTTTGGCACAACTATCCCTTTATTTCATGGCAGAAACAACATTAATTCATGAATTTTAGTTTCAGAAGCGTTAAAGTAACTTTGGAGGTTAAAGGGGCTGGCGGTGGAATAAGGCGACCTTCGTTGAGGTTCGTCTCATCTCCCGGAGTTGATTTTATTTAAAAATTGACCTTTTGTTTTTTATTCTGTCAGCTTTTTGTTAGCTTTAGCGATTGCACGTGACTTGTTAGGGAAACGTGTTTCAACGTAAAACATTATTTTTACACAAAAAATGCTTAAAAAATCCCACCGTTTGTACAAGTTCCTGCTTATTTAAACATAAAAATGATCTGAATGCCATAAAAGGCATTCAGTTTCCTTTTGCACCAATAAGAAATAGTTTCACCTTTTCATTTTTATCAGAACTGCCTGCAGAGCGCTGATATCTGATGCTTTTACTGGCCTTAATGCAACGATGCATCATCATTAAACCTGCAGCTTTTGATATCATATTCTGTTAAAAAGCCACAACGGCTACTTGGAGTGTTTTAGTCGGATTCAAATGATTATATTTCTACCTAAAAAATTAAAAAACAAAAAAATAAACAAAAATTTCACAAACAGGCTGGTTTTGTTTCATTGTAAACATCAAAACCTTTATTAGAAACGATTGCATAGCAGAGTAAAACAAAAACGTGCAAAACAAACATAAAACTCCTGAGACGGTTTAATCAGTCAAAATATAATAAACCACGCTATTCACTCCAAACAGCCTTCATCTGCTCCTGATCTGCTGCACAAATGTCAGAAATTATAATCAAAATCATAATAAACATGCAACCTGTGCAGAGTCAAGCCTCCTGAACTAATAGTGCAAACACTGAAAAATAAATCCGATCATCATTGCACTGGACTCACATTCACACAATTCACACATGTGCAAACTACCCAACAATACTTCAGTTTCGCAAATACTGCACATTTTTATTTTCGTTGCATAGATTTATATAAAAAAATCATGATTGTGCAAGATATTCCCTGCAATGACAGCGTGCAATATTATGAATGGATTGTAAAAGACTGCTGAGGCTGCTCCAGTCTTATGATACTGATGTGCATTCAAAGATAAACAAGACTTTTTAATTGTTTCTTTCATTAATTTATCCACTTACTTTATCTGAGAAAGATCGTGTCATGTTGATTATTTAGACATAAAATGAATTATCATGAAAAATCAAGATAAAATGATATAAAATGGACTCCATGATAAGGTTTGAGACGGAACGGGTCGGATTTCTCATAACTGCGACACAGATTGTCGACAAGCTGTCTGAAAATTTCAGTTTTGCATAATTTTTGCAAAATTAATATTGCAAATACTAACATGCACAAGAACTACTAAACAAACACATTTCATTTCTAAGACTATTTTACTATTTTTGTTTTTTCCAGTGGCACAAATCTCAGTGACAGCTTGGCTGAAACAGAAAGAAGGTGATCTGATCTGACCTACATTTAGAATCTAGAGCAGATGTTTCCTGAACAGCTGGGCAAACGCACGCACACAAAATCCACAAGTTCATCCTCCTCCCCTGACTTTCAGCCCAAAGATGAATGTGACGTAAAGATCTTCCATCGTCGCTCAGGCGGAGATCTTGATGGTGAGCGGTTAGCGAAGCCGTCCTGTTTGACCTCCTTTCTCCAGGTTAGGATTGATGTTTCTGGTGCTTTTGTGCAGCTATAATCCTGCAGGTTTAACGACCCGCAACTTCATTCAAATCCAAAACCCTGAAAAAAAAGAAAAGATCAATGCAATTAAAAGGAGTTCATCCATAAAAACGGAGTGTCTTTACAGTTTACCACTATAGTTAAAGACTTAGCGTTTCCAGATATGATGGAGTTCTGGTCGTTTTGGTCAAATCTCACGAGATATTCCAAAATCTCAGATCAGTTTGTGATCAGCTAGTCTAGAAATCTAGACAGTAGCAAGGATTTTGCTCTGCAGGTCGGTCTAGCTACGCTCCATTGTAGCCTCAGCAGGTCTACCATTGGCTCGGCTAAGTGTAGGCCGGACCAATCACAGCGCTCTATGTTTGTAGAGCATCCAGCAGCTGCGATGGAGCAATAAACAAAGATGGCGGTGGCTCAAGAATGGCTTTGGTATCAACTTTGGACGATTTACACCTGGGATTTTCTTTGAGACATGATCAGATAGTATGCAACCGCCCCGTTGACTGATTTCCATCGCTCTGTCCATGGGTCATGGCCAGACTACATATTTACATTCATAGGACAGCTTGCCAGGCTGACTCTCAGCTACAACCACACCAAGTTTTAGCTCAATAGCTGTAAATTGAGCAGGAGTTACTTTTGATTGCTAACGTTTATTAGCTGTAGAGGTCTTCTTAAATTGGGTTGATTTCCAAATGTAAACAATGAAGAATGAAAGTTTCACCAAAAGCCGTACATTTGCTCACAAATGAACAAAGACAAGGGTGAAAACATTATTTTTTAGCATTTTTTAGCATCAATACAAATACCACATGAACACTGGTATATTATTTAGAGGCAGTTACTCTGAATTTAAATGTTTTTCTCATAGAAAAGAGCAAAAAATTAGTAAAACACAAAATCTACGGAGTTAGGAAAGTGCCAGAATTTCCTGCTTAATTGTTAATTGTCCAAATCCTTAAGGAGCAAATTATCTTCACATTAAAAAAAAAAACATTTTTTTTATTTGTAATCCAGCTTGAATACCATTCACATTTTTTGTTTGCAGAAGAAAATTTTGAGTTTGACGTAATTTATTCCAATTTTTCTGTTACAGTTCAGATCAAGTCAGACGTACGAGGAGGAATATGCCCCAAAAGCCCCAGAACACCAAACTCTGCAGCAGTCAGTCTAGACACAAGCTGCTCTTCAAACCACCCCCCCATCCCATCATCATTGTCTAAGCCCCCAAAGTGTTTTTTTCCCACGCTTTATTTTTCTCTGTCCTGTTTGCAGCCGACGAGGAGGAGGAGGAGGTTGGGGAGTGATGGGGTCGCCATGGAAACCCTTACATTGGTGTGCCCCTGATTGGAGAATGCGGTGGCTAATTATTCAGTGCATATGCTTAAAAAAAACAATAAAGTGGGACGTATTTAAATGCAGAGGCGAGCGCGGCGCGGCGTGGGATTAACGCGCGAACTCAGAGTCCTCTGAAGAAAAGGAGTCGTGAAATTTTACTGACTTGAATCGCGCTTTACGTCAGATTAGACGTGCGTCGTAAATAAACAGATGCGCGAAACGAGATAAAGCAGAGAGTTCTAACTTCACCTTGGCACATTTTTCAGTTTTATTCCATAAAAACAAAATTATAAAATAAGTTTTACAGTCTATTAGCGTGTGTGTGTGTGTGTGTGTGTGTGTGTGTGTGTGTGAGGAGCGGATTAGGCTAACAATGGTCGGTATTGTTTACCAATCTCCCTCGTCCATTAATCAGGACGATCCGGCTCTAATTGGCGTTTTGGTTAAGCTGCTCTCCAGACCCCGGTTCCCTCCACTGGCCTAAATAATGGCGTCATGCCACAAGTGCCGCCACACATCGGGGAGGACAATGTGCTGCTTGTCTGAGGGTCCACGGCGGGATCCCCTTCCCTTCTTTTCTTAGGACACCCCCCTCCAGCGCTGCCCCCCAAAATAAACCTCACAGAGAAACACAAAGGAGGCCTCACACTATTGAGATCTCACTGTCGCTGCCTCCTTCTCCTCCTCGTCTGTCTGCCTCCCTCCCTTCTGTCTCCTCCTTCCTCCTCCTTCCTTCCCTACGGACTCTCAAAGGTGCTCAAAAAATCTGAAATTAAGAGATTATTCACAAAGATGAAGATATTTTTAAACCCAAACATTTGTAGTCCAAGGATAAATGAAAGAGTGTTTTGGGCTAAATTTGGAAAAATTAGAGCTAGCATCTGGAAATCTACGAATAAAATGAGTCTATTTGAGTCACACTAAAGCAGAACACAACTAAAAAGACGTGTTTTATTGTATTTAAATCTCCAGGTACAGTTGAGGAGTTTGACCCCATCATGGAAGGGTCAAATGATCCACGGCAGCAGAACAGAAGCGAGGAACGTTGGTCTGAATTCCCAGATGTTCCTAAAGAAAACTCCTCATGTTGGAGGCACGAGTCCCGACTCCCGAACCAAACGGGATGATGTTTGAGCCACGCTGCTCATGTGGGAACGCCGTTAAGTCTGGTAACGAGTGGAGATTTATGAATGATGCTGTGTTGCTAATTATGGCTCTGTGTGTGTGTGTGTGTGTGTGTGTGTGTGGGTTGTTTTTCTTTTCCCGCTTCATCAAATCAAGCTGCCTGCATCTGGAATTAAAAACCGCCTGGATGCCCCACGAGTGGAAACCCTGCCAAATGTGCAAACCCCAGCGCTTTGCAATTAAAAACGGTAAAATGATCTAATTAACGCTGCAGAAGCGTTTTCAGGGCATTTCCAGCGAATTCTCCGTCCTCCGCAGCGTGACGACGGGCACGGCGAAAAGCTACGCAGTCGCCCTTAAAAATGCCACCTCGTCGACGCAAAGGAGCTGCCAGCTTCCCGCTTTTTCTCCTATCTCATCTCCTCCTGCACGTCTCTGGGGGCGATCTGTACAATTAACACACTGGCAGTAATTAACACCGTCTCGAGGCGACCAATGGCGCGGAAAGAAGGATGGAGGGCAAACGTGAAGTGGGGGGAAGGTGCAGCGCTGGCTGTCCACGTTCCCCCACTCAGCTGCCATTTTGTGCCAGTCTTAGCACCTAAGATGGTGGCAGGACTGTGACTTGCCATGAGGGAGAGGAGGACAAACTGACAGGGGAGGGGTCGGAGAAGAGGAGGATTATGGGATTGAGGAAGGAGTCTCTTATTTTCATTATTCTAGTTGGTGCATCGCAGAACGGTTACCAAGACAGGGAGGAGAGGGGAGGGAGCACGCGGCATGATCGTTGCTGTCATACATGCTGCACACACACACACACACACACACACACACACACACACACACACACACAGGATAAACAAAGTATTGGAGGGAAGACACAACTCCTGGTGTCAGACTGTTTGTTCAGAGGAAAAAAAAACATGTAAATTAACATGTGCTTAAAACACCGCTCACACACACACACGCGCACACACACACACACGCACACACAGCCGTTCTCATGGTATGGTCTGCCCCTGAGCATGCAAATGACATTCATTATGCAAATGCATACAAATCAGAGCCAACCATCTGAGAATCTGAGCTGGGAAAAAACCAGAAAGAATGAAATTAAATGAATGGGGGAGGGGGGGGTGGACTAAGCATGTACAGTGTCGCTTTGAGGTGTGTGGTCAAAATAAAATACATCATCATGAGGGAAGAAATTTGACTTATCTGACTAAAAATAAGCCAAATCTTTCATTTTTGCAAGTAAATGCACATTAGGAGCACAAATCCATGACTTTGTAGCCATTTTGTTTGGAAATGTTAAGTCTATGGAGCCCGATATAACGAAAATGCAGGTAAATGGTTACTACAACATGCTTCCTGCATCATCCTGACCTGCTAATTTATGCTAACTGTGATAAAAATCCTGAAAAACGTGCTTAAAGGGTCGTGTCATTTCCTTCTTAGAGCTAGGAATTCCTTTTTTCACGCAGTTTTAATGGAGTCCAGCAAATTTCACGTGGGATTTTGCAGAATTGAAGTTGTAGCACGCTAAAGACGAAATGATTAACGCACACGTGGTCATTTCTTCCCCTCTCTGCCTCCGCCCGCCTTTACGCCACAGTCGTGGCGTTTACACGCTGCTCCAGGAGGAGAAAATCAGCTGTAGAATAGCTTCAGCTGGAGTGGAGATGCTCCAAACGAAGGCAAAGTGCTGCTAATTGCCTCTCGAGCCGGTCTTTGTTTTGTCTCCACCTCTGCCTCTGCAGGACGTGCTCTCTGAAAGCCAGGAAGACCTGCAGGCTCATTATGAGGCTTCATGAAAGGCGCCATAAGTGAGCCTGAATTAATATTCACGTGGAAACAAATACGGAGAGATTTGTGAACGGGTGATGCACGATCCGGTTTGACAGTGACAGACAGACTTTCACCCTGGAACGTTCCGTTATTTCTGTAAACATGCCGTGCATCGTCTGAAACGTCTATGAAATAATTAGTTCATCTAAAAATGTTAAAGCGAGATTTAATTTTGTTGTTTTTTTGTGTTTGAGAGACATTTTAAGGAGGGGTTGCAATGAAAAAGTTGAAATTTGGTTGATAACACTTTACAATAAGGGTTCCTTTAACAACGTTACTTAATGCATTATTAAGCATTAATAAACTATTAAATAAAGTATTAACAACTGCTTAATATTAATGTTAATATTAAGTAATGCATTAGTAAGCAGACCCCCACTGACCCTTTGTCCTGACCTTAAGGACACTTAATAGTTAACGATAACGGTAACGTTAATAAAGGGACCCTTTGTTAATTAATGTTTAATAGTGCACTAAGTAACATTAATAAAGGGACCCTTTGTTAATTAATGTTTAATAATGCACTAAGTAACATTAATAAAGGGACCCTTTGTTAATTAATGTTTAATAATGCACTAAGTAACATTAATAAAGGGACCCTTTGTTAATTAATGCTTAATAATGCACTAAGTAACATTAATAAAGGGACCCTTTGTTAACTAATGTTTAATAATGCACTAAGTAACATTAATAAAGGGACCATTTGTTAATTAATGTTTAATAATGCACTAAGTAACATTAATAAAGGGACCCTGATTGTAAAGTGTTACCGTTTGGTTATTTTTTGTAAAAAGCTTTTTTTTTTACCTTTTGCATTCACGCATTTATATTTTTGCAGAAAGATGCATGTTTCTTTGAAGGTATGGGATGATTTTAGGTGCATTGTTCAAATAATGTTTTGCAGGAACACTTTTTTATAAGAATATGCAGATTTATTTTGCTCAGTCAGCCATTTTTTTATATTTCCGCATCTCTGAGTTTGACAAAAACAAAGTCGTTTTTGGAGGCTTTGAGTGATTTTTCAGATTTAAATGAAGCAGAAGAATAAAACCAGTGAATTTTTTCTGTTTCTGACCTCTTAACTCATGTCTCTCCGCCCCTTTTGTAAAAATCTGCCCTTATGTAACGCAGCATCATACCTTCACTTCATTAGCAGCATCTGTCCTCCGCTGCTTCTCTTTCTGCTTGTTTTCTTTTCTCCCGTGCAGACATGTAATGGGATTCTTGTTACTTTCGGTTATCTAGCTTTATGAAGAATGTACGTCACTCATACAGCTAGATAACCAAAGATAACAGACAACCCCTCTGGCCTGCTGCAGAAGCACGTGACGAGTCTTCAGGAGCACCTGTGAGGACAAACGGCCACGGGGGACAAGACGTCAGGGGACAGCTCGTTTCCTCTGGACTAGGTGCTAAACTGTAGTCGGAGGTGTAAATGAAGATGTGAATTAGCAAACAGATGGCTGATCACATAAAAGCAACTCTGGATGAAAAACAAGCGAGACAAAAGGGGGATGGTGGCAGCAGCCAATTAGATAAAAAAAATACAAAAACGTGTCTGTTAGAGGACGTCAAAGTAAAGAACAACTGATTATTTGGTAAATATGGACGATTAAAGTCATAATGAGATGGTTAGATGTCAACCTGCACTGATTAGAGAAAATATTTAATTATTTTACAGAATTTAGATGCCAGAAACCCACGAAAACATCACTTTTAGAGTTTTATCTGTAATCTGGATAAATTCTTAGTAAGATAAACATTTAAAATCAAAATTTAAATGACTTTTTATGATGTTTTTAGATTCATTATCTCCCCCCAGATAAAATATTTATTTCTAAAACCAGTTAAAAAATGTGAGTTTGTTATTTTTAAAGAATATTTTTGATATTTAAATATTTTGTCAGAGAGAAAATCAAACATTTTGGATTCAAATATAATAATTCAAGCATTTTTTTTATTTGTACATTTTTTAGATGGTGAGAAAAAATTAAAACATAATTTTGTGTGTTGATCAGTTTTTTTATTTATCTTTCATCAGCAGAGGGGAATGACGTCATTGATGTGTGTGTGGTAGCAGCTAGGTGTGATGCCTAATTAACACACACACACACACACACACACACACACACACACACACACACACACACACACACACACACGCACACACACGTCATTAAGGAGATGCTTTTCTTTACAACATGGTGGAAATGGACCACATCTTCCATCCTATCATTATCAAACAAACAGCTGTTCCTTCAAAATAAAATAAGATAATAAAGCTTTTCTGCATGTTTTTTTTATCTGAACCCTGTTAATCAGCAGAAATACACTCAGATGTTGCATCTGAGCCACAAACATCCATTAGAGCAGATCCGTTTGTGTCTTCAGGCCGCAAGATGTTTTATTTACCCATTAACACCGAAAAAACTGCTTTTATTCTTTTAACCATTAATTTATTACTAATATTTTAATTTATATTTATTCTTTCTGTTGGTTTTAGCTTTAAAACGTTAAAAATCCCACTGATTCTGCTGAGAGTGTATTTTTTCTTACCTTTTACGTCATTTAAAAACAAAATGAGCTTATTTATCACCACATTTTTCAGATGATTCCTTTCTCTTATGTTCATTTTTCTATTTTATTCCCATTGCACACTTTAAATTTCAGCTTTTAGACAATCTTAAAGTATTTTTTATAGTTTAGACCAATAAAACTGGTTTAAATGAAATAATAATATATTAAACTTCTGTTTTTGCATAAATATCATAATAAAGTTTAGTGTCTTGTTCTGTTTTAGGTCAGCAGCTGCTGTTTGTGATGGCTGCAACGTGCTGAAGCTTAGCGAAATGCAGAGTCATCGCAGTGTGTGTGTGTGTGTGTGTGCGTGTGTGTGTGTGTGTGTGTGCGTGCGTGCAATCTGTCTTATTCACCTGGATTTTGGAGGCGATCCTCATTTTCTGCGGTTTCAAATCTAAAAGATGACCTAAAGGAGGAAATAAAGGGTAATTACGCGTCAATCAAGACGGAATCAATTTAACAATTTTAGTTTCTCCCTCTGGAGAATCCCTGGGAAGTTCCCTGAGTGGAGTCTGCCCAGTGGGTTACTCTCTGACCCAAATGGGCCCAGTTCGCACCTGCAGCTTCCCTGACTCTGCAGCATCGAGGCTCCGCGGACGCACGGATGCTGCTGCAGCCCTGCGGCCTTCAGGTGTCTGAGCATCACTGTCTCAGAACCTTAATAACTTAACCTCAAACTAGATTCATCCAATAAATTCATTGTTTCCTCCTGGGATCTGCACGCACGCACGTGCAGGTGTGTTTTACAGCATTTTTATTATAAAAAACGCTCCAGAAAGTTGGATAATAAACTGAAATGTATTATTATGGCTTAAAAACGTACATCTCACCTAAAAATGAACGAACTAACAGCTCTAGTGGTCTCTTCATTTGTTAATCTTGATTCCTTGTTCCTCATTTGTTATTTTTTTACACCTTTTGTAATATGCTGATAACACCCAAGCCGAATTAAGAAGAGTTCTGAAAGGTCACACCAACACCACCAGCACAGACAGGTGAGACGCTCACCTGCAACACCAGAATCCTAAATGTAGGAAAAAACTGCAATGAAGTTCAATATAGAGTGGGAAAGACATGTTTCTGTTTCTTCTGTTGGGAAAAATGGCGCAACATCCACTTATGCTCGGGGCAATAACGAGCATATGGCTGATCTGGGGTCAGCATCACTAAACAAATGTGATTGGATCTTTTTGAGGTGTTTAAGTCTAGTTTGGACAGGTCAGTGGACATGATCTGCTCTTTAATCTGGATTCAGACATTGAGAATAACCTGAATTAAAGTGTTTTGCATCCACAAGTGAAGTCTCTGCTGCAGATGCTGCTGCTGCTGCCTCCTAAACTCACCTGAACTGAAACAAGACTCATTTACTGTAAATGTGGAAGAATTTCGTCCTGATCCAAGAGGCTGAACCCAAACATGATGCTGTTTCTTTGGCTGAGCTCAGACCGAACCATCATGCTGTTCTCGGTTTAAAATCCGTCTGAATGCCAGGATGTTTCTATAATTATGACACCTTTTTAAAAAATGCAAGAATGAAGGAGTTCTTACCTTCTCCTCCACGGGCAGCTGGTGGGTTATTGTGGGTCTAAGCGGCGGTCCCTCCGGAGCCAAATGAGCGCGTTCACGCCGCCGTGCAGAGCTTTGTGGCGACGGCGCATTGTGACGTCCCGCCGGCCCGGTCCATTTACTCATCAAGGGGGTCCTCTTGATTCTTTCTCCTTCTTCTTGGCGCGTAGTCCTCCACGTCCACAGCCCCGCTGCTCCTCGGGGGCTGTCCGCCTGGACGGCTACATCTCCACCAGCCTCGTCTCCGAGTGGCTCCGCGTCTCATTTGTCCAAAATCATATACGGCGTCTGTCATATCCTGTGTTAACTCACACTGATGTCTGGATTTAATCAGGTGTATGTATGGACCTTCGCGACCCTTTTGGGACATGCTTTACGGCAGGGGGGGAAGTTGGGTCGCGCCCAGTTAGGGGGCATTCAGTTCTAGAGCTGTAGCGGTAACTGCCAGGTGGGAGCTGTTAATAAAGTGAGTCAAACTGAACAGCAAGTCTCATCATTCACTTCACATGGTGTCAGAAGTACACGGACGAGGGAGCTACTGAGGAGCCATGGCTAAATTCAGTCCACCGCCCAGTTTTGCCTTCGATAAGCCGGGGGAATGGCCGGAATGGCGTCAACGTTTCCTCCGCTACCGGACCGCGACGAAGCTGGATAAAGATGACGGAACAGTTCAGGTCAGCTGCCTGATATACGCCATGGGCCAAGAAGCCGAAAACATCTTCCGGTCCTTCGTCTTTGACGACGAGGCTCACAGAGATGACTTTAACCGGGTGCTAGCCAAGTTCAATGAGTACTTCATTCCCAGAAGGAACGTCATACATGAACGCGCATGTTTTCACCAGCGCACACAACGGCCGGGTGAGAAAGCAGAGACGTTTATAAGAGCATTATATGAACTGTCGGAACACTGTGAATTCGGTGCAGCGAGAGATGAAAACATCCGAGACCGGATAGTTGTCGGCGTGTTGGATAAGGAGGTGTCACGCAAGCTACAGTTGGCTAAAGACCTGACCCTGGCGCTAACTATCGAGACCGTGAGGCAAGCAGAGGAAATTACGGCCCAAATTAACCTACAAGGCGGAGCAGCAGGAAGCAGCAGGACCCTGTGATGGCTCTACTGATCTACAGATCCACACCCTGCTCTACCACAGGTTATAGCCCGGCAGAGCTGTTGTTGGGGAGGAAGTTACGCACCACCCTTCCCACCCTGAAAACAAATCTCCAACCCAAGTGGCCAGATCAATCTGTGGTGAGAGAGAACGACAGGAGAGGAAAGGCGAAGCAGGCTTACTACTACAATCGTCGCCATGGATCCAGATCACTGCCACCTCTACGCCCGGGGGACAGAGTACTGTCCAAGCTGGATCACCAGACATTATGGGCTTCACCGGCGATCATCACCGGAGAGAGCATCACCCCGAGATCCTACATCTTACGCACGCAGAATGGAGATGTGCTACGTCGGAACCGACGTCACCTGCAGCCGGAGCCGCCTTGTGACCCCGTTGCAGCACACCCTGACGACGCACAGACACTACCTGTGATGGATGGACAGGTCCTAATACCTGCCCAGGCGGGAGCCGGTCCAGCCAGCCAGGCGGCTGCCACGGCTGACCCTCCCCTCTCCAACCAGACTGTGACGAGGTCGGGTCGTGTGTCCAGGCCGGTTCAGAGACTGGACTTATAGTTGCCCTTATGGCCTGAAACGGAAAAGAGTAACTAGTATCGCTGGGTCAAGTTAAGAGCCCGTTCGTTTGTTTACTGTTTGTTCTGCAGGAGGAGTTATTCATTATATTTTGGGCTGACCGCTATCTTAATTTGAAAAAAAAAAGGGGGAGATGTCATATCCTGTGTTAACTCACACTGATGTCTGGATTTAATCAGGTGTATGTATGGACCTTCGCGACCCTTTTGGGACATGCTTTACGGCAGGGGGGGAAGTTGGGTCGCGCCCAGTTAGGGGGCATTCAGTTCTAGAGCTGTAGCGGTAACTGCCAGGTGGGAGCTGTTAATAAAGTGAGTCAAACTGAACAGCAAGTCTCATCATTCACTTCACAGCGTCCAAGTCCCGCCCCCTTTGTGAATCAGACTGTTCCCACCCTCCGAGGGTTTTGATATTATGCAAGAGGAAAGATGCAATTATGGCACGGACCTATGGCAGCGCCTCTCACGCCCCCCAACAGACGCGTGTAGAAGTGCACCATCACATCCATCAGCAGTGATCTTAAACCCCGGATGTTCGCTGAATAGATTTTCCAAATATCATATTTGATCACATAAAATGCGTGATGATATATTAGTTTTATGTGAGAAGAATATATCAAGTCTTGTTTTATATTTCAAACAGCTGCTGGAGAGTTTGCGCCTGGCGCTGCGTAATTTACGCACCAAGATTACGCGCGCGGAGCGCAGACAGCGCGTTTGCTGTCGGCCTCGCACATGTATTCCAGGTTTAGTTCTCAGAATGGAGAGATTCAGGTGAGACAGGTGGAGATTAGAAAAGTCTCTCACCACATAGTTTAAACACAAAAGCTTCATAAAATAAAAACCCAGAAAATCTGAGTCGAACTTTCTTGCCATCTTGAGTCACTGAAACATGATGAATAAAACATAAAACAAATGATTGCAATCCTTTATTTGATTGTGACATTAAACATTATTGTCAATATTGCTAAAAATAGAAGAAAAACTTTTAAGCATGCTTTTAGATCTGGACATTCAAGATCTTCAAACTTTCTAAGGGTTCATGAAAGTTTTCATTTTTATTTAATTATTATTTTTCATGAGATTATGAGCTTTTGGAGGTCAGAGTTGCAAGAATTAAAATGGAGGAAGAAAATTAGCCAAAAAAGAGACTAAATAACTCAAAACTCAAGTATTTCCTGACTCAGCCCCCATTGCTTTACACCCTCTCTGAACATGAATCAACTTGAGAAGTTATCATTGACGCACCACTCCTGTATATAAATACAGAAAACTTTGTATTAACAGCAAAAAAGTTAAGTTTTAAACCTTGGTTTTTGTGCAGAAGCCAAATGAATGTAGCTCTGGGTGGCTGCGCGTGAAATCAAGAATCATTTCACTGTTTGGTTATTTTTGGTATTTTAGAGACAGATTAGAATAAGTCATCAGTCATTAATAAACTTCTATCATATTGTTGTGAACAACGTGCAGAGGAAAGGTTATGGGTCAGAGTTCATAGGGTCACAGCTTCATGGAAGAAAGTAGTCCCAATTATCCAGAGTCTAATTATTATTATTATTATTATTATTATTATTATTATTATTATTATTATTATTATTATTATTATTATCATTATTATTATTATTATTATTATTATTATTGTAATTATTATATTTTCCAGAATTAAATAGTCATAGAAGTTAAATAAACTGACTTTAAATTTGAAATATCAAGTATTTTTGTATTTTAAGAGAAAACCCGGCTTTATGACTTTATAAACATGACGGGTATTAAGCTGCGCGCGCAACAGGTCAAAGTTCATCTCTAATGAACTGAGTTCTGACTGACTTCCTGCCTCACGCGCTGATTTAATATTTCACGTTTATTTTCATTAAACTTCGCGCGCTCACTCGGCGATACCTGCGCGCGCCTCGTTGCTAGGAGACCACTGTTAGCGCTCACGCGCGTTTAAAGCCTGACAAACTAGCAAAGATGCTAATTTATGGACATTTCTCGTGTTGGACCCTTTTTTTTGAGGATTTGTAGAATTATAATAGTTAAACGCAGCTCGTTTTTTTTAATAATAGTCTAAGAAAAGTCAGGAATGTTTTATTATAAAAGTTTATCTTGCAAATATAGACCTAAATCATCATCTTGGTTAAGTTGAGATAAATTCCTTTCATTCAAATAGTGTAGACTCCTTTAAATTGAAAAATAATCAAAGCTGTGAGGATGGACACCCACATGAAGGCTGATGGAGGCTGAAAAACTTCAATAAAATGATCAACAAACATTAAATATTAAATAAATGCACCTTATTTACTCCCACCAAAGATGGGATTTAGATTAAATCATATATTATGATCATTGTCTTTACTTCCAAATCCTCCAGATGTTGGTACAATATGAATAAAAAGCGTCATTTATAAGAAAGAATCAAACATATATATCAAAGTTACTATGAGAATCTGCAACCTCTGTTGTTTTTATTCTACCCATCAGGTCTCCATTAAGGCGTGAGAAGCAGACACTCTTTTGACTTCTTTGGGTCAAAGTCAGACGTGCTGACAGCAGTAAACCACCCTCACCATCACTCCTTTGTTTTACTGCTGCCAACCCAGACGCTGCAGCGCTTCACTGAGCAGACAGAGTCGCTTGTTTGGTAGAAGTTCATATAAAATAAATATTTTATATGACAAGAAGACAAATATAACAACATGATGCACCTCTTACTGCAGCGTTGTTGCAGCTTTCTGCACAATAACAGCCCAGTGTGTGTGTGTGTGTGTGTTTCTCTATGTGCATGCTCTGAGTCAGACCCTTTTCACCCCTGTGTCGCGCCAATATTCAAATCAGAACCATGTTGAATGAGAGCTTAATGAGACGATGGGCTGCGTTGGAACATGAAGTCATGCTGCAGAGCTATTTCAGAAATGCATTTCAACAACAGTTAGTCTGCAGCTCTGAATGAATGCATGAAAATGCGGTTTGGAGTTTGCAGGGATCCTCTTTTGTTTGCAGGATGCTTGAATAAATTCGGCTGGTGCTTCGTGAAAAGGGCCAGCGGCTCTCCATCACCCTCTGAGCTCAAAGGACTTGTCAGACATGCAGCTGAGAATTCACAGCTCTGTTTCAGCCGAGTTCAGTCTGGGAGAATCGGAAAAATTGGTGACTTTTCAGGCCTCAAAGTATCAATGCTTGAGGGTTTCTTCTGTTTTCACTCACATTTTCTTTATTTTTTAAGTCTGCTGAAAGGGTGGAAAGCAGCAGTGGAAGAAAAGAGGCTAAAACACAAAAAAGGTGGCTCTTAGATTCCAAACTGGTGTGTGTTTGTGTGTGTGTGTGTGCAAAAAAATGTTTCATCTTATTTGGTGACACAAGACACGTGTTGGTGCAAAACTTTTAAATAACAATCAAACACAAATAGTATTCCAGGGTTTGTTCTGGGTGTGTTTTGAAAGCAGTTTTTCCTAATTATGCAATAATAATAGAGCTTAAAGGTGTCCTATAAAGATAAAATGACCATATTTAATTTTTAATTAAACTTTTTAAAAATCTAAACATGCAGCAGAACCTAATAGATCCATTTCCATATGCAGCTCAGTTAAACAACAACAGATTTTTTTATATATAGGGAATGATATTTTTATTAATTAGTAAAACATAACATGTATTTGTAATAAGAAACATTTTGAAATATCTATCAGGTTGACTATAAGCCCTTAAGTAACTAAAAAACAAGGAAATCAGTTCATTTTCTAGTATTTAAAGCCATATTTTGAATAATTTGTGAATTGGAAATTATTAATTTTTGCTAAATATTAAATAAAGACAATAAGAAATTAATATTTTTTAATATTTTGACATCCAGTCACTTCCCTTTTCTTCTGAGGTGTTGATTTTATGATGCTTGTCTTTTATTTATTGTTTTTAACTTGTTTTATTGATTTAGATCAGGGTGGATTAGCATTAATAGAAGTCTTATGAGTGTTATTATGAGCCTTTAGAGATGCAAAATTAAGCATGGTGAGCTGTCTGGCAGGAGTGTGGGTTTAAATTCTGCAGAGCTGCATGCATGACTTGTGATTTCCTGCAGCAGCAGCATGAAGCACTGATAACAGGTCTCTGATCTCTAGTCAGTTTAGTGCATTATGTACTTTATTGATCACAGAATACATAGAAAAACTATATTTAAGACAATAAATCTGAGATATTTGAAATTATATTCACATTTTAGAGACCCAGAAATCTCCAGTTTGGATGATGTTCAACAGGCTTTTTATTTAAATTCCCTGCTGGTCAGGAGGGAAAACTGAGAAAAGAGATTTATTTTACGGACTTTTTTCTTTTTAAATCCTTGATGCATTAAACATCTTATTTTTTATAACTAAATTGGGTTTATCTGGATGTTTATAGAAATCTTTCTTTCATTTTTTTAGACCACACTCAGAAATTTTTAATTTTTAATTTGTGGATTTTTTTTCATGTTGACCTTCTTAATATAAAATCACGTGGTATTAATTTAGAATATAATTTAGATTATATTTTTGAAAAGCTGCAATGATTCAGAACTCATCCAGCTGAGTTTCAACACGTTTCATTAAATTTTATTCAACAAAAATTCGGGATTATTTCAAATAAATGGTATTGCTCTTAATCTGGAGGATTTCCCTTTCCTGTTCTTTAATTTAGTCCTGCTTTGTGAGATTTCTAAAACAGCTCCAGACTTTTCATTCTGAAGCACAAAAGATGATTTTAGAGATAAATTATTTATTTCACAAATGATTCATTTTTTAACCTAAAATCGTTGATTTTGAACACTTCAGAAAACACATTTTGATTTAAACTCACCTTCAGCTGCAGCTTTAACAATAATCATATAATATGTGAACTTTATAATTTTAAGATTTAAATTTGCGTTGATTAGAGGATTAATTATTGGGTCAAAAAAGGAGCTCTGATATCCACGAGAATCCATGAAATTCTTGAGAGTTGATAGATTAACTTATGGTTATAAAAAATGATAAAAATGGGGTTTACGGAGTGAAACGTGCTTTATTTTAATTACCTGGTTTCCGACTAAATCGAGCAGAAAGGAAACGAGTCAGGTGGGTTTTTCTCCTTTCTGCTGCTGCCACCATGTGGACACTCTGTGTATTGCACGCAGACTTCAGTAAACTGATTTTTTTAGTGATCTGCTGCCTCTCCGGGACAAACGCAGCTCAGTGAAATGTTTTAAATTAAATTAAAACATAAAAAATATATTTTTAACAATTTAAATTAAATATTTTTCATTCTTTTTAAAGTTCAATGGTCTTAAACTGAAGAACAATATGCATCAGGGTTAAAAATTACTCCTGTTGTCCCCTTTTTTTGGTTTAACAAATAAATAAAATTACATATGATTTGTTTTTGCTCTCATTCCTAGATTATGAAATAATAAAATTAAAGTAAGGGAAATAATTATGCTCAGTGTTTAGTTTTTAAGCCTCGCCAAAATAAAAGCCACCTTCTTCTAGCCTGGCAAGCCACCCTATATATGTGAATATATATAACTCTGCAAAGCAAGAATTTTCTTTGTTTATTTTTTTATATGTTAACATGTGCACAAAGAGAGGTCATCAGAGGTCACCTGCAAAAAACTCAACATTTCCTAAATATTCTGAGTCAGTTTACTTTTTAATCGTTTACAGTTTCCAAGCATCAAAAAGAAAGCAGAAGTTCCTCACCCTGCACATCACCGTTTTTAACGCCCTCTTTCTTTTTTGGCACAAGCTGAGAGTCTTTCACTTCCTCTTTGGAGGACTTTCTGTCATTTTCCTGTTAAACGTGCACCGTTATGTGGTGATCTTGTGTTTGCATTTTTCAGGTTAACGTTTAAAGGTGTGTAGGGCAAATAAAAGTCACGCTAAACCATCTTCATGCATTTATTTTCACCGTTTTGAGTAATGGTGGCAAGACGGATCCACCTCGGGCTTCACAGCACCTTTCCGTGTAATTTTCTACCTTTGCCCCACACATAAAACACCTTTTTGCTAATCAGATTCAATCCTATTTTAGTTTCATCACTTCTCAAGCTTCAGATGTGTTCGTATGTCTATTTGGTGCAGAACTCAATTATCACATCTTTGATTTGATGCCTTTTGGAGATTCTCTTGTCCCTTCTTTTTTTCATTTTCCAGCAAAAAAGAGAAATTTTCAAAGAGAATGACTAAAATTTTAAATGTCTTTTGTCTAAATAGTTAAGAAACTGGTTTAGGAAACAATCAAAGTAACTTGATTCCATGCTTCCTGACATCAGAACACAGAGAAACCAGTTTCACAGGAATGTTTTCTCAGAGGACAACAACCTAAACACAATGCAGACAGATGTCACTGTTGCTGTTAAAGAACATCCAACAAACACATTTTAGTCTGAATCTGGTTGTTTTACATATAATGAATATCCATTGAACTGCAGTTCTTTAGGCTTCCTGAATCTTTTGTTTTACCTTTTAGAGGCCCGCGGGAACGGGGCTGTCCCATGAGGAATTCTGTAAGGGGTGCTGCAGGAGCATGAGGTGCTAGGGGTCACCTGTGAGGGCTATAGCGTTAAGTCAAGCTGCCTGCTGACATTTTTTAGTCCAACACCACACCTTCGCTTCCTGAGGATCCTGAGGAGCGTTCTACCGCTCATCCATCGAGAGCACGCTGATTTACTGTACAACTGTATGGTACGGCAACTGCACCATGGCAGATAGAGGCTCCAGAGAGTGGTAACAGCAGCACAGAAGGTTATCGGCTGCCTTTTCCTATCCCTGGTGGACATCTACACTTCCCGCTGCCTCAACAGACCAAGGAATGTCATCAAGGACAGTTCCCACCATGGCCATGACCTGTTCTACATGCTACCCTCACAGGTGTATCAGGACAAAAACAGACCGAAGAACTAACGATGCTTTTTAGTTTTCAAAAGTCATCACTTGTTTTCACTTTACCTGTGCAGGTTGGACTCCACCAGGACCTGCTGCTTGTCTCTGATCCTGTTTTTGTGATCCTCAAGAAGATGTAGTCAAAGAGAGGTGGTTTGTCTAGTTTGGGAACATCAGGATCTCATTTTGACTTTTGCAACACTCTGCTGAGTGTGAAGTGACCAGGAAGAAAGTCAGCTCCTTCAGATCTGAGATAATCATTCTTGACCAAAAGCAAAAATACTCCCTCAAGGTGGAGACGTTTGTATTTTGTATGGATCGACAGATCAAGACTTCGTCTTCAGGATGGTTTTGCTAAGGTCTGGGAATGTCTAGGAATCTCCCAGGAAGAGCTGGGATTAGGGATGTCTGGAATTCCATCCTGGATGTGTTACCTTTTTAACACAGCCTTGGAAAACTGGTGGAAAACGTATGTGTGGAAGGAATGAATAAAAATGCAGCAAAAGCCTGAAACACGACCAAAAGGGATCTTTCAGCTGATCAGTATGCAAAGGTTTTTAGGAATCACCTTGTTGGAGCTAAAATGCATTTTATGTGTTATTTCTTTAAATGCATCTGAATAAACCGTCTTCGTGGAAGATAATAAAATGCATTAAGATCTCATTTTTATTCTTTACATTTTTTCCTAAAACATAGATGATCCATTTCCTTTCTAATTATTGTTGATTATTTAATATTAAATGTAAAGAAAATAGACCCTAGAACACCAGCGTGGTTGTTAGCAGTTTTTCATTTATTGTAATAGAAACTGTAAATTGTAATTTCTCATTGCAGGATTTTAGTCCACATGAGAAAAGGCTTCAATGAGCCCCAAGAGTTACAAGCAGCGCTGGTCTCTGATAAAACGGATCATAAAAGAGTAGTGTGATGATGGAGTGGAGTGTGTGTGGGCAGCAGAGGGACAGACATGAATCAAGTGCTCTTTGGTTTGTTTTTGTTATCAGAATCGAGAAACTAAAGCACACTTCCAGGCCTGCAGATGGCCTCTGATGACCTCTCAGGGCTACGGATAGAAAACACACTTATGAGACAATAAACTGCCTTATTCTCTATGTTCAGGTAGTGCATGATAAGAAGGTGAATTGGTCATGAGGCCTTTAAAGCTCATCATGCTTACTCCCCACTGTACCACTAATATCCAAACATTTTGCAAATAAGTGGATGCAATTTATGCAGCAGAATAACATTTATGAAACCAGTAAGCATCAACAATGAGTTTATTTATTTAGCGCTTTTCGAAGATAGAAATTACAAAGTGCTTCATAGACAAAAACAAACAATAAAACTGATACAATGAATAACAGAATTTCAAAAAACATGGACTACTAAGACTATAAACCTGAAGGTGACCATGGGGGAGAGGGAGAAGGGCAAAACAGAAACAATGTAAACCAGAACAGTGAAACTAGAAATAATATATAATAATAATCTTTATTTCAGTTCAGTAAAACAATTTTTCCTTTAACATAACAAGTACTTAAGTTCACATCAACTGAAAAAGGAATAGGCTGAAGCCAAATGGCTTATAATAATTAGCCTATCCTCTACCCTAAACAACAAAACTAAAAATAAAAAATAATAAAAAAAAAATCTAATAATAATAATAATAAAAAAAGAAAAAGAAAAAAATAGTAATAATAACAAATTAAGACTCAAAATCAACACACAATTCCATAATTCCATACAATGAACTTAAAACATTTAAGGCAAAATAATAATAAAGTGAAAGGTGACCAGAGAGGGGGAGGTAGGGAAAAACAGAAACAATGAGGGGGAGGGAAGGGATGAGGAAAAAGCACGTATTCAGACAGTCACAACATAATCATCATGTGGTGGGTGGGAGGAGCAGGGATCCCCATACAACCGACAGAGATTTGCTGCTATCCCTTCAACATCCACTGCACAGGGGTGGGAGAGTCAGGGGGGAGGACAGCGTTGAAATCGTGGGATGGTGTGTAAGTTGTGTAACGAGTGAGTCTGTGACCTTTTCTCTGATCAGTCAGCGTCTCTCGTCTAAGATGAAGAGATACGAGTTACTTGCAAGCTGATCCAAGAAGATCATAGTCCCATGTGAGTAACAGAGGAGGAAGGGGCAGAGCATCCATCTGGATCTTCTCCAGGGAAGATTGAAAATTCTTCAGCCTTTAAGGCTGACATCAGGAGATGTCGGAGAAATATTCATCAAGTGAATATTTTTCAAGAAACTTGGTAAAAATGCATGTTTTTCCTCATAAAGGTTGCAGAACCCTGGGATAAACTGATGATGCTATGTGTCTACTTGATGCCTTTTGGTAGTCTGAGTGAGAATTTTCAGGTTTTAAAAATGTATTTACGACTTACAAGGCATTCATTCCTACTAGAGACCACTGCAAATGTATTAAAAATATGAGTAAAGTTCCTCTTTGAGACAAAAATGTACAAAAATCTTTTACACATACAGCCAGTTAATGCTCTATACACCTTAATGTGCCTTGGAATATTTCAAATAAAGCAAAAAAAGGGCTGTGATCATGAACCCAGTGTATGCACAGCTACAAAAGAATGTTAAATATTCAGACAAAAATGTGAAATAAAAAAATAATAAATAAAATGCATAAATGAGCTGAATGACTCTGCAAAGTACTAAAGAATAGTGCATAATATCTGTAAACCACACGTTTTATTGCTGTCTTGTGTCTCTTTTAGTTTGACTGTCTTCATCCTCAGTAAAGGACAAGAGGGAGACCTTTAACAGATTTATATCCAGGGGGCCTGATGTTTTATCATCCAGTTAGAACTATTCAAGCCTTGATGACCAATCAGGCAAAAACAAGCCTCTGTTTGGTAATTATTTCCTTCATTTTAATTACTTGACGTTTAATTTGGAAAGCAGCTGTTGGCGGAGATAATTAACATTCCTCGTTAGTGAATTAAACCATCGCAAATAGTAAAAGTACTGATCTCTCAGATCGGTGACAAATAAGCTCATTTAGATCAAATAGGTTCTGAAGTGTTAACTCCCTGAGAGCCTAAAACAACCCAGACACCAGAAATGATCCTAAATTACAACATTTCAGAACATGAAGTTGCAGAAACTCTAACTTTTTGACTCTGAAGCTGTTCAAAATTGGTCAATATAAGAACCAAATGCAGTTTCTACATCAGCGACAGAGGAGGCTTCAGAAAACGTGGCAATCGCTGAACTTTTGGAACCAGATTTACTGTTGTGTATTTGTATTTATATTGTATTTATGTATTTCAGAGACTTTTTAACATGCTGTGTTATGCTTAAATATGCTATGTTAGTGCCGCCTACTGGTGGAACTGAGTATTGCACTTTGAGGTGTGAGTGCTTTGGGCAGACGATCAATAACACACTGGCTGTTGGAGACTGAAAACTCAAGATGGAAAACAAACTAAGGACAAAATTAAATGTGGATAGGGACAAAAGAGGGCCATTATGGACTGCAGTTGCTCTTGAATGTTTGGTAGAAAGGTGTATATAGTAGGTTCAGTTTTGGATATCACATATTGAATTTCTACCAGTTTTATTCAATTGCAATTCCATAGCATGTTATTTTTTCTTGTCATGTCAAATAAGTGCCTCATTTTCTTGTTTTCTGTGCATCTGTTTTGCAGAAGTTTTCATTTCCAGGACTTGCGGTGCATTCTCTGTTTTTATATGCAAATAACTGATGAAGGGAGTGTGTGCTTTCACCTGTGGCAGAAGGTGGAAATGTGACTCAAGCTTGTGGATGTGTGCACAATTTCATGAATAACTGAGTGCCAATGAATAAACAAGTAGAACATGTTGCATTTGTTCACAGTTTTTATTTAATTAGATGCTTTTTCACTAACTGTCAGACCAGGATGTTGTGCAGAGTCAGCTTAAAACATAAAGGAAGTGGAAAAAAGAAGAAACATGTCTAACCTATAAACAAAAACACTACCTACAGATGAACAGTAGGGAAAACATTGACCTAGGCCTAATTGTGAATCAGCTGATCATAGGTTTTCAGCTAATATCTCTGGGAATCCACTTTGTTGGTGCCAAAAGGTGTGGTGCCTTTGGTATTGTTTACATATTCACCTACAGTAACTTGAAATATGTCAAAGATCCAGTTTAGTCATCTGCTTTGGTCCATCCCTTGAGTTTAGGGGGTCTTTTTTATTGGTAGTTCTGCTCAATAGTGGAAAAACAAAGAAATGAGGGTTTATTCTAAATGTTTGTCCAATAATGTATATTGTGACCTTTTGCATACTCAAGTATGGCATACATCTGGCTCTAATTCTCCATCTCACAACTTTCTCTTTAAACATGCCTGATTCACTGTCAAATTTATATCAATTTTATTTTAATTATTTTTTTTTTTTCAAAATGTTTCTTTTAAAATATGCAACTATGCAATGTTTTAGTCTAAATAAATAAATAAATATTGGAAAATTCTGAATATTTTCGCAGGCCTGCTGTGACATTGGGCGTCTAGGAGCACATTTGGGACATAAACACCTCCTAATTCTCAACAATTCTCGTTTTCTCAGCCTTAAAATGCCTTCGTAAACGTTTGTTTAAGGCTTCTAGGACTGTGGCGAAAACACAGGAGTAAAACAAATGGCCTAGCGGGTTGTCTTACGGAAAGCAGACAGGGAACAGCGGGGCTACAGTGACATTTTCCCCACATGCAAAATCATGCAAAAGGTAAATACTCAGGCGGAGGGATACATTTATTGCAGAACATGGCCGTCACCTCCGTCATGTCCTCTCTCACAAACCCGCCCCCTTGTGCCTATCTGCTCTGTGATTGGACGAGCCGTTCGCACGGCAGCTTCTGATTGGTTGACCGATGCGTCAATCACGGAATAACTGACGTCGTTCGTACACTGGGTACGCCGTGTCGCCTAGGTGGACAGTATACTTACATCAACATTAAAGTGGAATAAAATGTCGCGGATTTATGTAAACAGAGACGCCGCTTCGTCGCTTTTAATCACCGCTTCTTAATCAACACGGGTCAGCTTTGGAGTTGGCGGCGGGAGGCCTAATTTCGTATGATATCCGCAATATTTCATGGTAAGTGGAATGATACATTTCCTTCCTGCGTCTTTTCTCCCCCTCTTTCATGGGTATAAAATGTCGTTTTGTTATTAATATATAACAGAGTAACACGTATTATTCTTCTTGTTGATAACACGTAACTACACAACCCGAATGTGAAGGTTAAATGTCCGTAATTTGATCAAAAGTAGTGCGTACTCCAGTTCGCCTTACCGAGTTACACGGAGAGTCAGGAAGGTAATGGCTGTCGGTCGGTCTGGTAACTAGAAAAATATAAAACGGCCTGTGTACAGTAACGCTAGCTCGACCGCTGCTTTGTAAATCAAACCTGGCGGCGGTGTCTTGAAGAAGTGTGTTTATTTTATTCTTTATTTTTTTTAAACCAAGACACGAAATCTGACGCCAGCCTCAGTTTTAAACACGACAGATGAAACCATTACCTGTCTGCCGTCAGTTGGCCTGCTTCAATCTCCAATCTGTCATCCCGCCTGCTAACAGCTCTCATCCCTGCTCGTTTTTCAGTTTAACTTCATGTGGCTTGAACATTATAGCAGATCTACCATGTGCCTTAAGCTTATTGTCATTAAGGAGAAAACAGATTCGCAGAGATGTAAGGAGATCTTTTGTTGCTGCTCAGCAAACTGTATTTTTCCAGCTCTTGTAAGAAAGGAGAGCCTCGGGAAAAATAAAAATCCTGATATTCAGCTTCAAAAGATCTGTTGGAATGGGTTGGATTTGATTCTAAACGAGGCAAGCTCTGAAACAGATTTTTATTTTACGGTATTATCTGTACATCAAACACCTTGTGGGACTCTCACTGTGGCCTAGCAGAGAGCAGATTGATGAATTCATTGGCCTGTGCAGGCATGGTCTCCTCTGCTTTCCCAGGGTGGATGGTACAGAGGCTGCTGGGCTAGAAGTAGGCCAGTTTCACAAGGTGATCCACTGCTGCAGATGGATTCATATCAGCATCTGTAGCTTTGAAACCCCAGCTTTCAAGAGCATTGATTTTATTGCCAATCTGAAATGAATGTCTGCTTTTGAAGGGTTGAAAATGTCTCATTGTTGTTTGAACTGCAAAAGAAATAACTACAAGCTCAACAGAACAGGAAAATAAATATTCTTTGTGCTTGATAGTTTTATCCTGTGATGCTCAGTGTGATGGACCGAGTTTAGTAGTTTATCTACAGCAATGATTTCTATTGGGGCAACATTAAAGTCTTGAATTTCCATGATTCTTTAGGTTTTTGATCATCGTTGTTTTGTCCAATATTGCCGGTAAGGGTATCAAATTAGATGTTTGGCACGGATCACAGCAAACAGTAAGATAAACAAAGTATTTCTGTCTTTATAAAGGTTTGGATTGGTAGAGTTTCATGTTTCAGTGCTGTCTGAAACCCATTTTAATCTGCTGCATTTATTTCTTCATTCTAATCTGTTTTCATCCAGTATTTTTCAGTAAGACAGTCCCCTAGGGTGATGAGATTTGTTATCCTCAAATAACATTTAGTCAGATCTGATAGGTTGATCGCTAGGCTTTTAAATGATTAACAATTGTATATATAATGGGACAGACCTAAGGTCCAGTTATTTTAGGGTAAGGTGATTGTCGGAAAAACAGTTCTAGCTAGCTATGTTTTGGAAAATAAAAAACAAAAACCCACAAATCAAAGGTTCAACCCTATTTCATCAAGCCCCACCCCTAAGCCACACCGCCAACATACACAAGAATGTCAGATACACATTGAATCTTATCAAACAACCATAAAAACGTAACGCTATCTCTTACATTTTCGACTCATTCTCTGCACCTTTTCTGCCATCATTCCTAGCGTAATGCACCATAACAGCCGCGAAGCCTCCAGGCTTCTGATGGACTCTTCATAGTCTGGTGCCGGTCAAGAGTTCTCTGGATTCTGTCACCACTAAAACTTTTAGACATAGAGAAGCCACTGGGACCTAGATCCAACATGGAGGACTGGGCTTATTACTATGAGTATAACAATATATCGATTTACATTGATCCCGTTTTCCACTTGTTCCCGCACATCACCAAACGAGTTAAATTAAGAAGCTAGCGGCATCATGGTGAGCAGTGAGAAAACAGTACATGACGAATCGACTCTCTCCTGAGAAATGATTGTTTAAATCACTTAGTGAATGTAGGATATTAGCAAACATTGAATCACAATCCACTGTATCACTGAATTATGATCAAACTAGTGATTTACACCCCAACTTATTACACTGGAAACCCCTCCCCTCCAGCTACGTTGCTGTATAACAATTTAGTATGCTAGCTAATAGAGCTAGCCCAGCTACGGCTCCCCTTTCTGTTCAGCTGCTCTAAGTCGAGAAGGCGTAATTCCTCAGAGGGCAGTTTCATGGACGGATCAGGATCCAATCATTTAGAGCATGACATTCACAATGATTGTACGTTTCAAGGAGATTACAATTATTACTTTTTTTAAAAAAAACATTCAACTGATTGGTTGCCATCAGTATGTGAAGAGCATTTTCAAGCAATATGGCAAAAAATACTCCAGAAAACTATCATCCACCTTAAAGAACAATCAGTCCGTTGGATACTCATGTCAATATTGTCAAAAACTTTCTAACCTTGATTTTTTCCAAACACAAACGTCAAGCAAGAATTTTGCTTTCCAATTTACTTCTTATTTTGGTCGTTTGTGAAAACAGAAATTTTTCTGACCCTTCATGAGTATGATGCAACGCCAACGCTGGAATGTCGACATTCAGACATTATGGATGTCATAAACCCTTGACTGATGGCCGTAAATGGTTAATTCTCACTGAAATCCATGTTTGAGGCACAGACCGTTTGAACCAAGGGCCAGGGCACATTTCATAGGCTAGTGCATAATCTACTAAAGGTCACTGCTACTAATTAGACTATTCCAAAACCAGACAGATGCCTACTCTGAGCTTCATTGCCTCTTTCCCATCAGAAGAAACATTAGTGACAACCCAACCCAGATGATTCAAACGACTGTGGCTCATTGTTTTTCGGGAAAGAGATTCTCTTAGGAGGAAAAAAGCCAAACAGGTTCCACTAAAATGTTTTAGTTTGGCACAGTGCAAAGCTCCAAGTTAGCAGAGCTGCAACCTCGTTGTGTTGGTGCCCAATCAGCCCTCAGGCCAGTTCTTAATTGAGTCGTCAGTGCCTTAAGGGGGCAGAGGAGGCATGGACGTGTCAATTACAGTAATGAGGGGGCAGCCATGCAGAGGGAGGCCAGGCACAGGCCTTGTAGTGTCGCCCCGTTCCAGTCAATTGACGACTAATCAAAGATAATATTGTTGCCTGACAGTGGCAAAGTTAGTCAGTAGGGATAAGCATTTAAAAAATGATTTCTTTGCCTCTGGCAGTGAGATCTTGCTACATGCCGTGTTTTGGAAATTGTTTAGCTTTGCTAGTGTTGTGATTCAGAGCATTTCTGTCAGCACACGTATGAAAAGCTCCAGTTAGCACGACTCAAACCATGACTGTATCTGGAGTGGAGCATTATAAGGTTAAGGACTGCAGTTCTGCATGAATTTCACTGAATGTGGTCCATTATTGTCCAGTAGGACGAGCGCTAACTCCTAAGTGAATTGAGCAAAAATGGACAAATATTAAATAAATGGTAAAAACGCACCTTAATAGGCTGAAAGCAAAAGCAACACTGATTTGTGTAGTTTTAACTAGCCTGTAAGGTTGCTGTGGAGGGTTGATGACCATACTTTAGCTAAAATATACATGTATTATTCCACAGTCAATCAGAATTATGAGAAATTCGACAGCCTGTTGGACTGTCTAATCCCATCCGGTCCCGTTCCAATAGTCTGCAGGGTTGCCCGTGGGAGGAATAGCTGAAATTTATAATACTAACACAATCAAGGCAACCACACAGTTTCTGAGTCATCGGGAGCCCATAGGGAGGACTAAGAACTAAAAACCAGCCTGCTGCCATTGAATTCAAATATGTATAAAAACACTTAATGCTGAAAACACTGAAACTTTGTTATTTGATAAGAAAACAGCAAGCTGGTTATCAGAGATGCTGAACTCTGCAGCCAGTCCAGATTGTAGTGGTGCAAAGGCAAACTTGATCAAACAAAAGGAAATAAAACAAACTGAGTTTTATTTGGTGTGTGGGCATCCAAGCCACCATTTAAGCTGAACCCAACGTGCTGGGCTTTCTTCTGATTAGTTCTCAAGCTGGACATGTGTTAAAACGTGGGCTGCCGGGGCCACATGTGCACTGCACTTGAGCTTTGATTTTTTTTTTTCCGTCTGGCCTAACAAGAATCCCACAGGACAGCAGGGACACGGGGGTTAAGACTGGAGGGAAAACCAAACACAAACGGGCTGCTGAGCCCATCTGGGAGGATGGATTTTAGGTAACTGATATCTTAAAAGAAAATCTTTATTTATATTGTAAACAGCTGAACTTCCAAGGCAGTAAAAGGATTTGTTTCAGTGGTGAAACATAGCCTTTGTTAATGTTTACCCAATAATTTTATGCTCCAATTTGCTGCTTTTATGACCTAATGGAGCAATAAATGCATTTTTCATTTATGGATTTAGACTAAATTGATACAGCTGATAAAGTGGTAAATGCTTTAAGGCTAAGTTGTGGTTAGAATTCCCATATCCACAGAGTGGTGGGTGCGTTCAGCTGTTATTTAAAACTTAGTGACCCAAAAACACAAATTGCCAAATAAATACTAGATTTTCCAGCTAATTGTTGATAAAAAAAGGTGCATCTGGAAAGAGTTCCTTCATGGACTAACTTAAATATTGAGCCTTTGCATTTACCATTGCAGATTTCATGGAAAGAAAATTCAAATTTATTTGATTAATAAAATTGTAAATGCTACAAATCATCAGCAAGCCAAATACGAGTCCTGAAAGCTGTAACTGAAAACTGGGTTGTCGGTGCGACCTGCATGCAAAACGCAACAGGAGTTTAGCTACGGCGGCTAACGATCTCAGTGTTGTAGGTGCATTCATCTCATTTATGTAAACTATAAAGGTTGCAGGAGTCGTGTTGATTTGGAGGTGCTACTTTGGTTTCAGTGGTTGGTTTAGTTTCTGTATTAGTTGTTTTGGTTGCAGGTGCTGCTGTTATGCTCAGGTTGTTTTATCTTCGTAAGCTAGGCGCTGTTGTTTTCAGTGGTCAGTTGCAGTTAAAGTGTGCAAGTGGGAAATGCAGTGCTTGCTTGTAGGTTTAGGTTCTTTTATCCTCATTTAACAACATCCTCTCTTCACTGATTGGACCAAAATCATTTTCACAGGTAATTACATTTTTTTAATTAATCATTTAAAGCCATACTCTGCAACTTTTTCATATTTTTAAATCATGTTCTTGAGCCAGTTTGTGCTAAAATGACCCTTTACAGGGTTAATGAAATGTCACTCAGACCCCCACCGCCCTCTGTGGCCAGAATACCACATTTGCAACATCAGAGTGGCGGTCCGGTCCCTGTTGGACTTGGTAAAGTGGAGCTGACATGCCTGGTGCTGCAGTCTGCTTCCAGCATGTTTCCTGTATGTTTTAGATCATGAACACAGCTGATGTGTTTGATTTAGTGATGAACCGCTCCTGTAGACACTAATGAAGGCTGAGGAGACGTTTCAGCTGTTAGATTAAGGTGTTAAAATGACGAACGCACAGCGAGGAGATAAGTTTCACTTTTGGTTTCACTAACAAACACTAGGGGGTGCTAAAAGCAAGCTAAACCTGCAAAGTGTCCCTTTAACTTTTTCATTCAGAAATGACATAAGAGGAGCTTAGCCTTGGGTGGTGTCATTCATACTTTTTAACATCGGTTTGCTTCCATTAATCCCCAAAGAATTAGTACATCAAATCAAGCATCTGCGAGTAAAAATAGATTTTTACGTAAATAGAGTCTGAAACGAATCAATGTTTTCAAACACGATGGCACTTCCTTTCTTGATTTCTTTTAGAACACAAAAACGTTCTATAATGCATCACTACGAGCCCAGAAGGTGAAGCACCAACTAAATTCTCAGATGTGTGATTTTTCTGTAACTAATGAGTTAACAGTAAAAGAACGACTCCTCTCAGCTGTAGGTAGGGGATGATTAAATTAATCAAAAGAGCCATCTTAAACACAGCGCATCAGACGTGCACCTGACTGAGTTTACCTCGATGTTTATGCTGAAACTGTGATTACCATATGATTGATTCATGACGTCCGACTGTGAAGGTAAATCGCAGTTCTTAGTGTGTTCAGATCTCTCTCTGCAGGTGGGACGAGTGCAGCAGCAAACAGTATATAAAACATTCAGCATCATGTTGTTTTCATACTTGAGCTGCAGTCACAGCTTTTCTAAATGACTTTGAATATTTTTCTATGTGATATAAACACAGTCAGAATCTATAATATCTTAAATACTAAAAATTAGTTTATCTCAGGATTTGTTTAGTTTTTTAAATATTTTATAGCAGCCAGCTGGAGCTTGCTGCTAATGCTGCAACACTTAAAAACCCTGGATATGTAAACACAACAGATCCTGGGTCAGTCAGGAGCGCTGCACAAAAACGCAGCTTTGGTGGTCGTCTGAAATCGCAATTTTGATCAGAAAATGATACATCATCAAAAACTACACACGAACCGATTTCCCTCATGAACATTCTCATGTCAGACAGGAAATCTCCCGAACGTCTTGAGATCAAACGGGACTTTGGAGTAAACAAACATGGCGGACGAGGAAGTGGCATTGCCAATAGTGGCGTGCTTTCGTCACCTCGCATTTTGATTGGCTACATGTCACATTCAACAAGTGGAATACACTGTTTTTGGGGCACACCACACACACTGCTAATATGTTGGGCCAAGACAATCCAACATGTTGAATGTTCCTTGTTTGTTATCTAAGAATTCCCGACGTGCTTCCGACCAGAAAAAGCCTGCCAGATCTGCGTCACAGTGTAAATTAACATTCATGCTCAACCTTCTTGGCTCGTGACGAGGAAGGCTGTTGATTTAGCATCCAGAAGAGAGCTGAGCACATCTTGGCTAGTAGAAGCTAACCGTTAGCATTAGTAACTCCACCACACAGCAGAACTCCTCCAGGCTTGTGTTATTGGTGGAGATAAAACATCAACGTTGCAGAGCAAACAGAGTCAGTGGTAGAGTCGTGTTGCTGTTAGCCAATCAGAGGAGAGATGTCCGAATATAAGGAAATAATAATGAGTAAGACTCCGAATCCTGCCATTTTCTGCTCCAGCTAACTTTTACTTCCTGAAACAGGAGCGCCAGAGCTTTTCCCCCACAGAGATCAACTCAAAGGCATTCATTTATATTAGAGACCACTGCAGATTTACTAAATAATGAGTGAAGTTGGTCTTTAACACACACACACACACACACACACACACACACACACACCAAGAATATCTGATGAGGTCATCTTTACAGCCATTACTGTATTCTGGAGCGTCCTTAAGATTGTTGGAAGGGGAGAATCAGGTCAAAAGTTGGCATAATTAGGTTCATTTCTACTATTGGAACTTCCAGGTAATTTTACCGGATCTTCACGGTATATAGGTGTCTCCATTTCACCTGGCTGGCCTGAAAGGACCATTTTCCGTTCCATTTGGGTGGGACTTGTGGTCAACTCATGCTGATTGTAACTCAGTAAGAGAATTGATATCGGCAAATGTAGCCAGACAACCGGCAAATAAGCAGCATTGACGCAGCTTTAAAATTGTCGTTTCTAAACTAACGCTGAAAAATGTGGTGGAAATCCCTCAACAATGCTGTAATTAACGCTGCTATGTGGTGTCCTCCAGAGCGCCGTAAAAATGGTGCTTCTTAACGTAGCTTTTTATGTCACACAGCAGCTAATGGCGTACTTTAACAGAATACAACTTTTAATGTTATTAATGTCGGAAGATGCTGTTTGGCGCTGATCAGTGACATCACTCACTCATGAAACGGTTGCAATATGGCGATGTCTTAAAGTCCTGAAAGGGGGGATTTAGTATGGAGACACAACGGTCATCATATTTCCCCTGTCACCTTTCCTGCTCCCAGAAACTTCCCAGAACTCCTATAGTGGGAACGTGGCTCTTTCATCTGTGTGAACCGTACCTTATACCGTAACGTATCTGACTTAAAGACGTGTTCCTCTTTCCATCGATGAGCCAGATTAAACTCCGCTACGTTAAAATAAAGACCCAGAAGATGAACTCCGTTAAGGGATCCCAGCTGTTGTGTTAACTTCACTAAAGTAAAACATGAAATATAAAAAGTGAAAACAGAGAAAATGAACTATTTAAGGAGTGGGCATAAGATGAGTGGGTGGTGGTTCCACAGCTACACCCTCTGCCCTCATGATCCGGTGCTGTTCTCTTTGTTAGCAGGTTAATTCTCCTGAACACTAGCTCTTTGTCAGATTATTTGCGTTTTCTCACTTCAACATAATAAACGATCTTTTATGAATGCCTCAGTTATTTCTGAGTAAAGTTGCTGATTCTTTCTGTCACGCAGGAGAGGAGCGACGCCCGCCTTCACCACAGCAGCTGCACACTTCAGTCCCTGTTGAATAAAATATGAACTGAGGACCTCTTCCTCTGCTCCACGTCACATATCTCTGCACCACCTGCTCGTCACTGCCGCCCGCCCTTCAGCACGAGTCACCCGGCTCGCCTCGCCTCACCTGGACAGAGAAATGTGCGTGCACGTGTGTCACCGGGTGCACGACCGCGTCTGAGTGAATTTTTCAGCCACGCTTCCATTCTCATCTTCAGAGAGGCACTTTTCCGTTTGACTGACTCCAGTGTTCATATTGCAAAGCATCATGGGTAGGAAAAAGATTCAGATCCAGAGGATCACCGATGAAAGGAACAAGCAGGTGAGTCGGTGTTCTGCTACAAACTTCTTTTTATTGCTGTGCTGTTTATTTATTCTTTTAATTTGGAATATTTTTGTAAAAATGACCCATCCTGCAGATTCATGGTTACCTCGTTAATAGGGGTGTGCAAAGCAGCCAGTATTTGTATCTGTATTTGTATTCGAGTAAAACTCAAAATAGGTGTAAAAATAAAAAGTTTTGCATTACACTTCTACACTATAACATAAATTAGAAGTCTAACCCAAAAAAATGGATTTTTACACCTATTTTGAGTTTTACTCAAATACAAATACTGGCTGCTTTGCACACCCCTACTCATTAACATGGTTTTGTTTTGTTTTTGGTGCAAACATGGATGCAAAACAATCAGACACAGATTTCCATCTTATGCTTTGGCGTTGACGTTTTCTTGCTAACATGCACAAACTGAATCCAGAGGAAGACGTAGAAACTCTTGCAATTTGAAAAAACACCGTGGTGGATAAAGAGAAGTGAACATTTGTGTTTTATGCAACAAAATCTGTCGTACGCCTTGCTAAGGAGCTTTTGTGCATATCACATGATTATCTACAGCAGATGGAGTCTGCTCAGAATTGAATTTAGTTTGGAAAGGACTAAAAAACTCTCCTTTATGTGTGTTTAAAGGCGTATATTCTGCTAACATTACCACATTTAGTTTGCATGATCAAAAGCACTCATGCACGACAGGCAGCTTGTAGTAAAATAATTCTAATTATTTGGTGAAGTTTTGCAAAAACCCACTGATGAACAGCTTTATAATAAATGTGCTGTTCAGGTCTTTAAAGTAATTTTTTTTATTAAATCACTCAATATTTTCTCCTTGTTATTCCTAAAGCACAAATCAATTTAAAATCAATTTCTAATTTTCTTTTTTGTGTTTTATTCATGTTCAGTGATGCATTGATTATTGCTCTAGACGGACCCAGAAGCTCGGTTTTAGTGTATTTGTGACTCATGTTTCACATTTAAACAAACAATAGATGATAAACTATAATATTATAGTTATAATTATAGTTATTTTAGATTTTAAAAATCTGTATCGGCAGATCGGAGCAAATTGGAGATGGTGCAAATGTCTAATTATGACCACAGGAAGGATTAATCAGCAGTTATGCAAAGAACAGACTCCATTGTAATAGTTCATTATTGCTGTGTGTGCTATTTTTATCTCCACGCTAGCGTCTGTATCGAATACGTCACTGTCAGGCTTTCAAGAAAACTTTTCTTTTGTCTCAGCTGAATTTCTTCCTCCCGTTTTCTCTCAGGTGACATTTACAAAGAGAAAGTTCGGCTTGATGAAGAAAGCCTACGAGCTGAGTGTGTTGTGCGACTGCGAGATCGCCTTGATCATCTTCAACCACGCCAACAAGCTGTTCCAGTACGCCAGCACTGACATGGACAAGGTCCTGCTCAAATACACCGAGTACAACGAGCCGCACGAGAGCCGGACCAACGCAGACATCATTGAGGTAGCTCCACCAGGCCTGGATCCCATCAGTCCCGACGGAATATTCAGGATGTGTTTTCTAGCTAAATTTGAAGGAAATGTTATATTTCGTATTTAAGCATCTCTTCAGGAAACGCATCACTAACGTTACTCTTATAGATCACCTGATCCAAAGCCTGTCGTGTGTGTGTGTGATTTACTTTTCCAGACTTTGAGAAAGAAAGGATTCAACGGCTGCGACAGCCCAGAGCCGGACGGCGAAGACTCGATCGACCAGAGTCCTCTTAATGACGACAAGTTTCGTAAGACCACAGAGGACCTGGATGTTCTCTTCAAACGCTACGGAGTAAGAGCTCTAAACCCGACTAATCAGTCTGCCTGTGCTTCCCCTAACGACGCACTGGTCAACTTTAGGCTGTTATTGTTCTGGGCAGGAAACTGCTATTAGTGTAGAGTTCCTCTAATGTTTTTCATTGACCTTTAAAAAACACACTGCTACTTTTAGTGCATACCCAACTGTAGTTTTCTGCTATTAAACCTGGATTTAGATTTAATGACAGTGACAGGCTGGAACTATAGACACATTATTTTATCTAGTTGCAGCTGCACAAACCATTTCTGTCTCATTTTGTTAGCTTCACTTTTGCAGTTTGGCGATAAATTTAAGTCATAATCAGACTGTTTTATATATACTCTTTGAATTAAAATGTATATTTTCTATTCTTGCGTAACTTTAAGGGTCAATTCTAAGTGTTCCTTTTAGGGGTGGATTAAAAAATTATTTTCTGATTAATTAGAGGCTTTGTAATTAACTAATCATGATTAATCGAATTTTAATCGTTCAAGAAAATTTGCCCCCAAACAATTTTTTTAATAAAAAATATCGAGGCAGAGGGTTAGGGTCATGATAACTCATGTGATTGTAGTTTTAGTTGTTTGGAGAACGTAAGAAACATTAGCGTGGTCTTGTAGGCAAGATTCTGACGGGTTTTAGAGGTGCAGCGTGACGATAATCATTGATATTTAGGGCATGTATTTTGCTGCTGGAACCCTTTTTTATTAACGCATTATTTTTCTAATTAATTAATCATATTTTTAACACGTTAAATTCCCACCCCTAGTTGATAGAATTCAACTAGCGGCTTGGCTAAGCAGCCAGAAGGAATGGCAGCCATTTTTAAACAGCTCCAGAATTTCTAAATGTATTATGTTGTGTTATTTTATAAATCTTAAGTCTACTGCTATCAGTTTCACTTTTTTCTTTGACGGAGATATTTTATATAAAAAACTACTTAATGTCGACTAGCTGTTAGCTCATCGGTCGTGAGGGACGTAAAGCCAGTTCTCAAAACTGAGGCTGTTCAGAAACCTAACCGTGACTATTTATAACTTTGACATTTAATCAGCTGGTAGTAAATTTTCTGTGTGTGTGTGTGTGTGTGTGTGTGTGTGTGTGTGTGTGTGTTCTTGTAGCAGACAGCTGCTGCCTCCCAAACGTTCTCCATGCCAGTCACGGTCCAGGCAACCAATCAGAGCACACTGCAATTTACCAATCCTGGCAACGCGCTGGTAACTACCTCCTATGTCACATCATCATCTCTCACGGATACCCACCTCCTGTCGCCACAGCAACCGGCTCTTCAGAGAAACACGGTGTCTCCTGGGTTGCCACAGCGACCAGCCAGTGCAGGTGAGTCTCGATGCATCTGCAGACTGGACAAACAGACCTTTAGTGGAGAAATGTTTCTACTTTAACACATTTTTAAGGCTATATTTTATATTTGAATCCATAATTCTGGTTGACATATTTCCCAGAGTTAGATAAGTGGGAAAAAACATTTTGGAACCAGCGCAGTAATTCTCCTGATCTGGCAGCAGTCTATCTGCTTTAGCTTAGCATGAACAATGGAAGTATATGGCAGGTACTAGCATGCTAGTTCCTGCCATATACTTCCATTGTTTATGCTAAGCTAAGCTAAAGCAGATAGACTGCTGCCAGATCAGGAGAATTACTGCGCTGGTTCCAAAATGTTTTTTCCCACTTATCTAACTCTGGGAAATATGTCAACAGACAAAATTTCAATTTTGGGTGGAATATCCCTTTAAGGTTTTGAGCACTTTTGGAGGCATATAGACTTATTATGGGAAACATCCTTTTGAGCTGCTGTGTGTGTTTCTGCTGGAGTTGAAAATACATTAAAAGCTGTAGGATAAAGCTTTCAAAAATGTATATATTATTTAGCTGTTTCAATTTTTTAGGACAAAACATGTTTTCTTCTTCTTTGTACTGCATTTTTAGACTTTTTCAGTAAAATAAAAAACAAAAGCACCACTCTTGTTTATTTCAGAAACGTTTCTTCCGTTTTTAACCCCTTCGGTAAAACACACGCTGTCCTTTTTACGTTATTATTATGCTAAATTGTCCTGAGTGATGCTAACCCGTCTGAGTGAGAACTCTTCCCTTTAGCCATTCCTGCTGCTGCTTTCCCCTCTGTTTATCTGCGCGTAGGCGTGTTGCGGTGAAACAGACACACGTGGGCAGCAGAAGTGAAAACAGCTCCACTCGTGCTGCCAACAAACAGCCGGGTTGCTACTGACTCAAAACTTTCCAACAAGTTCCAGCACATAGAAACGCTTTGATTGTGCGGCCGATTAGAACTTTTCAGAGCTGACGTTAAACGACGCGCTGCAGGTGCTGGATTGTTGGTGTTTTACTTCTTCCTGCTGATCCACTGAAACAAAACCTTCCCTGTTCCACGCTGGATGTCCTTCTCGTGTGCAACACAAACGCAGCGATGTCTCACTGCATCAAACAGAACGACTGTTGTGTCTGGCTCGTAGATGCAAAGTGAGACAGGTGGTGGGGGGGTGCAGTTCTACTTAATCGATATTTATTTACTCGCGTCATCATCTCTTGGTGAAAATGCGTAAACTGTGATGCTGAATAGCAAAAGTTTTAAACTAAGGTAAAAACTGTTTTGGTAAAATCTGAATGTTCAGATCAAAACATGATTAAAACCTTAGATGTAATCATTTGAGTGTTTGTTTTTTAATAAACATGGGGCTGAATAAAGCCTGGAACCTTTAGTCACACATGTTTTTGCTTTTTAGGAGCTCTTCTCGGAGGAGATCTGAATAATTCAAACGGAGGTTGTCCAAGTCCAGTCCGTGAGTAGTTTTACCTTTTTGCATTTATTTTTTATTATGTTCTGATCCTTGTAGAAAAGTCTTTATTTTATTTATTGTTGTGATTTTAGCTCTCATTGCTCTAAAGATGCTAGTTACATTAGCCTAATAAACGTGAATTTATTTGTTGTATTTATTTGAATTTATTCATCTGCTTATTTGATCTGGTGTTTATTGCAAAAATGAAACAGATGCGTTTTATTATTAGAGTGTTTTTTTGTTAAGGGAATAAAATAGCTCTGACATTGTGTTCCGTCCTCCTGATGACATTAATGAACACCTTCATTCTTGTGACTTTGACAGCATTCATTTATTCCACAGACTAGAGTAGGCATCTGAAAGAGGAACCTTTAAAGGATTATGTAACGCCGCTCGCTCGCCGTCTGCACCCCGCCGCGTGAATTCACCTGTTTTGATTTCTGCTATCGATCTCCGTGCATTCGCACCTCCATCTCCCCTGCAGCTAATGGATACACCAGCGCCAGGGCCTCCCCAGGTCTCCTCACCGTCTCCAACGGCAACAGTCTGGGGAAAGTAGTCCCGGCCAAGTCTCCGCCCCCACCTCCCAGCCCGCAGATGGTCAACAGCCGTAAGCCAGACCTCCGAGTCATCACCTCACAGGGCGGGAAGAGCCTCATGCAGATGGTGAGACCCACTAAACCCGACTGTGTGATGAAACCCAGCATCTTTTCTTAGACTAATATTTAACTCCTATGACTCAAACACTCATCAGACCTTCAGAGTAATGGTGAAACTCCTAACTTCTCTAAATCTCTATACTTACTCTGCGGTTTGGGTTGTAATCCTCTCTACTCAGGCGTCTTTTAAAATGTTTTATATCATATGCAGATCAACCACAGATTGACTAGAGGAGACACATTTTTCTCAAGTTATAATAGCTCTACGGTCGATACAAAACATGTTTATGAAGTTCTTTGCTCTAAATTCCTCTCACAAAAAGCTATTTCAGAAGTTTTATTCTTGACAGTTTCAGTATCTTCCAGAATGAGCCATTTCAGGGCTCTGTCACTAAGAAAACCAGCTGTTGCTGGCCACGCCCACCCATCCCCTGATTGGCTGCTATAAGCTGAGAAGCTCTGATATCTGGGAGGGACTCAGAGTAGAGCTGCTGCTCCTCCAACGGCAGCTCTCTCTTGTACATGAGAGGTGGTTCTATTCTAATTTCCCCATTTGTGACATCACAAACAGGGACTTTTTGAAACTGCTTGTTTTAAGCACATGATTCCAACAGAAGCCCGATATAGTGATATATTTCACATTTGGAGTGATTAAAGAGGCAGTAGAGACCCACATGGCAGCACAAAACGATGTTAAAGGTGATTTTTGCATAATATGTCCCCTTTCTAACAAATTTGCTTGGAAAACGGCCATTTTATTACACTGTAATTATACTTAATGCATGTTTAAACATTTTCAATCGAGCAATAAAAGGTTTTAAATGATAAAGATTGCTCCACTTCAACCGTCAACACGAATAATCTCATTTTTTACCTCTTTTTTCTTTTAAAAAATGTTTCTGACAACCCAATATTTAAAGCAGTTTTTGCTCTTTTAAGATACAAGACTTGGCATAAAGTTAAATCTGAATACATCCTGAGTCACGTCCTCAAAATTCCCGTCACTTATGGCTCAGAAATCATGACTAAATTATTTTGTTTTATTCCAGGAATCATTTGTAACCTTTTAAATAAAATTGTGTGATGTGATGGAAAGCTCCTCATTTCCTCCACTCAGTGTTTAATCATTTACTTTAAATCAACAACTTCATGGTGGATTTGCCGAGCAGAAACGAGGACGAACTGGTTTTTAGTTCCGTGTTTTATTCCAGAGCTCTAACCCTCTCCATTACCACCCTTTGCAGACAGAGGATGAGCTGGAATTGGTAAACGAGGTGATTCCCCCGCTCCAGTCCCTCGCATGAGTCGATTCCAGTCCACACATTGTTAGCATGGATGCGGTTCCCTGCAGGAACGTCTTGTTTTGGGTTTTGTTTCACTGGGATGGTCTTGAGTTTGTGCTCCCCACCTGACTGCATGTGGATCAGGAATCATGAGTGTGTTGTTCCAGCATCTCTTTAGTCTCAGGATCAGGGATGAGACGGTCTCTCAGACTCGTCTTTGAGGGATTTCCTTCAGGTGTGAACCAGGTCCACCTCATCGTACCGTATGATGCTATTTAAAGCATGGGTGTGAGATCACCACAGAGCATGTTTCCTGGTCACTGACACACACTCATTTTCACCCTTCACCCAAACGTTTAAGCTCTTTAAAAACTTCCTGTAATTACATTAAAGGCATTTAATGCAAACATTTCCCTCAGTTACCTTACGTTAACCTCTAATCTGTTGTCTTTGTGACGTTTATTTCAGAATTAGTAGCTTCGCTTTACCAAATAATTACATTTTATTTGTTAAAATCTGAATTCTTTGGGTTATTTTTGTTGTTTTGTGTGAGAATAAACCTCATTTGACAGTTTTTGACAATTTTGACTAAAGTTCTATTCAAAAGCGTTTATCCATCCAGCCCATGAACTTTTCACCCTCCTTAAAGGAGCAATATGTAAGAATAATGCAGTGAAATAATCACAAAACAGTCTGTCTCTATCATGTTGGAAGGAAGGTTACAGTAGATTTCCTTCTCAGCCGGATGGGCGGTTGTCAGTTTTTCTCCTTTCAAAAAACAAAAGAGGGACTTAGCTTGTGTTTACATTCTGTGACTTTGTGAGGTTGCCGTGTCTCCAGCGAGCTAACGCTGCAGCGCTGGCATTTATAGTTCGACACCAACCGGCAAAAAGCTCCAGAGTTGTTTAAAGAACCGAAGCCAGTCAACAGGAGCGACCCAGAAGTTATTTCTTGTACCTCTAAGAAGCCACGGCATCTTTTTGTTTTAATCTATTATTGGGTGAAGAAAGCTAAAGGCTAACATTGAGCTAACAATGCTAACGGTGAATTAGAAGCAAATAGTCTGCTCTAAAAACAGTGAAATGTATGTGTGAAGCTGATCCGTAACGGGCAACAGCCATGAAACTCAGGAACGGTAGTGAAAAGTGATTTTTTGTTTAGAAAAATAGACCGCAGTACCCAAATCTGACCACAGGATGTCATTCTAACCTCGTTCTTACATATTTTAGCCTTAAAGTGCAGACAACAGGATTGTGGAACAGTTTAATCTGAATTAGGATTATGATGATGACAGAGTTGAAGCCCATGTTGCTCTTTTTTTCACAAGTTGACATGTTTTTTTGATTTCTGAAAATATTTTCTCTAAATACGTTCAGATTCTGATTTTCATCCTCCCTTATATTGACTGATTTCTCCCTGTGTTTGGAAATGGTTGTTATAAAACCCTTCAACCATGTTGTTAGTTTTTAGATTGGCCTCCTTTAACGATGCATTCAATGGTAATTAGAAAATTTGACTTCCCATCTACTTCCTGTGAAGAAAACGCTCTCATTTTGTCCAAGTGGACGGACGTGCAGGATTCTCATTTTCCAGAGGATGGTGATTAATTTTCATCACTCTCACCTCGCCGCTCCTCCTCATTTCACTTTACGGAGGCAGATAATTGAATGTCGCTCTCTCTCTCTTTTCCTTTTGTACATTTTCACGATTCTTGTTGAATGTTTTCACATGAAAGTGATTCCTGCACAGATTATTCGATCTTTGGCCTTTTTTTGGTTGTAATGTGAGGTTTCATCTCAGACAGCCAGATATTGTGTTTATCAGCAATTTCTATGTTTCAAAAACTAGAAAAGTCATTGAATAATTCAAAATAAGCTGGTAATTTCCGTAGTTTATTCCCAGTAACTGAGGTCTGAATAATCTGCCTTTGATGTAATTCTACATGCTTCACTCAAAACACAAAAGCAACTTTTGATGCATGTCATCAAGAACATCCTGGGATTGACTTGATGTGTGACATCATTCAGAATCCAGCCATGTTCACGTTGTCATTTCCAGCATGTCCAGATGAAAACAATGGCTTCTACGTAGATGACGGTTTTAACCCGTTTCCATCCCCTCTGACAGAATGCTCAGCGGCTGGCGGCTGGAGCCCAGGTGGCGCAATCCCTCACCACGCCGGTGGTGTCCGTCGCCACGCCGAGCCTCCTGGCGCAAGGGCTGCCCTTCTCCGCCATCCCCACTGCGTACAACACAGGTGAAGCCGGGAACTCACAGCTGGACGATAAAAACCAGGCGGCTCGGAAAATTCTTCCGTTTCCGCTGCTTCTGTCTTGACTTTTGTTTGATTTGTACCCCCAGAGTACCAGCTTACCAGCGCAGACCTCACCGCTCTACACGCTCTGGCATCACCCGGCGGCTTGTTGCCCACCAGCGTGTCGACATGGCAACAGCAGCAGGCTGTCTCCCAGCAACCGCAGCCTCAGCAACAACAGCAAACGCAACAGCAGCAACAACTGAATCTCGCATCACTCAGCAACTTGGTGTAAGTCTCATGGTGTCTCCGTCCACCTCTGAGGACGCAACAAGTCTCGTCTCGCAGATCTCCGACTCTAAATAACGCCCTTAATGAGTCGCCTGCATGATTTACATACCATGACCTCAGATGCAAACGGTTTGCATCCTCTTCAGTGAAGCGGTCGCTCACCAGCATCTCACCATCTCAGCCTTTTCATCACATCAGTCCGAACAGTTGACCCCACTCTTGACTCAGCTGAAAGAAAGTAGCTAGTTGTCCTAAAACTATAAAAATGTCACAAATAGAGCTGCACTAGACCTCAGGGTTGGTGCATAAACAGAAATAGTGAGCAAAACTAATGTTTTAGTCCAAATGTTGAAAATTTGGGATGCACTTGGGGATGCAGTTGAGTACTAGGTTCCCCCAAAGAAAAATAAGTAAAGCTAAATATCAAACCAAGGAGCGTTTGCTACGGTTAATTCTATCTAGATTATCTGCAAAAAATGTAATAGAAAACTTGCAGCACGTCATTGCGGTGGATCGATTATGAAACTTTTTCTCGCGGCTGTTTAGAAAGATTGCACACATCTGTGAAGCACTACTTTTTACACTTATGTCGACTTCTACCCCAGCTTTCTGCCGAACGGGTAACCATCACGTAACATTCGTGAAGTCTAGTATGCATCTAATAGCCATCATTTTTAGTCGATGGGTGTTCTTCCACCGGCTTTGAAGTGATGTGTTTTGGATACACCCCAGAAGCATAGAAACGGATTACTCCCCTAAATTTCGGTTTCGTTTTTTTTTTACGTGTTATGATTCCAGTATGCGTCAAACTAAAGATTTCCAGCAGCTTAACTATGGAGCTAAAATTGGGACTATAATACATGTAACTTGTAACATATTTTGTAACTAACTTTCATTTTGTAGCATGTAATTCTCATTTTGTAACATGTAACGTTTGTTTTGTAAACATGTAATTTTAGTTTTGACTCTTGGTATGTGTGTTGTATGTTGCACACATTTAAAAAAAAAGTTTAAATGAGCAAATTTTAAAGTACATATCTCATAACACACATCTCAGTCTACATGTTACAAAACATTTATTCCCATTTTACATGTTATAAAATTAAAGTTACATGTTGCAAAACTAAAGTTACATGTTACAAAACGAAAATTCCATGTTACAAAACTAAAGTTACATGTTACAAAACGAAAGTTACATGTTACAAAACGAAAATTCCATGTTACAAAACTAAAGTTACATGTTACAAAACAAAAGTTACATGTTACAAAACAAAAATTCCATGTTACAAAACTAAAGTTACATGTTACAAAACGAAAGTTACATGTTACAAAACGAAAGTTACATGTTACAAAACTAAAGTTACATGTTACAAAACTAAAGTTACATGTTACAAAACGAAAGTTACATGTTACAAAACGAAAATTCCATGTTACAAAACTAAAGTTACATGTTACAAAACGAAAGTTTCATGTTACAAAACGAAAATTCCATGTTACAAAACTAAAGTTACATGTTACAAAACGAAAATTCCATGTTACAAAACTAAAGTTACATGTTACAAAACGAAAACTCCATGTTACAAAACTGGAGTTACATGTTACAAAACGAAAGTTACATGTTACAAAACTAAAGTTACATGTTACAAAATGAAAATTCCATGTAACAATACTAAAGTTACATGTTACAAAACGAAAGTTACATGTTACAAAACTAGTTACATGTTACAAAACTAAAGTTACATGTTACAAAGCGAAGTTGCATGCTACAAAATGAAAGTTACAGTTACAAAACATGTTAAAAGTTACATGTATTATAGTCCCAATTTTAGCTCCAAACCTTTTGAATAAATGCTGCCATCTTTCACTTTGCTTGAACTGGTGAAATCCTGCGTGGTCTTGTAATTCTCCAGTGATTTTGTGACCTCGCGGGACCAGCTGTGTTGGATACTTTTGCTGCAGATTAGCGTCTGAAACGTTCCCGGTGGGAATGGACAGGCCGCTGAGCTCACAGGGAAAACGTGTTTATTACATCACGCATCCGGTGAAAAGCCCGGGTTGGTTGGTTGTTGTCGTTTGTTGCTGCAAATCAAATAAGAGGCGAACATCGAGCTAAAGTCAAGGGCGTGCTTGCTGGTATCCGTGCATCCCAACAGTTCCTAAAACACAAAAGCCATTAATGATTAACAGACAAACGCACTGGTCAAAGGAGCGAATAAATACATTAAGTGTAAAAAATCAGTCTGACTTAATTTTTCCTTTGAATAAAAGTCACAGACAACGTGCAGTCATCCCTTGTAGGATGATACGATTGTTCTAACAAAACTGGAGCAGATGCTTGTTTTTCTCCCTCTTTACCAGGATTTAATAACAATGAAGTGAGTTTAGCTCATCAGTGTGACCGAGGCGCTCCTTGAAGTGTGTTCTCTCCTCTCGTCCACAGCATGTGGGGCGTGGACAAACAGAGCAGCGAGCTGTCTAGCCAAGTGTCCAGTCTGGCTGCCAATCTGAGGTGAACAGCCACGGCTACTGTTGTGTGAAATGTCATGAGCTTGTCTGAGAGTGGATGTGGCTTTTCGTCTACTTTGCATTTGAAGAAAGCCTTTAATGCAACACAAACACACCTTTACCTGGAGATCATTTAAATAGCTGATAACATTCTTATCATTTTGTGAGTTTTACAGCCTAAACTTTCATTTTATCTGCTACACCCCTTTCAGACATGCATCTCAGAAATTAGCACCTGAATTTGAAACCACTGTGCTCTTTGAATGACCCGCTGCAGGTTGATCCAACATACCATCAGATCAGTCTGGCCAATTGTGTTATTAAGTAAATAAACAGCGAGCGCTGTCCAAAGATTCCTCCTCCATGTTTTTTTTATCCTGTCATTATATATATATATTTTAAATCACTCACGTCCCCTGCTGCTTTGTGGAACACAGATCTGCTCAGTTCGGATCCTTTATTCATTCATAAAAAGCCGACGTATGGCTGTGAGGGGTAATTACAGGAATTTATTGGATCTGCAGGTGGTGGAAAAATGATTTCAGGTGAAATAAAAGATGCTTTATTCTTACATCAGTAACCATTATGTTTAATGCAGAAGTGCATTTAAAATAATAGGCTTAAACAAGAAAATAAATGACAAATTTTCAGCTGCTATTTATTTTAAAGACTTACTTGTACATAAGAAATGTTGCCAACTTTGCATCAGTCTAGGTACTTCCACTTTCTATTGATGCTGGGAGTAAATGAGCCATTAGGTCACATGTATAGACGTAATCTACATAGATATGAAATCCCATCGCTGCAATACACTTTTATTTAAAAAATTACCGGACGTTTTACACTGAAACCGTGTGTGATTTCCTGTCCAGCCCTATGTTAACCTGCGGAAATTGACGTGTCCCAGAAGCGGCTCATGGCAAAAATAGGCCCAATCCCAATACTCGCACTTGCACCCTTCAATTGCGCGTTCCCAGCCAGGGGTGCGAGTGCGTATGCTGTCCCGATTCTCAAGTGCAGAAGGTGACCACACCCCTTTTGCACCCTTAATCCGCACTTCGCCCAAGTCCGCATTGATGCAGACTTTTAAGTAAGGGTATTATCCACAATCCATTGCTGCGTGGGAAGTTTGAGAAGAAGGTGGAGCAATGGCTCAAGTGCCTTTTCTGAAAATCTGTATTTTCAAATGAAAGAAGTTCATTTTAAGATGATCAATGATATTTATTCATGCTCTGAATGTTTTAGACCAGGGATTCCCAAAGTGTGGTGCGCGAGCTGCCGCTAGGGGGTGCGCGAGGTAAAAAGCGTAATGGCGGTGAACAGTGATTACACAAAAAATAATTTTTTTTTAAATTACACATAAAACATTGCCGCCAATTTGCCACAAAGCCGATGCGGCATCTGGGAGCCTAAGGTCATTTATAGTAGCTCAGACTGTGGCAGTAATGTTGCGCAATCATGTCCGTTTTATAAAAGATTGCGCGATGGCGGCATAAAGGAGGTATGGGGGCGGTCTCTGCGCTTCCGTGTATCTTAGACATAACTTGCTTTTTAATGCGATCGAAACGGCGCTCGTTAAGTTTTTATTTTCACACGCAGGTGTGTGTCCTCCACCATCCCAGCTGTCAGATGATCTGAGCTGCAGATCTAACGGAGAGAAGCTCCTGGAGCTCTGCATCGCTCCAGTTTATCATTTCAAACTTATGCGTTCTAAAGTACGACTTTAACGGCGTTATACCTGCTGATCACCTGTCTGTCGCTCCTACTGCAGCCGCAGAGACCCTGAGTGCAACAGCGCGTCCCGCGGGCGCTTCCCCTCTCACTGTGCAGACGTGCAGCGGCAAAAATCAAACCCGTGTGCCGAACTAAATTAACTTGTTTAAAAGTGATGGAAACTGCATCCTGCAATGAAAAATACAGCGCAGAGGAAGCTCATCAAAATGCGTCATCACCGTGGATTTAATACGAGTTCTTTTCTTTCTTTAGCCTCTCATCCTAGAGGCTCCTTCAGCTCCCAGACTTTGTAGGAGGCTGTGAGTTGTGGTCAAAAACAAACACACTGATTGTGCTGCAAGTCTTTTTTTTTCTTTCTTTCTTGAAAAAATGTTTTTGGGGGATGGGGGTGCGTCAACACGGTCAGGACATAGAAGGGGGTGCGCGGCTAAATAAGTTTGAAAACCGCTGTTTTAGACTAAGATTTAATGTGGACAGCAATGAATAAAAAATTTTTTTTTAAAGTTATTAAAGTTTTTTTTTTAAAAAGTAGCACAAACAGCTACCAGCATCCCAGCATGCATCACGGTTGATGACGCAATGCTCCCTTTCCCAATTCGGCACACTTGTGTACTATACACCTTACTGCGCACTTCCTCTAAGTGCACTTCACAGAAGGGCGTAGGGCGCAGGTCGAGTATTAGGATTGGGCCATAGAACCCAATCCTATTTTTTGTAAGTGCGGAGTGCTGCTTCTGGGATGCGCCTGAAAATTTCTGCACCGCAGACAGTTTGGATCAAGTTTATAGACTATAATGGATTCTATTTGAAGCAGCAACGTTCCGCTGCCATTCCACACCGCTGATACCTCCAATGTGAAGACTTTTTCACTTTTATGGGTCTGTAAAAAAATCCTACATAATTCCTGAAAGGGAGAAAATATTTGGAAAGCTTAGTTTTCTGGACACAAACCTGATTACTTCCAGGACTATCTCAAATCGGCTAAAGGATCTGAAAAAGCAGCACATCCTGCCTCATTCCAAGGAAATGATGAGGATTATGAAGCTACTGATGACCGGTTTAACTAAAGTCTATTGATGCAACAAATCTCATGTCTGAAAGGGGCTCAGCACTGAGGTGGGGGTAGGTTAGAGCTTCAGCATCACTGACTTTAATAAATGCAAATCTCGTCTGATTTCTGTCTTCCTGATGAACATTATTGCTGTTGTTCTTAAGGAATAAATAAGAAAAGCTGTCTGCAATAATGTTTCACACTTTTCTCCTCCTCACATGCCGTCTAACCTGCCTGTTCCTTCTTTTGGTTTTGGGCTCCAACGTTTTGTGTTTCTTCCCACAGTGTTGGCTCTCCGTCCAACCTGCTCTTGGGTAGAGATGAGTGGTTGGGCCGGTACTGTATCACACTTCCTTTTTCCTGTGTGTCTGTGCGCTTTGTGGCTGCCTCCCTCTGAGCATGCCCTCCGCCAAACAGGAAAGCGACGTCCGGTTTCTGCCATGTTTTCTAATTATTTTGTTTTTAATTTGACGTTTCTTCACATCATAGCTGACTCACTGCACAGCCACCCTGTCACACGCCGCTCATTTCATGCTTTCTAGGCTGTTCTGTTGCTCTTTTGGGAGCAGTTGGGGAGCTACTTCTGCTTTTAAAAGGCTCAGACGCGAGTGTGCAGTTAAATAACGGAGTGTGGCTTCTCTCTGTCGGTGCTGTGCTCTGTAATGTTGGGTTTTGTCTCGACTTTGCGTTAATCATCTGCTGTAGTCTTGGTTTGTAATCATTCGTCTCATGTTTGTGACTCAGGCCAGTGACCAACATACCTCAGGGCGCCATGCTGACCGTCAACACCAACTCCAGCGTGAGCATCAAGTCGGAGCCCATCTCGCCCGGCCGGGATCGAAGCACCCCCTGTCCTCCTCCGTCCTCCACGCCGTCCTCGACGTCAGCTGGAGCCATCCTGACCGCTCCGCCCCAGTACCCCGGGTCCCTGCTGTGCCTGGAGCCGCCGACCGGACGCTCTCCTGCAGACAGCGTGAGCAGCAACGCCAGCTCCTTCGAAGGCAGCGATCGAGACGACGCCAGCGGCGGGGGTGGAGGCGGCGGCGCAGGCGGCGGTACCGGCGCCGAACTCCTCAGGTCATCGAACGAACCAGAGCAGGATGGAGGGAACATAAAGCGCATGAGGTTGGACGCCTGGGTCACATAAACGACACCTGTAGAGGAGTTTTGGTGACTTTCAAACACTTAAATGCACCGTCATCATTAGCCCCCGCCCCCCTACTGCCCCCCACCCCACAGCTACGTGACACTATCACCACATCTGTCCCACTTCACTCTACGTCTCTCAGACTTAACCTCCCAAAAAACCCATAAAAATTCAAAAATAAATAGAAACCATCTGGACCTGAGGGCCTGAGCGAGGGGAGGGGGTGAGTTTACGTCCCAGGTTCGCCCTCCAGTAGAAGGACGCTAGATTTTTTTAAGCCTTCTTGCTTGAACAGACTCCTGTATTGTGCTTTTTAGATGTTTTTTTTTTCTCGACAAAACCACAGAAACATTTTTCATATGGTTTCTGCATCACCTTGTCGTATTTACACGGAGCTCTCACATGGTTTACAACGTGATCGGTGGACTTTACGGGACACCCGCTGCATGACTCGCCACTTCCTGCTCTTTACAATCCAAACGTCATTTTGATCGTCCACTCAAACCCGTAGGTCACTTCTGGACTTCACCGCTGGATTCACCAGGACCAGTTTGAGGACTCTTTAGTTGGTTTGTTTTGGTATGAAAAGCGCTGCCACGGTCAGAAACGTCATGCAACTCCTCAGGTGGAGTCGAGCACCCTGCAGGAGTGCCAATATCAGCGTCTCTTTGAGATGAAATTAAAATGCCAAATGCCTCTAGCGTCACAGTGCAGGGACACGATGAAAACTCGGAGGACTAGAGTTAATCTCACGGACTTTGTGCTCCTCCTCATCTACGACGAAACTCCTGCTGCATCAGAAATCCCACCAGGATTAAGACGCCATCCACCAAAACGCATAGGAACTTCTACGAGCCTCCTTTTTGTTTTTATGGAGTAGGGAAGTGTTTGGTTCTTTCAGTCCAAGTGTTCTTTATCTGTTTTGAAGGTCCGTTAGTCGTCCAGAAGTAGAAAAATCCGACTTTGTATTAAAAAAAAAATAAAATAGAGTAAAAAAAAAATCACTCCTTATTCAAAAGCTTTGATGTCCTCTTTAGCGCTCTATATCTCCTTTAGCTCTTTGCTGTGTTTCGAAAAAGTGAAAGGAAAAGACGTTTTCTATATTTCTACCGCTTGGAGTTGGCGACAGAGTTAAACTAGCTTTTCAGCTTCAAACCACGTGTATGTACATATGAATATATTTGCATAGACTTTGCTAGGTATCCCTAAAAACAAGCAATGTGTCGATTCTCAGTGGATCTGTTTGCATATATGAGTGTGACCTGGGTAGCGTTCGCAGGGCTCACGCCACCCTCTCGTGATGCCGGTGGGTCGGACTAGTTCAGTAATCCTATTTTATTCTAGTGTTGATGGTGTGCGCACTTTGTTTCACTCAGAGGCCTGCTTGGTTGTGGTGTCATCATATTCTCTTGCCACATGTTTTAAAAAATAAACCCACAATCAAAAGGTAAATCGTACACAGTGATGTAAACTCCTTATTATTAGTAATGTTTATTATTATTATTATTATTATTAGGACACTGCCATTCACTTAGAGTAGTAATAGAGATAAAATACACTTTAAATCTGAGTGCATCATGTAAAATATCCACCTTAAGCAGACACGAATAATTATAATAATGCCCGTTTCTCCCTTTTAAAGTCAGTAGGTTGGTTTTCGTTGAGCAAATTAGTTTCGTCTAAACATTTCAAGTGTGTGAGTGTGTGAACCCCGGCTGTTTAGAACGGTTTCTCTCAATTGCTGGTTGTTTTTTTTTTGCTATTTGAGATGACGCTCAAAGTGACAGCTGCTGATGGTTATCTACGTACAAACAGTCCCAGGTTATAAAGCCCCGCGTGGCTGGCACAGACTCAGATGCAGCTCACAAAGCAACGTTGGCGGTTTGTGGCAAGTGTCCGGAAAAGAGCCTCGAGCTGATAGGGCGACGCATTTGATGGCAGCGTCATTTTGCCACGATCAAGCCAAGATTAGGTTAGTACTGTTAAAAACACCCCCAAGAACCCTTAAGAAGACTCATTGCAGTACATAAACATGCTTATTCACTTTCTCACACTGACTCGTTTTTTTATGTGGTGAATATAAATCTACAACCTGCATGAGGATTATTTTTGCAGGAAGTCGCTCACTTTGATCTGCCCGGAGATAACGCACACCAGCACCTTTGAAGCTCAGCCTCCCACTGAAGATCCGCTCTTATTTACTCGCCGTTGAACAGCTTGTGCAACATTTTCTCCACTTATTTTCAGATTTCTCAATTGAATTTTTTGGCCATGTTTGACATAAAATTGCAAAAGATGTTTTAAGTAAGTAGGAGAATTGCAGCGCAAACAGATCAACTAAAACTAAGTCTGAATTTAATTTAGGCCAAGATAATTGAGCTACTTAACCCTTTAAGTGCCAGGCCACTTGTTAGGTAGATCTAATTTTAGTCTCCAAGACCCTTTACCAGCTCAGTGGCCTAATGGTATGAGTGTCTGCCCTGAGACTGGGAGATTGGGGTTCAAATCCCAGTTGGGTCATACCAACGACCTTGAAAAAAATGGGACCCAATGCCTCCCTGCTTGACCCTAATCATTAATGGGTTGGACTGGGGGGGTTAAACCACCAAATAGTTCCCGAGTGCAGCCGTGTCTGCAGCTCACTGCTCCCCCAAGGGGATGGGTCAAATGCGGAGAACAAATTTCACCACACATCAGTGTGTGTGTGTGATAACTAATGGGACTTTAATCTTTACACATGTAGCTGGGTATCCCACAAAGCTAAGGTATTTTTCTACAGTTTGGCTTGTTATCCACACGAAAGTGAAGATAAACGGCACCAAAAATTATTCTTTCAAAGACAAAAGTACAGATAAGCAAATTATCTATTGTCAGCATTTGCTTCTGGCAAAGATGCTGACGATTTGGGGAAATACTGCCACCTACAGGCTTTTGCATGCCTATGACTGTGCGTCACAATGCACAGGATTTTTTTTCTTGCTTTACACGAGTTCTTGTGGACCCATTTTCTTTCTAGATGGTCGAGGGAGGAGATTTGGTTTTACAAAAACCCGGCTACAGGGGTACATGGCCTAAATCCTAATGAAATATGCACTTAAGGAAACTGAGGAAAAACTATTTGACTGAATAAAAAAACAAAATGTGTGGAGATTATTGATCATTATTATTATATACAATGTAAATAATTGCCCCAAATTGTTTAAAATTTGCAAAAAAAATTTTTTTGTTGCCTTTTCCTTGAGTTAAGAAATTTCGATTTCTGTTTTTTCAAGAGCCAGGGCGATCTGTTCCAATAAAGATGGATCCGCCTTAAATTTATACTGTAACTTATGGTCGGGAAAATTTGGATTCAGGTAGAAAAAACTAGACCCCTCCTGGGTTGCTCCCCCTCATCGAAAAGCACCTGCTTGAGGTGCTTCAGGCATCTGATTGGGATCCATCTTTCTTTAGAGGTTTTCTGGGGGTGTCCCTCAGGGAGGAGACTTCGGGCAGACCCAGAACTCTCTGGAGGACTTAGGAAAAGTAGCTTCAAAAGTGCTGGTGTGCCTTGAATTCATATTCATTACTATCTCACACACACAAGCGCTTTTTATGAACTTCTCACAAAGAAAGTGAAACATGGAATCCATCTCCACGCAAATAATTTTATCGCCATTTTCCTTCCTTTTCCCGTTTCTATAGCGACACCGATTCTTTGGTACTTTTGTCAAAATGTACAAAAAGGTTCTCTGTCCAATCTTGCAGTGTAGTCACGAGACAATCTACATGAGCAACACGAGAAAAACCTGCACCCGTTACTTGTTGTATACGATGTTTTATAGAATCTCACTATTTTTGGATTACTTTGTGCTGGTGACAGTTTCCGACGTCTGTTATTATGATGATGATATTATTATTATGGAGCTTTTATTTTATTGCTATTTTTTGTGTAGGATAGCCAACTGTTTTTATTTCCTCTCTTCCTTTACCTTCCTTATCATAAACATATAGTACTGGTTTTTCCTTTTTTTATTTTTAGAAACAACTTGCTGAAAATTGCACGATCAGTTGTTGTGGTATTAGCAAATGCAATGAAGGAAATACCAGTTAAATGCTGCAATTTTAATTAAGATATAGAATATATTTATAAAAAAAATAAACAGGAAACAACGGAAATTAGTAAATCGTGAAATTTAAAAAAAAATGTAAATGCATGGGACACAGGTAACACCTAAGCTTATGTTACGTACAGTAATGGTAAGGACATGCATCACAAATGAGTTTAAAACGGCTCAGAATAATGTAGCATATGAAATACTAAAGATGAAATTTATAGCTAATATATTGTGTCGAGCTGGTCTGCTTTGGGTTTTATTGTAAAGAAAATATTTCTTTTTTGTTGTTTTTTCTTTTTGAGAATGATATACAATTTGTGTATATTTTCATATACAAAGTATGCACTGATATGTTATTAAAATTCTATACCGCTTTTACAAAAAAAGTGTTTGTTGTACCAAAGTATCCAAGTCCCTTGAAACCTTATCCTTTTTGCGTATGTTTTACCGTATTTTATATATTAAATAGACAAATTGAGTGAAAATGAAAAACAGAATCTGTGGTTATTCATTTATTTATTTTTCTGGACCGGAGACGACGCAGCACCTTTATCTTCAGCTACGAATATGTGCGAATAAGATTCATTTCACAGTTTTGGCGAGAACTAGGTAGCTAAAATCAACTCTCATGACATCATTGGATATTAAAGACTGATTACTGGAAAACAAAATCTTCAATATGTCAACATTTAATGAATAATACAGAGATGTAGCTTAGGGACTATAACTTCAACCAATGCAAATGTGTTGTCTGTTTTTAAATGTGTTTCACATTTTACCGTTTACGTGCTTTTTCTCAACTAGTTTTGCTTTAGTTGAGTTTTTATTATTATTTGTCTTCTGGGTTCAGATTTGTTTCAGGGATCTCCAACCTGTGGCTCTTGGGGCTACAGGTGGCTCTCCAAGTCCCTCTCAAACAGCTCTTTGAGCTCTGACCTAATGTAAGTAGTATTTCTGAAATCAACTACAGGAAATGGGTCTTCTGGTGTTCGTTCTATCCAAACTATTGCCATAATTGCAGAATGACACTAACAAAGAAATTATGGTTTTACATCGTTGCAGCACTGCAATTAGCCAAATCCAGTTTGACCCAGGCTTTTCACTGGATTTGTAACATAATGTACGTGTTTTACCACAACCTCAGCGACGCGTCCCTTTTCAGACGGGAAACAGCAGCCACTCTAATTTTTTCATGCAGGCTGAACATGAAAATAGTCTCCTACACCTATCTCCTGCATTAGCTTCTGATAGAAACTCTAGGATTAGAAAATCCTGACAGATCTACGTCACACTGTCACTTAACATTCATGGACTCACCCATCTGGACTCATGATGGGGAAGGCTGTTGTTGGTTTAGCGTCCAGGAAACAGCAGAGAACGTCTGGGCTAGTAGAAGCTAACCGTTAGCATTAGCAACTCCACCACACAGCAGAACTCCTCCAGGCTTGTGTTATTTGTGGAGATAAAACATCGTTGCAGAGTGAACAGAGTCAGTGGTAGAGTCGTGTTGCTGTTAGCCAATCAGAGGAGAGATGTCCACATATCAGGAAATAAGACTCCAGATCCTGCCGTCTGAAGCTCAACTCTGACTTAGCTCACTTCTAGTTCCTGAAACTGGTGCGCCGGTGCATTTCCCCCCCAGAGTACGACTTACAAGACATTCATTCCTACTGGAGACCACTGCAAATGTCATGACGGAACAAGTGAGGCACACCTATGAAGATGCAAATTCATGCTTCATTATCTCTGTGACTTTAGTCTTTATGTTTTTGCATAATTCGGAACATAAATGTAATTTTTCTGCACATAACTGATTTATTCTTTTATTTCTATCCAATTACAAAAAAGGACTTTATAATAAGAACATTTTGGCTGAAAAGCTAAATTTATGACCATTTTAATTAAAGTATTTTGTCTTTTAATGACAGTAATTGTGTAGAAAACATTATTTAAAATAGAATTCATAAATGAATCATCTGCACGTTTCATGAAGCTTTATTGAACTCACTCAAGGTCCAAAATATCGATCATCTCCTTAATCGACACAAATCCAACAACAAAGATGCTGCTGTAAACAAGACTGATCAAAAACATTCAACAGGTTATAAAAACTGATGCTAAAATTAAATCTCAAACATATAGAAAAATAAAATACCTCATATTTATATTATTCTTTTTAAATTGTGTACTATTTTCCATGAATCCAGTGACTTGTTTCTGTCATAAATGTGATTTGGTGAAAACAAAACAGGAAAAAACAAACAAAAATGTGATTTTCATATTTAATCTCTCAGATTTTGTGTCTAAAACGTGATGAAAATGAGATTAATGAGTTTCAGGAGCTGCATCACTTCCTCAAAGATGAATTTTAGTGAAACTTTATGGTAAAAAAAACGAACTTCAGGTCTAAACAAAACTGTTTTTTACGAGTTTAAAGGCATAAATTTAGTAAACATCTCGGCATCAAATGTTCTGCAAACAAAGATCCGTACTAGAGTTCATTTGCTTTTACATTTAAATTAAATATAATCTTTCGTCAACATTCACTGCATCTGTTTGCATATACAAATATAATCCAGCCTAAATAATCTCACCAGTTCTAATAAAACCTGAGTTAATCTAGCAGCAGAACTGCAGACTGACCAACGTCTCTGATGCTGAACCAGGTTGAAACCATGCGTCTTTAATTAAGGCATTAATCTTTGGGATTAAATTATAAATGAACAAAAACGATACCTGAGTGAGCCGTGCTGCAGCTGTTTAACTTTACATCAGTGTTTTGTTTTTTTGTTCTTTTTTTTAAAACCACCAGCGCATCCGGGGTGGGGGCGCCGTCGTAGGGGGCGCCACGTCAAAAACCGACTCCTGTCCGACGGACGAGCACACGAAGTAGAGGTTGGCTCCCAGCATGACGAGGATGGGGAAGAAGGAGAGGCCGAATCCGAAGCCTCTGATGGTGCTGTTCAGAGCGAGGCAGAGCCAGTAGATGAGCCTGAAAACCAAACAGGAGGAAGATGGTCGACTTTTATCATTTTTACACAGAAAAACACCTCGAAAAGCTCAGTTCGTATACTCAGTTACCATGGTGACAGAGGCGGGCCAGAAAATTGTTACCTGAGCCTGATGGGCTCGACACACAGGAGACGACAAACGACCGCGATCAGAGAAACTGATCACTATCGCTTTGATAACCTGAAGCACGGGAGGCGACATGCGGCAGCGGCAAAAGCCAGCGACGCCTCTGTTCCAGGGCGAATAGCGAGTCTTCCGTTGTTTTGATTGGCCGTCAGATTGGAGGGAATTTTGGGTTATTAAAGCAGTTCAGAGTTGAAAAAGCGGTAGATATGATGTCTCACAATGTTTTGCTAGAGTTAAGTGAAGTCTTAATTCTGACTGTATTAACTTTTCCTCCACGTTTGCCCGGAGATGTACTGAGAAGCATCCTGTCCGCTCATTGGTCAGTGAATTGGCCTCCCGTGTGTCGAGCCCACAAGTTTCATCAGTCTGAATAATGGAAGCAACATGCACGAAGATCAGACGCCGCGATTCCACTCACACACGTAGAAAACAGCAGATCACGGTCAGAACCAGTCTGATCAGACGTCACGTTTACCTGTTTACGATTAATTGGGAACTTGTTCTTAACCGGCCTCCATCTCTCACTGTGTGCTGCGGCTCTCATCGTGCCGGGTCATGTTTGCATAGTTCAGTTGCGAAACAACAGTTGGTGTCAGCGGTGGTAGTTTTTAATTACTGCTGCTGGAATAGAAACGTTTATGGAGAGCAGTTTGAAGAGACCTGACAGTCAGGCGGTGACTCATCGCTCTGAGAGCAGATAAACTTCACATGAACTTTGTCAAAAACAACCCAGGATCCGTTTCTGATATCCATTCTTTTATCTAGTAAGACCCTTATCTGCTCTGAGAATGAAAGACTCGATATCCGTTTCCTTTACAGCAAAGTGGAAACGCATCAAAACAAGCAGCTAGCTTGTTGACTTTTTGGAAAGATGCATTGTTTTATATTATTATTTAGGTACGACTTCTAGTTTTTGCACTTTCTAATTCTCGTCTGACTCTGAGTTCATCAGGGAGACCATGCGGTTACCATGGTGACCCTAATGAGCCACTGGCAGCAGTTATAACAATTCTTAGCCATCTTTGTTCTTTTTACGCTTCCTATGAAGGTAATAAATCAAAATGCTGCATTTTGTCTGAACTTGGATTATTATAAAGTCGATGTTGGAATTTTCAAGCGTTAACTTTGATCCGCACGTACCTGCCGAAAACGAACACGATGGTGAGCAGCGGCACCAGTTTAACCAGGTCCTGGCTGATGTAGGTCGCCATGAGAGCAAGCTGCAGGAAGTAGAAGAGGAAGAGTGACAAGGATTCGTTGACGTAGTGCCAGTGAACCATCACTTCCTTGTTCACCAGCTGGTCCTGATAGAGGGGCTTCATGGAGGTGAAACGTAGCCGGGCCACGCCCTGCACCAACACACCTGCAGACAGGAAAAGGCTCATCGTCACACGACTTGAGGAGCGGGAGATAAACGCAACAAATACAGATGCTGACGTCTCACCGAGCATGATGGGGATGGTGGCGAAGAACGAGCAGCGAAGTGTGTACAGGACCCTGAGGGGGGCGCTCTTTAGCGGCGGAGGATCGAAGGGAATCAGGGCGTAACCCCCCCACACCAGGAGAGGGAAGAGGAGCGCGGCAGCCATCGTCGATGAAACCAGGCTCAGCTTCTCGCTGCAAAAATGCTCACACAGATCTGAGGAAGAGAAACACGTTCACTGGGTTTGAGTTAAAAACCACAGGAAACAAAGAAATATAGAAAAAATAGTGGCAAAGCTGACCCTGAAATAAAAAAAATAAAAAAAATTCATTTATTTTTAGAATAAATGAGAATAAATTAATTTTATAAAATAAAAATAAAATAAATTCTAAAAAATAAATAAAATAATATAAAAAATAAAATAAAAAATATAAATAAAATAAAAAATATAAATAAAATAAAAAAATAAATACATTTTATAAAACAAAAGTGAAATAAATTATAAATAAATAAAAAATACATTTTAGAATAAACCTTGAAATGAATCGTTGCTGTTGTTAAATCAAAACAGAAAAATGAGAAACAAAGAAAAAAACAAAAACAATAAAATGCCATTAAAACCAGTTAGTGCCATCAGACAGCCGTGTATTTATAATGAGGCCTTTGGAAATAAACTGAGGTGATTAATGCAGCTGAATGACTGGTTTCCGTCTGTAAATGATGAATAATTGCAGATATTGTAAAGCTTTGTGTGGATATTTTTGTGAGGATTTTTAAACTCCTGAAATAAAGCTTGTGCCTCTTTTCTTTGACAGTAATTAGGTTCCATATTTACCATTTTATAAATGACCGCAGTGATTTCTTGTAAACATTGTCATTTTCCAGTTTTTATTTACTAAATTAAAGATGATCAACTCGACTAACTCCTAACGACGCCTCAGACACTTACACAGCTTGTCATCCTGTTCATCCCACTCGGGGTAAAACCGTGCAGCCGACTCTTGCTCCATCTCCGGCTCCCTCAACACGTTCTCCTCCCTGAAGTACCGGCTCTGCTCAGGAGGATCTTCTCTGGTCGGACACAAGATTTCAACATGCGGGGAGAATCCTAGAGAAGGTTTCTCCGGCATCCAGTACTTTCCTTCTTCCTCCTCCTCATCGTCTGCAAGTGACCCGTCTCCTTTGTTCTCCTCCTGCACCTGGATCTCATCGTCCCTCCATCTCTCACCTTCAGGCATGCTCTCTCTCCACTTGGCTTTGGTCCTCACGTATCCCTCCAACTGGCTGTGCTCCTCTGAAAGGTCCAGACTCCCCCTGCTGATCCCCGTGTCCCTCTCCTCTGACTCTGAAACATCCTTGTCTCGACCCAATAGGAGGTTCTTGTCTTTGTCTCCCGGCCACGGTAAAGTGCTCGGCTCCAGATAAGCAGAGGTCATCAATTCCTCCTCCTCTTCTTCATCATTTGTACTCTCCCTTCTCTCTTCCACACTCCTGCTGTCTGGTTGTGTCTTACGTTCTTCTACTTGTGGCTTTGCAGGTTGACCAGCAGGAGACAAAACCACCTCCCCATTTAAACCACCTTGGCCAGACATTCTCCAGAGAGCAAAGCTTGTTTTCGCTCTTCAGGCTTGTTGCGTAATCGGAAACCTCACGGTTAGCAACTTTCCCTCCGGCCAGCAGAAGCCATTTTTTCTAAAGAGTTTTTACTGTGAAGAGAAGAAACAGGATACAACAGTATTAAAGTACCCTGTTAATCGTGTGTGTGTGTGTGTGTGTGTGTGTGTGTGTGTGTGTGTGTGTGCATTTATGTTTTGCGAGCCCAATTTGTCAGGTTACACACCCGCATTATGAGACCATTTGGTTTATGAGACCATTTTTGGTGGTCTCGTAATTCATGACTTTTAAAGTGCTGCAAATTTTTATAAAAGTAAAATCTAAATGTTGTTAGCTGATTAATACTGACTTTGTAACTGCTATTATCATTTTATTTAGTTATTTCAGCAACTTAAACTTTCTTTTGGTTTTCATGGCCAATTTAAAATTGGTTTCGTAAACCACGTCGCGTGTGTGGTATGCAGACCTCCAGGGTCTCATAACGCCCCTAGAATGTCACAGATGATTGTGTGTATTTTTTGATAGTTTTTATTTTATTTTTGAAGTGAGGCTTTTCTTCCATGGGTAAAATAGAACATGTTGACATACTTTTTGTGTTCACCAGATGCAAAGAATTCGTGTGTGTGGGATACAAACCACCATGTTGTCATGGTCTCATAAACCATTCAAAATGTCATAGTGGAATGTATGTATGTTCTGATAGGTTTTTCTTATTTTTTAAGTGAGCATTATCTTCCATGGGTAAAATAAAACATTTTGACATAGTTTTTGTGTTCAACAGATTACCTGTTTATGAGGAAATGTGTGTCCCCATAAACCACCACCAGGTCATAGTGGTTTCATAAACCATAAATGCACACATGTGTGTGTGTGTGTGTGTGTGTGTGTGTGACTTCCAATAGCTCTGACACCGAAAAATACATTAAATCATGTGGAAAAACCAATAACAAGATTTTATTTAAGCCCTCAATAACAATATGAAGATTATTGGAGTATTAGCTCAATAACATTTAGCATGATCTGTTAATTTTAACACTGTAAAAATCATCAAACACATAATAATCAAAAGGTATAATAAAATATAATTGATATTTAACAATACTAACAATAACTGGGACAAATATCCAGGTGTTTATAATAAAAAAATGAACATTTATCATAGAAATGTTTATCAAAAAGCCATTTTTGTAGTTTAAAAAAAATCACACGTTTTTACGTCAGGAAATACGTCAGGTACGTCTCTGGAGACGTTAAATGGTTTTAACTCTTGATTCTCCGTTTGAAGAGTTGTTTTGAAGAGTTTTATGTCAACAAATGATAAATAAAACACAGTCTGGCGTTTTGAGAGGGAAAAAAAAGCTTTGTAATGTAGCTAACGAGGCCTGCGTCGGAATGTGTTCTACATACAATCTTTGCTTCTACGGCGCGCGCACGACTTTTAAGCTAACGTAACGCAAAAATTCGACCGTAAACCTCTGAACGTACCTGGTTTAACTTTGATAACATCACTAAAAGATCCCACGTTTCGTCTTTTGGTTGCTAAGTTTCGTTGCCTTCTCAAGGTGAAGCCTGAAATTACCTGTCAGGTGAGAGAAAGTTGCTACGAACCAAGATGGTAATTGTTGAGATGTATCACTCCGTCAGAAAACGAAGAGCGGAGGGACGTTTTTGACGTTCCCACAAAGACCGCCCACCGGCGAAACGACGTCATCATGTAGTTTTCTGTACCTACTCATCTTGGTGTCTTTCTAATGTAAAAAATAACTAACTAAAATGAAATGTGTAAGAAAACTGAACATTTTACCATACAGCAGCAAGGTAAGTTCAACTCTTATAAAGGAAAAATTACCCAAAGTTCATTTTTAACAAGAAATCTTTGTTTACACTGAGGGGAGGGGCTTAAAACATGTGGCAAAAATTGCAGTTCTCCCTTCATCCGCTAGGGGCTGGCTCCAGAAAGGAGCAAGTTCCCATTGACTCCCATGTTAAAAATGCCAAATTCACAGTGAAAATAAACAATTTTACAGCCTGATTAAAAAAACATTTTAGGTTTAATAGGTCAAATTTACTGTCTTCTGAGGGGGTGGATTTTTTGTAACTTATCCGTTTAGATGTAATTAAAGCTTAAAATATGAATAATTGGGCTTTAACTTAGCTCTTCAGAAACCTACAGGTGACGGCGCGGAGGGTTCGTCCATTATACCTTCAGCCATTGACTTGAACAAGTGATGCTGGGACTTCTGCAGCTATAGGAGTCGTTTCCTCAGCAACTCTACTGGGTCATTTTCAAGTACATGCCCAGAAAATGGGTCTAACCCTAACCCTTCCTGGAGGTTAGTTGCTTATGGCTTTTTGGTCAGACGTGTTATTGGTAGAGGTTTTTTAAAAGAAATTCGAGAAAACCACTTTTTTCTTTTTTTTTCATCTAAACAAAGACAAAATTTGCATTACATCATTGATTGTAACTTTTGGTAACTCCAGTAAGCACCGGGTGAACTCCAAACTCTCAGCCATGTCACAGCTTCACTGACGACTTATGACAACTGGAAATAGGAGTGCAGTCTTATGTGGAATGCGGAAGTTGGAGCGTGCATAGAGCCCATTGTGACCCTCAAGCTGTAACGTGTCAAGTTTATTCAGATCGGAGTGATTCATCATCCAAACACAGGATCTTTGTTCCTGTAGAGTCAGGTGCATAGTCCATATGCTATGTCACAGGCAGGACTGCTGAGGGTGGAGCGCACACTAAAAACAAACAAACCACTGCAGAAGTTTTAACCTACACCTTTAAGCTATCCAAGCTCTCTGGAGACATTTAATAAAATAAAAAAACAAAACACTGAGAGGTTAAACTGTAAGATGAAATTTTTTATTTTAATTCAAATGCAGCCTCACAAATTTGATTCTTATTGAAAACACACCGAAAAATGCAAACGCCAATTTAAAGTTAAAAAGCCAGATCAAATTCACAATTATTTTTACTTTAATCAACATAATTTTTAATATCAGGCGATAATTGTGAACATGCCGCATTATACTCAAAACAACGTTGTGATATCAATCACACTACTTTTCATCTGAACACAGAAATCTTCTCACGGCTACAAAAGTTAACGAAATGACAGCAACATGTAAAGAGCAGCAACTAAATACACCTGCAACAAGAAAATGGCACAAAGCGGAGAATTTGATCAGTTCTTCATCAGGAATGAGTTTACATTCAAAGCTCTGACAATAAGGCAAAACATAATTCCACAAAGTCAAAACCATCATTTAGCTTTCCTCTAGTCAGTTACAGTCTGGGTGAAACAGGAAGTCATTTTCTTAAATCGGTCAGGATTTCAAGTTTAAATTAAAGAAAAAAAAATGCAAAAAATTATAAAAAATATCAGAAATTAAGTTGATTCAGAAAGATGTTTTATTGTTCGTGTGTGACTTTTCTGCATCTTTTCATAAATGTGTGGATTAAAATGGCTTTTAACCATATATGGTCACTAAAAAATCAAAGTTGCACAACACTCACATGCACCTTAATCACAATAAAAAATAAATAAAAATGTTTTACAATTTCGGGCCACATGCAATCTTTTTTCGACCATTCGTTACAAGTTTGTACTGATTAGACAGGAAATGAAAAGTTTTTAACAAAATAAAAGCTTTGTTTTTCTTTTACATGAGCCTACAAATCCTTTCTAACTAACCATTTTACTGAAACATCTAAAACTCGCAGCACGACATCTGAAAGCTGAATTAAAACAGAATATGTCTATATTTACTCTCACATACCTGCTCTAGTGAAAGGCTTCTCCGCTTACTCAACAAGCACGATAAAAACAAAAATGAGCGAGTTAGTCGGAAGAAAGACGAGAACAGCTGAATATCTAATCTAGTAAAATGATTAAAAAAAATACACGTCTCGGACGAGATTTTACTCTATGCTTAAACAGAAAGTACTACACCAACTGTTTTGGTTTAACTTCATTAAGCTTGCTCTTGACGGGGTCTCTACTCAGCGTCGCCACTTTCCAGCTCGTCTGCGGGTGAAACACTCTTCTCCGCTGAATGGTTAAGTTTTAGGTGAATGGTTTTATTTTTGTTGGGCGAACCTTTGGGGCGACCCCTTTTCTGCGGAGTGCCACCTTCGCTTTTTGCAGCAGATGGGGGACGGCCCCTTTTTCTCTGAAGCCCGTCAGCGGGGCTGCGTGGTGTGGACGGAGTTGCTGGAATGCTTTTGCGTAGGTGAGCACCTTTTTTCAGCTCTGACTTGCGGGGCCGACCGCGGCTCCTCCGAGGGGTCAGCGGCGTCCCCTCTGGTGGCTCGGCACGAGGGTATTTCCTCGGCCGCCCCAGGGGCTTCCAGACTCTTGGCTTCTTCAGCTCCTCAGAGGGCAGCAGAGGGTACTTCCTTGGTCTTCCTCTTTTTCCTGGTTTCTGTCTTGGTCGACCACGCTTCCCCCTTTTCACAAGGAAACCCGAGACCTTCTGGAGCTGCCCTACATTACTGTGCACTTTGTTTAAAGAGCCCTTAGGCCGACCTCTTCCCCTCTTTACTGGCTGGGAGCCACCTGTAAACAGTTCCTTTCGAACAGGCCTCTGTTCAACACTTTTCCTGGGCGCACCTCTTCCTCTTCTCGGAGTGTCTGAGATGCCATTCGATTCGTCCCACGTTGCCTTTGGTTTCTTATTGGGAGAACCTTTTGGTCGACCTCTTTTTCGAGGTGGTTCAGGACCACCCTCTTCCTCTCCGCTTGTTGAACTTTCTGACTTGCGCTTTATTGACTCATCTGTGCAGGGTGCATCAGAGCCCCTGTCCATTAACTCTTTGTCGATGGCCTTCCCAGCTGTGCCGGACTTCCTTGGCCTTCCTGGGCTTTTAACAGAATGTCCTGTTTTTGAAACATCTCCAGTACTGGTTTGTGTCTTAAACCTTTTCAACGTTCCTCTTTGGGGTTCTGTGAGGTTAAGGTCTGAAACATAGACCTTTAGCTTCTTAGAACCCTGCGGCCTCCCCCGCCTTCTTTTAATTGGATGGTTGCTGGACACGTCTGCGTTGCTCTCCCCAGCATCTCCTTCTCCCGCCTCGGTTACTGTCAACTCCTCCACAGCATTGCGCTTTCTTGATTTCTTTGGGCTTCCTCTTCTAGATGTAGCAGAGCCGCTGTTCACACACTCGTCAGCGCCAACCTTCTCAGCTGACTTTTTCTGCCTTCCTGGTTTTGATTCGTCTTTAGTACTGGACATGTCAGAGTCTCTCTCCCCATCAGGTTTCACATTATCTTGCCCCATCTCAGTCTCTGTTAATTCCTCTTCCATGCTGTTGCCTTCAGCTTGAACCCTGTCTGTTAGTTTGTACCTGTAAACAGACCAAAATAAAGTCAAATTATTATTTAATCACTGAAAAGAGAAGTCATTTTTATTGTTTAACAGCGCTTCTCATGTCAAATGTCAAGAATACACCTATGAGTATGTTTTGACTGATGTGCGAGACTAATTCAGATTGATTTTTCTCCCAGTTAAAAGGTAAACATTGTTTATTTACAGCTTCTTATAAGCTTCCCCCAAAACTGACCGTTAAAGTAGCATACTGTCTGCAGAGGGAAATGTTCATCAAGTTGATGCACAAATAAACAGAAGCTGAAGTGAAAAGGTAATAAATTCAATTACCCATGCACTTTTACTTCAACATTGTGGGTTTTTAAATTCACTTCAAACCTTGAATTTACATCAAGATCAGAAGCAAATAAAGCAACCTTTTTTTTTTTTACTTTCTTTAATGTCGAAAGAAATGTCCACATTGTTTAAATGAGCACTTAAAAACTGAGCAGTTAATTGCTGCAAAAATGTCTAGAGAATGCTTTGATCTACGTTATTTTCTAAATTAATTTTGTAAGAAAATTTAAATAACTGTTTAGTTTAAGCCACATCACTGAATCGCTGAAAAATGTATTCAACTTATTTTACATATATTTTTAGGCCTGCAAAAATTTTATTTTTAAATAAAATGATAGTGACTTAAACATCATCTAAGTGTATTAAACCTGCAGTGCTGTAAATTCTGACTTTATTTGATGTTTTCTATCAAATGTTATTTTGGTAGATTAGGAGTGTGTTTTTTAAACATTTTCGTCATAGGTTTTTGTCTTGCTTAAACTTCTAGAGACGTAAATGTTATTTTTTTAAGTAATGGGCCAACTAAAATATTTTAAAAAACCGCCAAAATATCAGTACTAGACTGCGTTATTTCAGCGGGGCAGGCTGGCTGGGTCTAATTTCTGGAATGCACTAATATCAATCATGCACATTACCGTCAGGGAATAAAAATAGAAATGTTCGTTTATTTTTATATCCAGGCTGTGTGCATGGTTAATTAACGCATCCGCATCCTTTAAAATAAACGCTTTAGGACAATATGTATTAAACGTAACTGAAAGACTGGGTTTATATAATTTTACGTGTGGACCAGACTATTGTCCAGGTATTAGTCAGTTTCAAAATCGACTGCGATGGCTAAGAGGTGCTAGCGGTGTGAAGGCGACACAATGTAATTAACCGAGCACTTGTCTCACCTTAAAATAACCCACTTAAGGGTTTACTTATTTATTTTTTGCTAAATATAAATGCCACATTCTTACCGTAACGTCCAAGTGCGCGGTTATTGTTGCTGTGATGGGCTGTTCAAATTTGTGACCACTTCCGGTCGTGCGTGAGGTATGAGGCTCTGAAGAAAATCTGTGCGCAGTGTTTTAGTTCCGCCTAAATGCTGCTTACCGAGTTCATATTCAGATCGACCTAGTCTACACAGCCAAGTTTATTCACTAAAATATTTTGGTTTTATTCTCTCTAAAGAAGAATACTGTATTTAAAGATCTTATGCAGATTTATTTCCGCAAGTCCCAGCCTTGTTTTTAATGTTTTAGGCGTTCCACGACAATCCCTCAAATAAATCCTTGCTCTCTTATTTTCTACATTTACCTTAATGATCATACACATTTTAATTGTAAATTATATTTTTAACTACTGTTTCCTATTCCTTTAATTATTGAAGCATTAAATGTTTTTATTTTTACACTGCTTATGCATTTTTGCTTAATTTGTCCGAAATAGACTGTCAAATACGCCTTTCTGCTCATCTTTGGTAGAATGTTACCTGGTAAGAACTACATAATTCATTTATTATGTCCTGACCATAAAATAAAATAAAAAAAACTTCAACAGCTTGATTAGGTTTTAACCACATTATTTAAAGATCTGTGGAGCTGCAAATTAACTCAGAATAATTACCACTGACATGCATAGTAGTGTCGATGATAGTCTATAATTATATCAATAAATATGAAAAAACATTTTCCATAATCTAACACTGGAAATTTGATCTTTCAATGCAAAGCACAAGCTTGGTGTAGAAACTAATTAGATGTAAAAGAGCAAAGCTCTTGTGATAAAGAATTTAATCAATGTGCAAACATATTTTTAATTAGAAATGAAACATCTGTATGTGTGTATGCGTGTCTGTGCACAGCTGTTACATCAACACCTGCTGTAAGATGAAGTGTTTTTATTAATTTAACTTTAGAGCAAGAAATCATTTAATATTTAACATATATGCTAATTACAGTATTAATGACATAACATTACACACTATATGTGCAGCAGTTAGGGTTGATTACAAAAACCATTTAATTTACAAGCCCTTTGAAGAAAAGGTGAACATTTGTTGTGAAAATCCACATTATTATTTGGTATAAAGTGCTTTGATTCCAGTTTTCAAAGGTTTTTATTACTGAAATTCCCATTCATCCAAGTGAAGAAATAAGTAACATAAAAACATAAATACTTGACCAAAACAGAAGCTTTGATTTTGTTTTTTACCCAACAAATCCTTTCTAACCATTTTGCTAAAAAAACTCAAACATCTAAAAGCTGAATTAAAACTGATGAATCTGTCTTTATTTTGCCTGTCAAGTCATCCTATATACCGTACGTGAATATATAGTCTGGCCATGACCCATGGACAGAGCTCAGTCCTGGGGTGGGATCTACGGTTGTATTTCAAACTGTCTCCACACGCTATTGGACAATGAACAGCGTGACATACTAACCGCTAAGGATGTGAGTCAACGGGGCAGTCCACCATACTCTGCCGAAGACGAAACAAATACATCCTTTTTCTAAATAAATGACTTAAGTACTTATAACTGCTCTGGACTCAAAGAAAGCCCAAGTAGATGCCAAAGCCGTTTCAAATGAGCCCTCGCCATCTTGCTCCGCTCCATCGCATCACCCCGCCCACCAAACTAATAGAGTGCTATGATTGGCCCACAAAATCGATACAGCTGTGATTGGCATAACGCAATACTCTCAGGCCAATGGTAGACCTGTTGGGGCTTCTATGGTGCGTGGCTAGACCGACATGCAGAGCAAAATCATTTTGCTTCAGCTACTGTCCATTCAGATTTCTATGTCAGTCTTTATTCACTCCCATGTCAGCTCTGCTCTAGTGACAGAGAATGGTTGGTGATTTGGCACGAGGATAATTCCTTGGCCGTCCCAGGTTGGTTTTAGATTTTTGGCTCCTTAGAGGATGGCACAGAGTACTTCCTGGTCGTCTCCTTTTGCTGGTTTCTCTCTTGGTCAACCAGGCTTCCTCTTTTTCACAAGGAACCTGACTCTGAACTGACTTTGTTTTCTTGTCACTGAATTATTTACTGTCATCATTTTCTGCATTCCACTCTCTGCTTACCCATTTTTCAACTGGTGTTTCTTATTTAGGGAAACTTTTGGTCTTTTCTGAAGTCTCTTTACTCCTCTCTACTTACACTTTCTGACCTGCGCTTTACTGATTCTTTTATGTTTCCAATTTTAGGTGCACAGTTCAACTCCTCAGCAACAACCTTCTCATCTGTGATAGACATTTTTCTTTTTGCTTTCTTAACAGAATGTCCTGTTTTTGAGTCTTCAGTACTGGACATGTCAGCGTTTCTCTCCCCATCAGTATCTCGCCTTGTCTCAGTCTCTGTTAATTCCTCTTCCATACTGCTGCCTGCAGTTTGAACCCCGTCCGTTGGTTTGTACCTGTAAACCAAAAAAAATAAAGTCCAATTATTATTTAATCATCAAAAAGTCATAATTATTGTGTAACAGATATTGAATGTTTGTGACTGTTGTGTGGGACACATTTAGTTAATTCTTTCAATTTAAAAGCAAACATTATTTATTTACAGCTTCCTACTAGTTTTTTTTCCAAACCTACATTAAAAGTGGCACATTGTCTGTAGAGGGCAATGTTCAGTCACTTTCAAAATAAACCAACAAAATTATCTAAAAAATAAAAGTAGAAGAGAGGCCCTTAACGTACTAGTCAAAGGGGTGAAAGCTAATTTCTGGAAGGAAGTCTTATCAAACATAAACATTATGTGTAAATTGTTGTTTATTGTATTCAGAATGTGTGCGTGGTTGATTAAAACATTAGCATCTTTTAGGACAAATGCTTTAGAGCTATTCTCATTAAGTGAAACTGAAAGAGTGAGTTTTTACTAATTAAGAGCATGACTAATAGTTTAGTATGGACCAGACAGTTTTCCAGGTATTAGTCAGTTTCAAAATCGACTGCGTTGGCTAAGAGGTGCTAGCGGTGGGAAGGCGATACAACAACGCAATTAGCCGATCACTGGTCTAGCCTTAAAATAACTCACGGTATGTTTATTTTTATTATTATTATAAAATATAATTGCCACATTCTTACCGTAAAGCCCAAGTTTATTGTTGCTGTGATGGACGTTCAAATTTGCGACCACTTCCGGTCGTCCGTGAGCTTTGGGAGGCTCTGAAGGAAATCTGTGCGCAGTGTTTTAGTTCCGCCTAAATGCTGCATACTGACGGGGTTACTGAGTTCATATTCAGATTGACCTATTTTCCTCTACAGAAACAACACAGTCTACACACCCTCCAAATTTATTCACTAAAATCTTTTGATTTTAAAACGTTTTATTCAAAGATCTTACACAGATTCATTTTGTAAGCTTCAGCCTTGTTCTTTTGTTTTAGTCTTTCCACGATAACCCCTACAAATAAATCATTCTTCCATTATTCTTTGTTTTTGCTGTCATTTACCTTAATATGTGTAATAGACGTGCTCATAATTACTGATAATCAATTCAAATTTCAATTGTAAATATTTTAACCTGCTGTTTCTGACCCCTTTGATTATTATAGAAGCACTAATGGTTTTCAATATTTGTACACACTGCTTCTGCAGTTTTGCTTAATTTGTCATCAAATGTCCGTCCAATACCACGCCTTTCTGCATATTTGGTAGAATGCTACCTGGTAAGAACTACATATTTCATTTATTATGTTCTGATCTAAAAGAAAACAGAAAGAACGGATACTTTCTTCTTAAAAGGGAAAGCTCTATGTGTGCGCAGAGCTGTTATACCATCATGTGCTGAAAGTGGAATTACTGATTTTTCTGACAACAGTGAGAAATAATTCATATATTAATATTTATAAGTCATGTTAAAAAAAGTGGTAACAACAATCATCTGTGGTCAAATTTGACAGGATTAAAACATTTGGTATAAAGGGCTTTCATTCTGGTTAGAAAAGACTTTTATTTTCTTGAACAACATGGAAATAATCCTACATTTTTGTGTTTGAATGTGTACAAAGTGGATGTTTTACATATGAAATCATTGCTGTGGTTTCAGTTTTCTTTCAAGTTAAAGCACAAATCAAATCCAATAAAGTGTGGTGGAAATCTGTTTTAATAGAACTTCAAAAAGTATCACAGGTGTAAAAGTACAACACATTTACAGGTGAGTTATTCAATTACATTAACAAATAGGTACAGACTCCCTTTCCGTTGGGTTTATCTCACATCCTTCCCTCCTGGTTACCTCCCAGCGCTTCCCCACAAACAGGAATCATGTTGACTAAGATTAGAAAACGTAGACGGACGGCAGAAAGGAGGACCATGCTGCACGGGGCAGTTAGATAAGGGGGTGGAGTACGGGGTAAGGTCAGAGGCAGCATCAAAAAGGGGATCCAAGAGGAGGAAAAGCAATATGCAAATGTGTTTGTATGTGTGTGAGAAGGGGAGAGACAGAAAAGATGTCCGTTTGAAAGAGGGAAAGAGAGGCTGAGAGACAATGACAGACATGGCCGGAGGAAAGGGAAGGAGTGTTTGAGAAAGACAGCCCCTGAGAGACGGCGCGCTGAACCCGCTGCCCCGTCTCAGCCCCCCTCCTCCCTGCCTGTGTGCTTTGCCATGGTTACCAGACAGGGCTCCCAATGCAGCCGGTTAATGTGTTTTTCAGCAGCAGGAGCGAGCTGGGTACTAATGTGTCTCAGTCTGTCTCCTGAACAATCAATGTCAACCGTCCTGGGATGCACAAACACACTCAGGGCCGAGAGCCAGGGAACGCTGAGCCACCCTGGCTGGGCGTCACGGCGAGAGCCTGAGAGAAGGCCTTATTATGCTCGTTTCATTCACCGGAGAACCTTTATTTGCCAAATATTACATCTTAACTACAGACACACATATATATGATCTCACATTCCAGGATGAGGGAGAAAGAGATGCAGCACGATGCAGACATAGATTTACATGATGATTAATGAAAAAAATACAGGTTTTGAACAATTTACTGAATTTTATTGATGTTTTTTTTTTTTAGCTCCAAAAAGTTTGAGAAATGTTCAGCTTCTTTTGTGCAGATTGTTAAAACACCGGGGTCACAACCTTTGGTTGTCTTTTTGTAAACGTAAATTTACAAAGTCAGCCCGAAGGTGCTGTCCCCTCAGAGAGCTGAAGGTGCGTAAAAATGAATTTTACATTTGCACTCATCTCGTTTGTGAATTTTATGATGTAAAATGTTGTTTTCTCCTGGAAGCAAACGTGTGAGACTTTGTTCCCAAGGACCTCACCTGTGACCTTTGATATCATCACAGGTTAAGGGTCTCAGGGACAATGAAGCACACCAGAGGTCGTGTTGTCATACACAGATAAAATCTATCAAAGCGTTATGAAAAGAATCAGGTTTCATTATTTCTAATGAATAAATCCTGCTTGGTAACGTCACCTCGTCCGCGGCATGGGAAGATTGCCGTTTGTCACTGATGCGTTCCGACATGAAAGATTTCGTCTCGCCACGTCTACGCAATCCGGACCAGGTCCCGTCCTGCGGAAAGAAACAAAAATGTAGAAAAGCTTCACAACTTTGTCAATAAACATCATTTTAAGGAACTTTTACTTTCAGGGCTCTTATATCGTCCGTCCTCCTCGCATAGCCAACGCCTGAGACTCGGTGCAGGTCTGTGCGGTGAATAGAAAAAGCCCTCTGCCGGTAGACAGACAGACAAGCAAACGAAAAAAAAAAGTCTAAGTTTGAAAGTACGCTAAGCTTGAGGCGATTATATATTATATATATGTAGTCTTTGCTTGTGCTGCATGCAAATGCATCTAACGTGGACAGCTGGAGACGTCGCTGTCTGTCGTCTTATATTTCCTACAGGCCTTGTGATCTCACAGGATTATGCAATCACTCCCCCATGACAAAGATGTTCAGCTTTGACGAAGTAACACTGGTTTCCACTTTTCTCAGACAAAACACACGTCAGACAAGTCCGACGTCTCGCATGGAGCACATCTGTACGAAAACGCAGACAAACCCTGAGCATCCCGTCTCTGACCAGGTACACGAGACAAACGAGCCGAGCGACTCCACAAAGACCCACAGAGCATAAAGTCTATCTGTCTGTTTTGAATTTACACCGCCTCTCTCTGCTTCCTCTTTGTCTCTGCGCTCTGAGATATTTTCCTCTGCCCCAGTTTTATGAGTCCCTCTGTTGCTCTGGCAGAGACAAAGAGTGGAGGATGCGAACCAGAGGCTAGAGGGAAAATCGGAGAAACGCTCTCATAAGGAAGGACGAGCCAGATCAAACGAACGAGCGCGGAGATCGACACAAATGAAAGAAGATGGCGGGTGGATTTGGTCGGTCAAACTGCTCGTCTCAATTTGTTAAGTGTCCCGTTTAAGTCATTCTGGATTCTGCCTGCTGTTCATTACATAAAAACACACACACTCTCCATACATAGAACAGGTACGCTCGCACCCCCACACTATCACACAACACACTCTTACGTTGAGTTATTAATCCAATTTCCTCCTGACAGGAACAAAAAAACACGATTTATCCATTTTTAAAGAAAACAGCGTTTGATACAACCTATCCTGCCCCATCTTCTGTCTTCCTTTTCTGTGAGCGCAGTACGCGGCGGCGGCGGCGGACGGGTAAGCTTTTCCCCTCTCGCTTCCCCTCCATCTCTCACTCTCCTCTTTTTGTCTGTTCTCTTCTTCTATCCCTCTCTCAGGCGCTGTCCCTGGCTCTGTTTTGTGCCTGTCTCCCTCTGCCAAGTCACATCACTAATTCTCCAGGCGATTAGAGTCCGAACAGGCAATGTCTATGAGGCAGGTACACACACACACACACACACACACACACACACACACACACACACGATCGCATTGATTTCGTTATCTGGTGCTCTACCAACACCCCCAGTTTCCCCAACCCCCAACAACCATCAGCAGCGCTGTGACCCCCTCCTCTCATAAATCTGTGTCACCTGCATATATCACACACACACACACACACACACACACACACACACACACACACACACACACACACAGAGTCACAGACACTTATGTAAGCATGCAGTATGTCCAGCTATTGCTCTTCTCTTCTCTAGCCTGAACACCCTGTATCACCCTTTCCCCGCCTCCTCCCGCTCCGTCTCAGCCCTTCCCTTCATTTTCATCGCTCCCTTTTCGTCTCCCCCTCTCTCTCTATCCCCTTCTACTTTTTCGAAGTGTGACGTCCCGTCTCGCCATGAAAAAATAAAAAAAAGCTATACTCACATGTCTCTACGTGGGTGTCTATTACTGTGTGCGTGTGTGTGTGTTTGGAATTGTGCCGTGATGCTCATGCATCTGGAGGAGAGAGTTGCAACATGTTCAGAGGGAGGGGCATGTGTGTGTGTGTGCACATTTGTTCCCCGTGCACAGCTGTGCACGCTGTGTGTGTGTGTGTGTGTGTGTGTGTGTGTGTTGGGAGGCAGAGGAGGGAGCTGAAAAGCTGTGGATTTTAGAGTACGAGGATCAAAGCCGCAGCGAGCCCAGAGGTGATTAACCCCCCAGCCGTTCGGACCACGACGCTCCCGCATTTCTGTGATTACTGTCGGTTTAACGGCATTTTACGATCAGATGAGCGACAAAAGAAAAAGTGAATGTGCTTAATGTGACATGGATGTGTATAAACTTTAGAGCTGCGCTGCTGAAGGTGATAAAAAAGTTACGTATAAAGCCAGAGCAATAAATGTGCACCCAAACGCAGGACCTGGCCAGCTCTTATCAAAGAGCAGGTGGAAAACAGGTGCGATACGATGGTTGAACCCCCCCCCACCACCCTCGAGCTTGAACGTACCGAGGAGTTCTTCTTTGTGTGCATGCAGAAAAGAGCAGTGCTCAGCAGAGATTGCTGATATGTGCTCTTTTATCCCTTCCTCGCTGGAGCACTGCAACGCAATGCGGATACTGGGTGTCTGAGCCACAAGCCAGACACACTGGGGGACAGAAGGGGGTGGGAGGGGGGGAGATAGAGGCGGAGGCAGGAAGCAAGTTCACATACAGCCTCATTCTTCAGGACACATTGATTCTAACGTCGGGACAAACTCTCATTATCGGCTCATTCAGACGTTTCGCTTCTGGACTTAAACGTCTTTGTTTAAAATCGAGAGGAACGTAGCGTTGCTTTTCTATTAGATGTTCAGGGTTCCATTAATCTAATAGAATCGACTCACTTTTACGTCACAAACAAGATAAATATCCAGCAAAATTCCTCCTGTGATTCCAGGGTAACGCAGAACCGAACCCGCGTGGACGTCCCGTCGGACTGCACCAAATACCAAATCACAGCTCGCTGCAGAGCAAGGTGGTTCTATCGACGCCCGGATTAGCCGGACCTCAAAAGCAAAATCTAATTAAGCCCGGTCCAGATTTATTAGATTTAAAGTCAGCGCTGAAACTGTTTTATAGCTTGCTTTTGTGTCAATATGATTATGGGCTTGAAATTGAATTTGCTGGAGAAGAAATTAGAACCGTTCCAGATCTAATATTGGCTGCGATGACTGAGGCACAGAAAGTTGGCTCCTCCCTCCTTTTGCCCTTCGTAGCAACAGATTAGGAACTAAAAGTTTAACAAATTTAAAAAGAAATAAAGTGTAGATTCATTATGTAATAAAATATCGGCTTGAAATAACCGTGACTTTATTGCTGGAAATAATTGTATATCCTTGTTGGTGTTGGTCTTCATACTCACCACACAGAGAGGCTGGCAGGCTGAAGGTGTCTCATGAAGTCTGGGTGACTCCGCAGGGAAAGCTAGAAGGTTGTACAGTTATCTCCAGGCTGTTTATTATGCGAAACCATACAACCAACTACCTCACACTGCAGAGCACCGGTGGAGGGTCAGCGCTGGAGTCTGGCGTCTCTCCTTCTTCGAGGCTTCTCGTCCCTTCCCGTCATTCCAATTCCACGCACGATGTCACAGATTTACCAGAAAGCTTCGATATGTTTCAGATTAATTTAATTATTGTCTCAGGGTCGGATTTTTAACAAAACGTGAACCACTATCCTCGTCATTTTGGGTCATTTTAAACACATTAATACAAGAAAGAAGGAAATTCTAAAGTTCAAAGCTGTGGAGATGAAATTCTGCAACCCTTTCATTTCTGTGGACTTGTCTCCCTCTTGTGGGAGGACGGAGAACAAAGACACCCCCCCTTCCCCCACAAAAGGGCCACACCAGACCTTCGCTGTCTGGAATACAAAGACGAGCACTTAACCTGCAGTTCTTACTGTAGGCGTCTGCCTGACCTACTTCTGCAAAGGAAAGCTGCTGGAATCTTCCATATCCTCAAAGATTTGATTCAACACTACAGAAGACTGTTTTCTGTGTTTCAGAGGTTAAACTCCACCAGTCACCTTCTATTATTTCTGTTTTACTGAACCACAGCTCAGGTTTCCTCGCTGCTGCAGCCGTTAGAGGAGATCATCAGGTGTGACCTGCTCAGCTGATGTAAGGAACAATAGTTTTTTTTTTTTTAGTTGTTCAAACTAAAAACACGACATTTTGTCTTTTATTAGATATAAAAAATTATTTTTATTTCTGAAAGTATCCAACTTAGCCTGACAAGCCATCCTACATATGAATATATAGTCTGGTTACGACCCAGAGACAGAGCTCGGTCTACGATTGTCTTTCAAATGGTCTTTGCACGCAATTGGACAGCACTAGGACCAATCAGAGTGATGAACAACGTGACGTATCCGTAGCGACATTGCGGTCAGACATACGATGTTGAAGAAGTAGAAGAAATATCTTTATTTGCTCATGTCAAAGAAAAGCCCAGGTCTACACCGTCCAATGTCTATACCAAATCCATTTTAAAGCAGTGCCATTCCTGAGCTGCCGCCATCTTTGTAGTTTTGCTCTGTCTCAGCTCTGCTAAAAGAAGAATAAAAAAATCTCTGCCGTAATGGTGCTAAGCCAATTTAATGGTAGACCTGCTGAGGCTACAATGGAGCAAGGCTAGACCAACCTGCAGAGCAGAATCTTTTACTACTGCTATGGTTAGTCTAGATTTCTAGGCTATGGCCATTTCTCAATATGCGTACTTGTCTGTACTTGTGTACTCCCGTCCTTGTGAAACGTCATCAACGATGGTCCAAGTACTGTTCCAATCCTAAGTACATATAATGGCAAGTTTGCTCAAAGTTCCCGGATATGTTCTTGCTCCGCCCATTGTATCGAGGATGCACTGATGCGTCCTTCTGCGGACTTGGGACAGCAAAGTTTCCCATGCATAGCGTCGCACACAGAGTAGAAAGCTTATAATTGTTGTGTTTTATATCAGAAATACAAATAAATCAATATAAAGTTGTCTGTTATTGTAAATAATTGGGTATATAAATTGCAAGCTTTGGTAGAGTTAAAGGCTGAAAAAAGGGTGTGAAAGATGGTGTTCAGAGTGGTTATAGACAGATATAATCTAATTATCATGTATTTGAAGTTGAGAATATGTTGATGAGAACGATGCTCATTAATCCTGGTGGTATGATCTTTATTATGCATTTTTTACTTGGTCGCATAAAGATAAAACAGAATGAGCAATAATCTCAAAGAACACCAGCCCTGGCTGTCGTCAAGTGTCATCATCTATAGAGCAATTACCCACAACCAAATATTATTGAGAACATCAATGAGCGACACGCAGATTGACTAGAGAGTCTCAAAAGTGTGCACTTGGGACTTTGTCTAGACAGTAAATATAGATAAATGTTGAGGACCGAGTTCAGTTCATCTGTGCAGGTGTTTGTATTTACATTTTCCTCTTCAGGTGCTCAAGATGGTGTCATGGCGACAGCTCTTCACATTAAACAGAGCCTACAGTCAGGATAATGCAGAAAATGCTTTGTTGTATATTAGTTTCCGATGTATCAAATAGAATCTAATGACTGAATAATTGGATGACAGTTCGGAGTAACGGCACTATCCAGTCAATCTCCCTTATTATGCTCCATAAATAATGGGGTGCGCCCACACATTCGACATCTAGCTGAGGTGATCTCCAGCACAAGCAGAAAATTGGCTGTTATTAGCAGTCAATGGATGTGTTTTGACACTGCTGCTGTGTGCCTCAAGGACTCATGGATTATTTGATAGCTGCTGCAAAGCTGAGCTGCAAGGCCTCCTATTCAGCTCTGTCAATGCACCAAAATACAACCTTAGCTACAGAGGTAGACGGCCGGGGCTTCGTTTACAAGGAGCATATTAAAGATTCCTTAAACGGTAACTCACTCGATTGCCTGCAGTGATTTTATGTGCATAATAATACAAGCTGCACAACAGAGGTAGATGTCTTTAGAAACAGCTCATGCTTGATAGAAACATTTTATTTTGGTAGTTTGGCTAGCTTCCAACAGCAAACCCATTCGCCTCACCTCTCTCCACTCCCTCTAAGAGCCCTGCCTCCGCCTACCCTTCGTTTCCTTTCTTTTTCTGTCCTCCCTCCATTCTATGTGCGTTTTTTTTATTGTTCTTTACCACAGAATCTTTTCAAACTTTTTTTTGTAATTCAATCTGTTTGCACCAACTTAGTCTCCTCCCTTCATCCCCTTGATTCCTCCGTTCCCCTTTTTTATACCTCTCTGATCGTCTCATTCACAGTCGGGTCACGTATGCATGCGGCATGGTTGTGCCAATGCCAGCGCTTTGCCAATCTGCCCGGGCATGTTTGTGTGCCGATGTGAGTCTGGTGGGAAGTCCCGGCTGCGCCAGAGGCCTGGGTGGCTTAGAAGCCCGTGAACCAGCTGCCGCTGGGTCAGGTGAGGCTTTGTGGAAATTACAGCTCAGCCTCATGAGCAACCAAACAGAAATTAATCACATAAAGAGTTTGATTATATGATATGATTTTACACTGTAAAATACGATTAGTTAAACTTACTCTAAAAAAAGCATGCAAACCCATAGCACTTAAAATACTAAGTACACGGGAGTAGTAATGCATACAAAGTTACATGCAAGTTATCATTAGTGAGAAAAAAAAGTACAACGTATTCAGAATTTTCCTTAGTGTGTTTACTACTGCTTGAGTAGAAACAACTCAGAAATACAACTTCAATAAGAAAACTTCCAAGTACTGGTTTGTCTTAGTTTTACTAACTTGCATTAAAGGGCATATGACTTTGTAACTATTAGATACTCCAACATATAATAACATATTACTGTGTACTTATTACCTTCAGTGCAATTAGTTTGCATGTTTTTTTAAAGTAAGGTTAATTAATCAGATTCTAGCTACCCACTTAAACCTTTACTTGACTTTTACTTTGCATGCATTATTGGCTCCAACATATAATTACCCATTACTGTGTACTTCTTATTTTAAGTAGCTGGATGCAAGTAAAGTCTCGAGTGTTTTTGGCTAAATCTATCCAAACATCCAAACATGGAGCCAGTAGTTTCCAACAAAACAGACGTCTCCAGAAGCAACGTTTATCTCAAAATTTGAGTTCAAACTGGTGGTAATGGATGCTTACTCATCCTTATAGCAAAGAAAAACACCAAGACAGCTCTTTTATGTTGCTGTTAGCCAACGACACACAATTTGATCTTATTCAAAAACAGACATTAAATTCAATTTAAAAAATCCATTTTCTGTTCATTTCAGGAGCAAGACTGATGAATTAGCTCTAATTTATTGTGCTATCAAAAGTAAATCTATAAAGCCTGATTTTACTCCTTGTTGATTCACTGGTTGTTTTTCATTCCTTTTCATGACTCCAGTGTCTGACACAATTAGTGTCGAGAATAAAACAATTAGCGACATTAAAGCTACAAATGCAGAGTTCATTAGCAAAAACAGATAAAAGCCATTTTTGATCAAAATCTCCAAACTTTATTTTGACTGATGTTACCTGGAGGAAATGACAAAAAGGTGCACTTTTTGAAAATTTATGAAAAAAGACTTATCTGTTTTTGCAAATTAACACTTTACATATTGTTTTGAAAAATATTTGTTGATGTCAAACTGGTCAAACGAATGGGAATCAAACAACTATCGCTCCCTTATGATAGATAAATCGGTAGTTCGATAGATTGGTAGATCAATAGATCAATAGATAGATCAATATGAGTTAAAAACACGAGTGTGTAAACAGAAAATCAGATATTTTCAGAACACACATCATCAGATGCAGAAATCTTCCTCCCTTGGATCCCAGAGACGTGTTTGATCATTACACTCCCACTAGATTCTATCAGACAGTAGTAAAGGCAGATTTAAATGCTTTTCCTCCCGTCCAACTCAAATAAAGATCTGTGTGTGGTGAGGTCTCTGACCCGGGACCCCCACTGCTGCTAATGCACCTCTTCAGAAACAACAGCTTCTGGCACAGAGCTAATTATGCACAAACCATAAATTATTAGCTCTCTTAGTGTGATTCTATAGTGCAATTTATCCCAAGCCCTCCCTTTTTTGCTCTTCATGTACTTTATTTACAAAGCCAGAAAGTGTTACCATAGTAACACAGTACCAGGCAACCTCAGTGGCTTGGCATGATGCCCAATGGTTGCTAGGGCAGTGTTGTCAATGGCTATTGGGTTGTGTGGGCCAGTGTGTGTGTGTGTGTTTCACATGCATCCAATATGTCATTTGCCATTTTAAATTGTTTTTTTTTTGTAGCTCTTTTACCATTGTGGGTGTATTGTAAGCCATTTGTCAAATGTGTGTTTTGACCCACTATGCAATTATGTTGAATAATGTAGAATGGTGATTTTCTGATTGAGTCTTTTTTCCCTCCATTGGCCTGAATGTGTGAAATCACTTGGAAACCTGTTTGTTTGTAGCGGTGACTACAAACAAACATCGTGAATGAAAGAAAACTTGTGTTTTAGGGAGAGGACGAAATTAGAAAAATACTAAAAGTGATCTTTGATACATGTGACTGCATCGATTCAAATAGCAAACCCTTCAATTTGTCTGGCTCTTTTTCATTTGAGTTTTTGTGAATTTAAACATAAACGAAGAGGGTCTTTACCTCAAAACCAGTAAAGCTTTTCCGTGGGGCTCACTCCTCACTGGAAACCTTTAATGGATGACCATGGCATTTCTGAAATTACAAAAGCATGATGACGGTTAATACGAGCAGGAGCTTCAGCAGCAACAAACGGACTTGTGAATTTGGAATAGAGTAAAGAACCCAGGCACATATTTACACCATCCTTTAATATAACGCAACACTTCCAAAATCACGAAATAATGAACTTGAATCAACAACTGCACTTCACAACACAACTCGAATGAAATAAATCCGAACATTTTTATTAAAGGAAGCGTAAAACTTGCGGTTCCGTACAGGAAATGGAGAACGAGCTGGTAAAAATGACGACTGAAACAGCAGCAAGGAAAGACTGAGATGCCGGAACAAACACAAGTAGAGCAGACACAGTTAAAGACGGCAGTGATGAATAATACATTAATAATGACAAAAATATGATCTAACATCATAAATTAAACAGCAGCTAGTAAAGCAAATGCAATTGGTATGACATTGCAGCACAATGAAAGACAACACAGATAATGATGAGTGGCTTTAATGTTGGTGTGTGTCTGGATTTCCCACGAGCATTGATATATTTGACTTTGTGTGTTCGTGTCAACATGCACTTAGGTAGATCTTAGGCAGGAAATTGCTTTGAAGCATCTTATCTAATATAGTGTAGGGGATGTGCAGCCCCCCCCCCCCCCCCCCCCCCCCCCCCCCCCCCCCCCCCCCCCCCCCCCCCGAATCCTTCCTGCCCAGCCGTTTGAACTCAAGCTGCTGCTGGAGATGTGTTCTGACTTAGCGCAGCATGTCCCAAAAGAGGGTCAAAGGGCAGGACAAACAGTCTGGTGTCATGGCAACTTGACGCCTCCAACCAAAAATTCGGACTGACAGGTGGGACCTCGGAAAAGTTGGTAAACTCCCCAAGGATGGAGACCATTTGGGACCATTTTCATCAAAGGGAATAACGGGAGAAATGAATACCAAATCAAATTGGTGAAGCACAACTTTGATAAATAAAGTTGCAGGGGATTAGTTGTTAGTACGGTTAGAACGGTGACGGAAAATTCACTGGCTTGGTCCTCTCAGCTGTTGAGTCGCCATAAAAAAAATTATCTGTTTCAGGACTTTGCTAAGGCGTCTGCATATCACGACTGTTGTGGAACCAAGTGTTGCCAAAAGGCATCCACAGACGTTAATAACGATTAAAAGTTTTATTCTGTCAAGATACGCTGTAATGGAATCCATTCGGGGGGCCAGGAGAGTGGCTGTATGATGGCGTTCCATGACCAGTTTTTTATGGTGCTATTTATGAGACCAGAAAGTGGCCAAAATTACGGCGTTGTGGGGGAATTCCTGCCGCATGTCTCAGCGTTAGTAGTTGGTAGTGCTTATTTTCTCTTCCTTTCCGTTTCACCAGCAACTCTTTCAATTTTACAAATGCCGGTTGTTTGGCGACGTCTACCGACATAATTTCAAACAGAGTTGCAACCAATCAGCTAACCACAAGTCCCGTCCAGTGTACAGAGTTCATGCCCCATTCCAGGTACTCTGTTGGTGCCTGAAATGGCCTGGAGGATGGTCCCTTTGGGCCGGGCCACTGAAATGGAAGACATGGGCAGAACCGGTAAAATTACCCAGAAGTTTGGATAGTGGAAACGGGGCTGGTGGCACCACAGGTACTCAGCATTTTCATGCATAACGTTATTTTCTAAATTTACCCAGAATGGCTACATTTCTGTGACTCGTCAACTAACATGAGGTGATCTTAGTTTAAGTCGATTATTTAACTCATTCACTGCCAGCCGTTTTCTGATCAGAAGCCCCTGACTGCCAGCGTTTTTGAGCGTTTTTACTGTTTTTTGAAGAGTCAGAACATTGTGCTCTATGATCATGTAAACGCCAAAACTACCAAAAGAAAGCGTAGACTCACTTCTTACATCAGGAAGAATTGCCGTATTTCTAGCGTTATCCGTTCTTTCACAATCTGGTGCCCAAGCGCCGCTTCAGAAGCATTTCTGGTTCAGCGCATCGTTTTTTCACAGCAGCGGCCCAAAACAAACTCGTAATCCATTGATTTTCCGCTTCCTGATCACGTGATGATGTGTGACATACACGGATGAAGATCCGCTTTAGAACGTGATGTTTGTTCTCATGGTGCGGGGGCTCGCTCCGACGCCCGCCCCGTAAAAAAAGGGACTAAGGGACTAAATGGACTAAAGTTGTCTTTTCACATCCAACCGCTGGCTGCCAATGACGACTAGTCGGCATTGGCAGCCAACGGTAGGATGTGAAAAGACGACTTTAGTCGTCAATGGCAGTGAATGAGTTAATGTAATCGTCACTTTTTACAAAGAACTACAAAATTAGACGGTGCAGTCGACTCTGTGTGAGTGTAAAACTCTGGTGTTGAAGGCATTTCTTCTCAGGAATACTAAGCTTTTTCATTTCACAAGTTCAATTCAAAATTAAAACCCAATTAAGTCTACTAAACCAATAGTAACTGAACCTTTAGTGTTTATAAGTTAGAAAAAAAATATTTTCATGAATTTGAAATGTAAACAAAACATTCAGGGTTAAGTTAATGTGACACAACCTAGACACACCAGACGAATATTCCTATTGTCATTGATCTTTGTGGCAGCTGCCACTGCCATTAACTGATGTTAGACCCACTATTACATTAAAAAAATAATACTATTACGCATTTGTTGGAAACCAACTATACAGTAGTGCAGCGTTATAACTGATTGATGTAATTTGATGTTTTCGCTCTTTGAGCCCATGAATGGTTTTCACAAAACACACAATTACTGCCACAAATGTCACCTTGGCTCATATAACTCTGCACAATTACCATCAAAATGAACTCCTTTCATTTCTTGCACTAATGACTTCGAGTACATTTCAGCAGACCTGAGAAATGAACTGCGGCAGTAATTGTGTCGCCTGCCAGTGGCAGCCCCAGACTGCCTATGTTTTCATCTCACCGCTAAAGTGTTGGATCAATAAAGAATCCAGGTTCCTTTGTATGTCATTAGCTTGCTTGATGGCTGGGCTGAGATCTCTTAAAACCATCGTGTTTTCAGTCTCGACACCCCTTCAGATCAAGAGTGTGTGATTGCATGTGCATGACCTTCCATATTCCAGGTTTACAAATGGGCGGTTTTAGCTCTTCATTGTGTATTTGTGTATGTACGCGAGAGAGGCTTACAAGAGAGGCGCATGTGCTGCATCTGAAGGCGTCGTGTGCGCGGTGTGTGTCCTGGTGTTTGCTCAATGCGGCAGAGGGTGGAGTGGCAGATCAATAGAAAACAAATGAATTCAGATCAATATTAAGCCAGGGAGTGAAGGAGAGAGAAGGAGAGATTGAAAGCAAGTGAGTGGGGTGATGCACCACAGAGGAGGGGGAGGTTGGTTGGTTGGTTGGTTGGTTGGTTGGTTGGTTGGTTGAACAGGGCGATGTGTTACCAGCAGCAGCTCAGCGATTAACTGTACACTTGGGGGGAAAAAACCTAAACACTTTGAGGTCATTGGTGGTTAAAGGAGGAGGAGCGAAAACACCAGAATGGCCTTGGACTTGAGACAAAACCAATATTCCTGAATGATTGGTGGACCTCGGTGGACAGAGACACGGAGGTCAAGGTTGTTTTTTAAAAATTATTATTATTAAGAAAAGATCTATTATTTATTATGACTAATCACCACAATTACATCTGAATTTAACTGAATTCTAAACACGCAAAAGGAAATTATAATTAGCACGTGGGTGATTTTTTTATGTTGCAGTTTTACTGATTTCTTCAGTCACACAGGTTTAAAGTTGTTGCTTTTTATTAGGGATGCTCCGATCCGATCACGTGATCATAAATTGGGCCCGATCACGTGATTTTTCTAAAGATCGGAATCGGGTGATAAAGATCGGCGCCACATGCCTGCTCCATCACGGGAACGCACATCACTCAATAGAGCCGCATAATGACGACGTAAACAATTTGAAATATGAGCAACTCTGCAACTTTGAACTATATACATAATATTAACATGTTTTTTATCTACGTACTTCCTAAACAAGTGATATTTTTTGGCAGATAAACTAAGGAAATTACATAAATACAGAAAGAAAGAAATACCTACATTATAATTAAAAAAAATTAAAGGAAAACTTGGACGTGTTTTCCATTTTTTCTTCTTAATTTAATCATGTGCTGAAGTATCGGATCGGGACTTGGCATCAGCAAATACTCAAAATCAAATGACTCGGACTCGGATCGGGAGCCAAAAAATGTGATCAGAACATCAATACTTTTTATGCAACATTTCCTGTATGTAGACCATTAATACCTGGAAATATCCATCAAAATGTTGTTGAAAATGAATAAAATGTTGAAAAATATTGACGGCTTTGTAACATATAACCATAAAAATCTGGTCTAAAATACATAGGGCGTGGGTCTATAATCTCTGGGGGACACCATATTGAATTTTTCCTTGTACGTGAGCCGGCTCGGGGTCCTGCGCCTGCCGATGACATCAATGATTGGATGGACGTACGACTTACGGAAGTTACGTTACCACGTTCGAAAACATTTAAGCACAAAGAAACATGAATTTAATAACAAAACTGCTAAACTCTTTCCAAAACCTATGTGAAAGAACAGAATCGAAAAAGAGATGCAATATATTTTGGCCGAGTGGTTTTGCCGTAGTGTGATGTCATCAGCAGGCGCAGGACCCCGAGCAGATCCGGAACCTACACCACCAGAAATCTAGCATCAGCATTGCATTCTCTCGATGGAATTAACTGAAGGACTATCAAAGTCTGAGGAGTCACGCCAAGGTCGAAAGCTTTCTGATCGACAGGTAACAATCACCGTAATGTTTTTTTAAAAACTAGTGACATGATGTAAAACTACCCTGAAATGTATGTACTGCCCCCTATCACCAGGAAACTACACACTGTCTCTTTAAAGTACCTAAGAACTGATGAAGGAAAATCCCAAATTAGGCATAAATCTGGATCGCTGTCTGACACTGAGATGGTGTAGTTTTAGAAAGATTACTTTTCAGGTGCCTTTCTTGGTATTTCACTCATCATTACAGGTCTGTTTATTGAGGAGTGTATTGAACCAATGCTTTAAAAATATTTTAGGTGCTTTTCCGTCAGAGCGTCACCTTGAAATAGCAAACATGATTGCCTTCGTTTGGTGTTTTTCCTGATTGCAAAAAGCGTCAAGAGCCGTTTGGGAGTCGGAACTCGAGGTGATTTTGAAGTGATCGTTGTGAAAACAAACACAGGGGAGCTGAGTGAACAATAATCTACGATTTCAGCTTAAGGTTCTTTAGGTACTGAGACAATTTTCTAACCCTTCTAGAGATAAATGTGCCTGAACCCATTTAAATCACGTGTGTGTGTGTGTGTGTGTGTGTGTGTGTGTGTGTGTGTGTGTGTGTGTGTGTGAGGAATGGCTAAATAATGCTTTGTAGACATGAATGAAATCTAGATTTTATCATTTCAAACATTTACATATTTAACATTTATCACTATAATCCTTTCAGATTAAAACTAATCCTAAAATGTTATTTTAAAACAGCGATTTTAAAAAATTTCCCTTTTAAATGTTTGACTACTTGTTTGATTTATAAAATGCCCATTTGATGCAAATTACAGTTCTCTAAACGATGTCTCCAGATTAATTTCTCATCTAAAAAAAACAACCACTATCCTTTAGTGCTCGGAAAATAAAAATGTTTCACTTTTTATTCAAACATCCCCATTTTTGTTGCTTCAGTAAAATACAGAAACAAAAATTTCGTTTAAATGTTTTAAGCATTAGTACAACGTGGCCCATTCTGCATTCCTATAAGGATTTGCTGTTATATTTATTTGCATCTGTGCAGTTTTATGTGTCAGCTGTAGCATAGATTACACATATTATTGTGTTTTTGCATCTTTAACTTAAATCAATGCTCCTACTACTCCTTTTGAATCATCTTAAACTGCATATTTAGTAGCCCAGGAGAGACTTTTGAGTCCATCTATTAGACATGCATGAAGAGTACCGTCTGAGGCAGCAAACTCAGCAGCTTCACTGTCACTCACTTCAGCCTCGCTGAACTAACGCTATCATTTTCACCTTTGGCGATTTCACTCAGCAAACAAAGCTGTCATGGATGTAAATAGGGTTAGATGAGGTGAGAAACTAAAGATAAAAATATCCGTCTAACTTAGGTGCCAAATAAGGATTTTATTTATTTTTATTCGTCTGTAAACTGAAATCGACGCTTCTTTTTACAAATGAAAAAACGAGCCGATTACTGAAACTCCGCCGCCGTTTTTCCTCATTTGTGTCCCGACAAACATGGAGCATAAACACGGAGCGGGTGTGAGAAACACAGCAAGAAAAACCCGAGGCAGCGATGTAGAACATCAACTCCAACCACACAGTCTGCTGAAAAAAAGAAACAAAAATCATGGAGCGGCACTCTGCCATGTCTCTCAGCTTTTCTAGCTTTCTGTGCTGTTAAATCTGACACCCCCCACCCGTCTGTCTCTCGTTCTCTCTGTCTCATTGTTTGTCTCTCTCTGTCCCCCTGAGCTGTGTTCTGTGTGTTCTCTCCCCGCTTCCCTCCATCTCCCTGCCTCTAATGTGCTTTGGCGTGTGTTACCCACGGGTGCTTGAGCGCTGCTGCCGCCATCCTAAAGCCGGGTCAGGGGGGCAGCTAAAGCGGCACGATGCTGCCTGTGACATCATCAGTCACTTCTATTAGTCACGTCTCACCTCCTCTCACTGTCTGAAACTGCCAGGGCTTTAGGTGTTTTGTGGTGAACCCAAAACACACACACACACACACACACACACACACACACACACACACACACACACACACTGAGTGAAAGGGGATCTAACCAGCTCCAAATACTCAATCCAATCTATCTATAACTGCTCTATAATTTCACTAAAATGAGGCTGGAATTAAAGTTAACTAAACACTTGTCTGTTTTCATATTAGCCTATGTCTTCTGTGTGATTAATAATCCACAACTTTAATTTTAATCTACTCTGTACATGACAAATAAGGAGACACTAAGTTAAATGTCCAGAGTTGTGTTTGATTTGTTAAACTGTGGTTTGTTTATTTATTTATTGAATTTATCTTTTTTGTTGGGAAAAGGTGCAAAAATAAAACAGTACAAACTAATTCTCAAAGCTTTACATGGTCATTTTTGTTTAGAATACATTTATTTTTTTATCCTATTGCTTTAACTAACTATGACACCTTTAGTTACCGTTTCTGTATAAAACAGGAAGTAAATTATTGACATGCTGCATGAAATCAAAATGGATAATTATAAACAATTATTCCCAGATTTAATCAAACTTATCCTTTTAAATTCTGAGAGACTATGTAATGTTTTATATTTTATAAATTTCTGAAGCCGTTCTATACCAGTCCTCCAGTGATGGCGGTGCTGGGTTTAACCATGTTCTTGTTTTCTTACTGGCAGCTAGAAGGCCCTGCAGCAACTTTTCACAGTTCCTTTGTAAAGGAAATGGGAAGTGGCTGTTTGTTTGTTTGTTTGTTTATTTTTAAGTAATTTGTATTAACTCATAACTTAAGGGCTGAGTGAGTGACATTTTAAGCTATATTTTAAGGAACTACATTTTTATAAAGTTGAATTTGAATCACCTTCTTGAATTATTAAAAAAAATTAGGGATATTCCGATCACATTTTTTGCTCCCGACCCAAGTCCGAGTCATTTGATTTTGAGTATCTGCCGATACCAAGTCCCGATCCGATACTTCAGCAAAGAATTAAAATAAGAAGAAAACAGGAAAACAGATCCAACTTTTCCCCACCTGCTGTAAATTGTGTGACGTAATGGTGTTGTTTTCATCCAAGAAACAAAGAATACTGATGTAGAAGAACTTGTTCAATTCAATTCAGTTTATTTCTATAGCGCCAAATCACGACAAGTCGTCTCAAGGCACTTCACAAAGTAAACATTCCAATACAGTTCAGTTCATTAAGCCAATCAGTAAAAACATTTCCTATATAAGGAACCCAGCAGATTGCATCGATGCAATCCGCATACTAAGCAAGCATGTAGTGACAGTGGAGAGGAAAACTCCCTTTTAACAGGAAGAAACCTCCAGAGGATCCTGGCTGTTTGTTGTTGAGATTAAAAGTAAGCCATTGTTCTATTTGAAAATCTCTATCTCAAGATGAATTTAAAAAGTCATATTTGTTGTTTTATAAGGTTAAATCTGATCGTTTTCACCCGATTCCGAGTCTTTGAAAATCACGTGATCGGGTCGGAGCATCCCTAATATCTATATCTAGATATAGATAGATGATCAGAAATAATCAAGAGAGAAAGATTTATGTCTAAAATACTCAATGCACAACTTTTGATTGATAATTATTTATAAAAACTGTCTCCAGATGAGATAGGTGAGATGTTTTTTGCTAATGAATAAAAACACATTTTTAAAAAAGATTTCCTGCTCTCAGCATTGTCTTAATGTAAATTTCAATCGACACAAAGAGAAACCGTATGTTATAATAATTAAAGCCACAAGTGGTTTTTACATGTATTTTGCATTTCTGCACAGACATGAAAGTTAATGTCCAGATGTGCCTTGCATTATGGATGTGTGATGTAAAATTGAGCACATCTGCGTAAAAAGAAAAAAAATGTTTTTAAATCGCTTCCAGTCAGTGAAGCATGTGGGTGAGGATCAGTGTGTCAGATCGCCTCATCTGCCATCAGAGGAAACACCTGGGGGTCTGTCTGTCACCCCTGCTGCAAGCCACTGAGGAGGTGAAATCCTCCTAACTCCTCCACTCAGGAGTACAGAGAGCTGGTACCTGGGAGTGGTGAGGAGGAACTCACCGTGTGAATCATGCATGACCAGAATCATGTGTTCTGTGTGGTTCTGCATGGCCTTATTAACAAGCACACCCGTATTTTTGAGAAGCACCGGCAGCACTGAACTCAATATGCCACCAAAACAGGAAAACAGAAAAAATTGGAGGTGAAAGGTTCTAGACGGGATGAACCAAACGACAATGACAGAATAATGACGTCTGGCGCATAAATACCGCAAGGCATGAATTGTTAAAGCGAGAAAAAGAGCGAAAAAAAACAAGGATAGAGAGCACGGGGACAAATAAAAGACAGAAAGAAGGATGAGAAAAATGTGAGGCAAAGTAGGACAGCGCAGTAGACAGACAGATTAACTAAAAGGGACACCAGACACAGAGACAAAGAGCAAGCAGCAAGAACAAAGGATGGAGTGATGAAATGCAAAGGGAAGAAAGGAGAGAAGGACTTGGGAGATAAAACAGATGGAGAAGGAGTGGAGAGAGAATGGGAGAGTAAGCAGAGAGCATGCTAAAATAGGTGGCTGGCTCTTGTCAGTGCAATGATCTAGTGGGTAAGGACAGAGAGAGGGACACATTCCTCCTGCCATCAGACAATGACCCGTGCTACAACGCTGCAACGATTTCTCTGCCACTGACCCATAAACACCACTTTAACCGTCTAGAATAAACACTCGTTTCATAATCAACAGCAGCATTTCCAGTGCATGCTATGAAATGTGTCTGCAAACCTGACCTGCGGTGTGAACGCCTCACCAAAGTGGAGTCGGAGTTCTTCAAACACCTACTACGAGATTTAAGATATCAGACGAATCACGAAGCTCCACCAGCTCTGCATCAACAGTTCTGCTTCCTGCAGAGAGCGGTGTGCACATGTGTGCAAAGGGCCGTGCAAAAACATTGTGAAAATCTCAGGGCAAGAAGGGCTCTATTGTACGGGGGGAAGAGGCAGAATGTAGCTCTTCTTCTGGTGCTGCTGGTCTGGGGGCATGGGGTGACATAAGCACAAAGACAGAAATGTAATGTGAGGCATCTCCAAGGCTAGCTTCAAGGCTAAACCACAGGCCCGTCTTTATGCCCACAGACTCTCGCTTTTCAACAACATCTGATAATCAGGACATGACCACCTGATGACCTTTCTACTTGTTGCTAACAAACACAAGTCACAGCCTGGATGAGTTTACCAAACAGGCCACGCTATGAAAATGAAAGATTTGTCTGTTTGTTGGTTTCAGATCGCTCCCTGGTTAGCACATATCTGTTGGGTTAATCATGACAGAATGACTCAGGGAAGAGTAATTCAATTATACTGATGGAGCACTGACATTTCGATCGGACTGAAATGGCTGACCGAGTGTTCCTGTTCGCTGAGTGCTCTTAGAAAAACAAATTGCATGATTTCATGCAAACCTTTACCAAGGCGCTCATTTTGGAGAGAACAAACAGAAACCGTTTCTAATTTTAAACATTTGAACGGGTAAATAATTAAACCTTACCTTTTATAATTCATGTTGTGAAGTCCCGTTGTGACAACCTTTGCCTAAAATAAAACAGAACGAGCATTAGAGTCGCTGAATGCAACTGAATAATAATCATTTTATTCAATATTCAACGGTGAAATACTGCTCGTTTCGGCGCTACTGCAGCTGTTATTAATAACCTCTTTTGTAATTCTCCACTAACAGCTTCTTCTTGAGGGCTTTTTATTGCACTGTTTTTATTTACCGTTGCAGTAGTCGGTTTATCGTGCTCGGCTACGAAGACACACATTTAGCAGCACGAAATCAAACCTGCTACACACAATGGCAGATTGCATGGGAATTCCTGAGGTCTGTTCAATCCATTAATGTATGCTGCGGTTGGATGTCATCAATTATGAATGAGAGACACGCAAGACTCATGGAGGGCTGGTATAGAAACATGGGGAAGACAAGCAGCTGTAGTATATCTTTACTATTCTGGGGGGGAAAGCAGGCTGTATAAAAATAACTAAAAGTGATGTTTTTTAAATGTTTTCAAGAGCTATAGATAGGACCAGGGCTAGTTTTTCTACAGGTGTTGTGATACGTTTTTAGAGTTGAGGGCTCTTCCCCTTTAAGTCCCAGGTACTCAGGAGTGCGTTGACCCTGCCAGTGAGTTCATACCATAAGCAGACCCATATAGTTTCTCCTCCAGAGCCTCTGATCACGAGCCTGCTGAGCTGCCGCCTCGGTTATGTAAGATTACATAACACCAGGGCTGTCTGAGTAACATTTCATAACCTGAGGGTCCCACCACACTAGTAGAGTCATCAAATCCCCTCCAGAGTTGAATCAAAGGTGTTAAGGAACGGAACATAAAGTCTGATATGAAACTATAAAAGAGCGAGGTTAAAGAACTGGGGAAGATTGATCTCTCCGACCCTCGTTGGGAGTTTCGCTGACACGGGCAGATGTTTCGTTTCAGCAGGACGTTGGCTTAAAAAACTTTTCCCCTCGCTTTATTGAGAAGCGTTTGTCGAGGTCAAGGGGAGGTTGACCCGAGGACGCTGTTAAACAAAAGCTTCATCCCCCCATGGCTTATCAGAGTGATGCTGTCTGCCCATAAAGGTCATATCATTGTGTATTAATTAAACCACTGCATTTGAATTGAATCGGCTCACGTTTAGACTCTAACGATTATTATTTAACTAGGCCAGTAACTGCTACCCAACGGTCTCTGATACACAATTATCACTTTGACTTGACCTTTTGGAATAAAATTTTAATTTTTAGAACTTTTAGAGCCACGCTAAAGCTGCAAATAAACCAAAATAAGGCTGAAAGAGTCTCTGAGATATAAATAACCTCAACACAGCGATACACACATGCACTTACTCCCCTGTGAACAATAATAGATAACAATCCTGGTGTTAGAAAACGTGTGAAGAGATAACAGACAGCTATGGAAATAAAAAAGCAGCAGATCAGGAGATAGAAAATAAAATACACAAGGAAAAAAGACATTTCAGAATAAAATCGATATATCTAATGATTTTTAAATTGAATTAGCTGCGTATCTATACCGTCTAGCATCATTCAAACCACACTTGTCTTGTAATAATGACTCCGTTTGTTGTGGTCAACACTTTATTTGCAAAATGCCCCAAATCTCCTGCTGAAATTAACCAAAATCTTTACCACATAATAAAAAAACGACCTGGAATGATTTAATCTTTAACTCTTGTTCGTTTCACGTAAATGTCCAGATTACGGAACGAGACACAGAATCGGGAATACCCGGATGAGCGAATCAAAGACGGGGGGGAAAAAAAAACAGGGAAAGTACAGGAGGGATGATGAAACCCTGTAGCAACATCGGAAGTGGATTCACTTCTCTTTTTTTCCACCTTATGTTTAATTTCTGAGCATCAGCAACGATATAAAATATGAGATGATTCTGCAAATCCACGCATGCGTAAGAGGGAGGGACCGTCCGCCACTGCCGGCTATTAACTCTAAATCACACCATAGCATATTAACACACACACACACACACACATGACTGATAGAAACGCACATACCCCGCTCGTGGGCCTCTCTAAAACTGGGTGTACTCTGTGATTCCTCTCCTTCATCTAAACGTGGGCAGAGGTAATCCTTGAAGGAGAAGCAAAGAGAACGGCAATAACTCAAGATACAGAAGGTCTGAGGTGGAGGGGAATTAGAGAGGGACACTGAAAGAGGGCGAGAGCTGGAGCGTGAGATGGGATAGACGAACAGGATGGGGGATTAACAACCTAGGGAATGCATATTTTAAACGAGAGAACGAGAAATAGGAGAGTTGAAAGTAAAGTAGGTGGGGGGAAGGAGAATGCCTTCGGGAAAAAAAACGGGGAAAGGCAGAGACAATGTGGGAAGGACAGGTACATGGTGTATACTTACAAATGAATGAAAGGAAAGGTCGCAGAAGTGATGAAAAATCAGGTCAGAAAACAAAATTCAAAAGTGATCAAAGAGAAGTCGGAGTCTGAGGAGAAGTCCCGTTTCTAAAAATTCAGAAGTTTTTTTTTTTTTGTCTGATTTTTTTCCGATTCTTATCTATCCGTCCATCCTTCTTGGTTCTATCCCCAGCTGGTCATCTTCCTCCTTCTTCTTCTCTTCCCAGATCTGGTACTCTATCACTCTCTTCTCTCCCTTTCCCTGTCGTTCATGCTGCAGACCATGCTTTCCATTTCCCCCTCTTTTTTTTGGGCCACTTTCCCTTTCATACGTCTACACCTCGGACGCGATTTTCCTTCCCTCAACTCTCAGCTTCTGAACACAGAGAGGACTTTAAAAAAACAGGTTTCTGCACAGCAGACCAGTTCCACGCAGAAAAAAAAATACTGCAGGAGGAGAGAAAAAACTGTTGACAGGAAAGGACAAGCGGTTTGTTGCATGCAGTCAAATGAAGGGACAATCCACGGCCTACGTTTTTCAGGGGCGCCACGCGTAGTGAGGGCGAAGCGTCTGAGTGGCGTTGAATCTGCGAATGAAGGCATAACCGAAAGAGAAGAGGCGATCGAAAAGTAAAAGGCAAAAACTGAGCTCGTTGCAGCTGGCCTCCAGTGAAAGTGGATAGTAAGGGCGCGTGAGGAAAATGAGTGGGAAGGAGTCTGGGGCGTGTGCATGTGTGTGAAGAGGTGGGAGGGGAGAAAAAGGAGCGTCGGAGAGAAAGAGAGAGACTGGAGGTTAATGGAGAAATATCCATGAGGGAGGGATAGAGGAGGAGTGTGTCAGTGTGGAAAGGAAAAGGAGAGAGAGAGAGAGATGGGGGGGCAGGAAAGGGAATAATTTTCTTTCTTTTACACCCAAGGAATTCAAATTTTGTGCATTTCTTTGTACCCCATGCGTTCCAAAGCTAATGCCCTCTCTTTCTATGGAAAGAAAACAGAGAGGAAGAAAGACGAGCATAAAGAACCTGTGTGTGCTTCGTCTGTAGCCCCTGCCGTTCCTTTTCCCCGGCTTCCTTTCTGCTCCGGCTCTCCTCTATTCAACCTATTTTCTGCACGTGCACTTGAACTCTAAATCCTGTCTGCTTTCCCCTCCCTTCTCCCCTCTCTCTCTCCCTCACTGCGCATCTGTGCCTCTCTGCCTCGCTCGCCCTCCGTCTCTCCTCGGCAGAGGCTTGAAATAGTGCTAGCAGGCAGGAGAGGGCGAGGGGGACAAAAAGGGAAGAGAGATGTTGAGAAGGGGGGAGGGGAACGAGCTTAGACGGGCTGACATAGAGAGCACAGAGCCGCTGAGTGTGTGTGTGTGTGTGTGTGTGTGCTGCATGTGAACATGTCTGCACATTTGTAAACACACATTCATCTACCTTGGGTTTAGATGCAGTCTTTCACATACTGGTGCTAATAAGAGGCTAGCCCAGATCCCAGGAAGGAAAAGCACGACTTTTTCCAAGACGAAGAAGGCTAAAAATAACCGATAATGTACAGAATATATGAATTATTTATCACTAACATTAGAATTTTCAGCTTGTAGACTTTATGTATTTAAATGTAACATTTTTGGATTTTTTTATTACTTCTTTTGAACACTGAGTCGCCTGCACCTACTAATCCTGTTGTTTACTGTAAAAAGTGGCAATGACAATAAAGATGTGATTAATTGATTGATTTAAAATTAAAACTAATTTCTTGCATTGTTTAATAAATAAAAAATGTTGATATTTAATTTGGACACAAATCACATTTCAGTGAAAAGAAATGATCTCAATCATTTTTCACTACTTGTTTATTATCTGGCACATGGCTCAGCCCTGGCAGTTTCTGCTTTAGTTTTTTATTTTAAAATAAACATTTTAAATAATTTTAACATGCAGAAACAACAAATTAGGCCAAAATTAATTAGTTTACTAAAAACATATCAAGCACACAGAAGTGGACATTTTCGATCATAACAATAATAAAAACATTGGAATTAGCTTGTTTTTATGGAACATTCCTCAAATAAATGTCAAAAAACTCGAGGAAATATATCTGCAAAGGTGTCAAGTAACAAAGTACAAATACTTTGTTATTCTAGTCAAGCAAAAATTATATTCAATTCAATTAAATATATTTATATAGAGCCAAATCACAACAAGAGTAATGTCAAGGATCTTAACAAAGTAAACATTCCAAATAATTAAACCTAATTATCAGCACACTGAGTTCAATTCATTATTCCAAGGTTTCCTAAATAAGGAAATCCAGCAGATTGACTTGTTGTGTCAGTAACTTAACAATCCCCATACTAAGCAAGCATGTAGCGACAGTGGAGAGGAAAACTATCCATACTTCACCAGAACAATTATCTATTAGCCGACTTTTTACTTCTGCTCTTTATATTTTTACACATTTTCTGCACTTTCTACTACTTCCATTGTAAAAAGAGCATTGTTTTTTTAAATCCTATTTTATTTTGGCTTGTTTTAAAACACAAAGATAAAACATCTCTCCAGATCAATTGTGCCATCCGGATAGAGTGATTTGATTGCAGCTGGATACACTTCGACCATTTTGACGCCATATTGATTTGTTCCCTCTACATACTTTATACTTACATACTTTAATGTATTTGCACTCAAACGCTTTAATTTTCAATTATGCGGCTGAAACCGGTAGCTTGGTGGATCCTTGGTCAGTTGGGGATCACTTCCCGGTGTCTGTACATGGTGAACTCCACCTGGAATTTCACATTGATGACCACAGCTAGCAGATTCATGTTAACAGTGTTTGTGCTTGGATCCATCAGCGTCTACACTTTCTCCACAGACTCAGGCTGTTTGGTGTCTGTCCAGAGATAATGATGATTTTCTACAGAACAACAGAGTCCATTGTGAGATATGGCGTTGCATGTTGGTTTGGTAACCTCACCGTGAAGTCAAAGGCTCAGATTTGAACTTTGATTAAGATGGCTGGGAAGATAATGGGTTCAACCGCTCCCACAAAAGATGTTTGAGCAGACATTAATTTCTCCCATTATCAGTTAAAGCCAAAAAGCACGAGATGAACATGTTCGATAGAATATGCTGTTGCCTAGGCAGCTAAATCCTCAGTTTAGTCCACACGTTTGTATCCAGATGTTGGGGGGTGGGTGTGGGGGGGCTACTGTGTAGTTATAATTGAACTTGTGTTTTTCTTTTTAAGAATATTTTTTTTTCTAGGGTTTTGATGTTTTTTTATTATCATATTTTTATTAATAATCCGTGTATGTATTGTTTTATTTTAGTAATGGACTGGATGAGCGGAGCATGGTGGTGCAGTCTAACCCCCTCTGTCTCAAACCAAGTTTCTCCCAAGGGAGACAAATAAAGAACTTTGACTTTGAAGCCTCGAGTATCCCAAATGTGTCAACATTATTCATATGTAATATTATAGTCGTGATGTCCTTTAGTAAAAATGCTTCTGGGGAGGTGTGGTAGTGCTGTGGTGCAGCTTAAGCTTTCGTCCTTTATGGCATTTTACTTTTACTTCTATAGGCCTATTTTAGGTAGTTTTGAAACCAGTACTTTATTACTTTTACTTGAGTAAAAGGCTTCAATTGATACTTTAACTTCTACAGATCCTAGTATCTATACTTCTACCCAAATAATGAAGGTGAAAACTTTTGATTCTTCTGTACATCTAACTAAAATCTTGTTCTTATTTTTTCTTTGTCTTTACCGCATCACTGAAAGTTTTGTGTCCAAAAATACCACCAAGGTCCAAGTATTTAAGTGTTGCCTTTTAATCTAACACTGTTTTACTCTCTTTTCATTCTGCAGTTATAGTTGTTTTCATTTTCTTATATGTCATCATCTCGGCTTTAAACAAAGGAAATTAATTTCCTTCTAAGAATTAGAAATCACAATATCAGCAAAGGCAAATCAGGTAACAAATAAATCTAAAAAATGAAGTCCTACACGTTACTCATCAGCTACAACAGAAAAAAAAACTTAAATCTTGAACTATTTTTCCACATTTTAATAAAAAAATAAGTTATATGGTTTTTTTTTCATCATAATAGGCAGAAGTATTGCTTTGATTAGAAGAATGCTTATTATCCCTGAAGGGTTTGTTCTGTGAAACAGATGACGTTTATGCTGTTTTGCTTGTCTTTGATAGATGAATTTACTAAAAAAAAATACTGAAAAGAAAACTGCTAGCAATTTGTTTTCTTCTTAGGCTGATTTTTAATGTAGCAAGAACAGAACAATTAGAATCACAATGTATTGGTGCAAAAATGTTATGTAGAGCTTCAAAGTTTGGATTTTTATTAAAAATCTAACACTTGTTTAACAAAACAAAGCTCAAGGCAAACAAAAATAAAATTATGGAGTCTCACCATTAACAGGCAAGCTTTACAATTCTGACAAATTCTATTACTGGATATGATTCTGTGATTTAAATCAAATAGAGGGGCCATTCCACTGGCTATTAGCTTTATTAGTCTAATTCAGAAACATTGCTCCTGGTTATTTATAATTGGCATTTTCATTTATTTTCCATAGTCTTCATGAACAAAAAGTCATCTACGCACTAATGAACCGAAAACACAAGCTATTAGCTGCAGCTGTTTAAATTCAGTCATGTTGGCAGATGCTTTATTGCCTTTTAAATCATTGCAAAATATGGAAAAATGCCATTTTTAGCGAGTTGCTGAAAATTATTCACAGTTATCACCTCCAAATAAAAGGTAAATAAATAAGGCAATTATAGTTGCAAAGGACAAGAGCTGCACAATTGGTAACCTTGGTTGGACAGTGTTTTCTGTTTACTGCCTTTACAGTGGATCTGCATGTAAATTAGGTATGACAGATGAAATCTCATGTTTTCTGCATGTAGCATTCTGGCCAAGAGAAAGCTAAGCAATACATAATGGTCAATTATATCAAGTATTTGGTCACCCTCTCCCTTAAAACTCAAGATATTTTCCTGCAACATCTCCTTTCAACCAAAACGGCATATTTAATGAGTTTATCCTTTCAAAAAGCTCTCTTTGACCTGCAAACACATCACTTCCGTACAGTTTAGGTCCTTTTTGAGGTTCAAGTATCCGAGCTTTACTAACCTTTTAGTATATTCCTCTGTCTCCTCTGTTAGCTCCGAAGCGTTCCAGAAAGCAGCTGGGTCTGTTTGTAAAAAAAAAAACGGGCCAGAATAAAAAAGATGTCGCAACACTACCCTCTACTGGGATGCAACCACAATTTTTTTGTGTTTACTAAAAATGCTTGTTTAAAACATTATTTCGCCATTAATTTAGCTAAATAATTAGAATAAAAATAAAGAATAATGCAATTTTTACCAGGTTGAATAATTTATAAGTAGCTTGAGGCTGAAGTGAGGGTTTATCCACGCCATGGTTTTATCTTTTTCCAAATGAGGACAGTCTCTCTCCATCCTTCATCAGCATCATCCTTCCTTTATGCTTCGCGTTAGCATCGGCTAAACTGGGACGTTAGCCCTACACCTGTCCGCGTGGCTTTCAATGGTATCTGAAAAAAAGATTGAAATAAATTGATCATTTCAATGGTTAAAATACTGTTAAAATATGTCGCGAATGTCGCGGTGCTTACCTTGTAACAGCTGGAACCACTCTGGTTAAGTTAGCTAGTCCTGCAGCTACTGCTAGCAAAGAAAATAAAATGAGAAAAAAAAGGCTCAAACAGCTGCGGCGCGCGCATCAATTAAAAGCTTTATTGGTTATTTTGAACTCACTCACCCTCGTCTCCATTTTGCTTTTTAGATGCCCAGTGTGACGGTGAAAGATGTCAACCAGCAGGAGTTTGTTAAGGCTTTGTCAGCTTTTCTTAAAAAGTAAGTGAAACACTCAGACCAGCAGCACTGATGTTCACCTGTCACAAGCTAATGAAGAGCAGCTCACAGAGAGCAGCTGACATGCTAATCACATTTGTTGTAAAAAGGTATTACTTCTTACATAGTTCTTGTTTTTACTTTTTTTGTTGCATTCCAATGTTTCAGAGCAACAAATGCAATTTAAAATATAACCAGAGTAAATAGAAAATGGGTTTTTCTAAATATAAAATTTATTAAAGGAGATATACTATGACTTTTTTCTTAAGTTATAATAGTTCTATGGTTCAATCCAAACATGTTTATGAAGTTCTTTGCACAAAATCCCTCTCACATGAAGCGATTTCAGTAGTTTTACTCTTCAAATTTTCAGTACCTTCCAGAATGAGCCATTTTAGGGCTCTGTCTCTTTAAGAAAACAAGCTGGGCTGGCCACGCCCCCACCCACCCCCTACTAGGCTGCTATAAGCTGAGAAGCTCAGATATCCAGGTTGGGCTCAGTAGCTTCTCCAGTAGCGTCTGCTCTCCTCCAGGTGGGAGGTTGAATAGAATAGAATAAAATAGACTTTATTAATCCCTCAGTGGGAAAATTCACTCGTTACAACAGCCACACTTAGAGAAAAAGCTGTTGTATGCTAGTTGTACGTTATTTGCACACTAATTATATGCTAATTATGTTAATTGTATGGTGTATGCTAATTTTCCAGTTTTTGACATCACAACCTGGGAACTGTAGCTGTAAATCAATCCAAACCTTTGTGACAACATGAAGTAGGCTACAAGATCTCAAAAAGCAACACGTCATGCCCTGTTCTAAAATAAAAATTAAAAAAAGAAAACAGGACATGTTTAAACATGCCAATCCTGGTTCAGGTTTTGGTTAAAAGTCACAATTCAACAAAAGGAATGGAATGCGGAAAAATAGCATCCATCGGAAAGTGACCAATGACCAAAACCTTTGCTGACATAAAAAACACAAACACCATCTTATATTTGGCAGAAAAAACATCTTATTGATTTCCAAGATTGTGGGGAAAATATTCTGTGGACTAACGGGGTTAACGCGAAACTTTTTGGATCGTGTGTCCCATTACCTCTGGTGTAAAGCTAACACTGGATTTCAGAGAAAGTGCATCATACCAACAGTTAGACATGGTGGTGGTCGTGTGATGCCTGGGGCTGCTTTGCTGCTTCAGAATATCCAACCTTTGACTAATATACACAATTTTCTGAATTTGGGGGAAATTTTATGGTTTAACTCAATTATGGTTTATAGTTTATACCTTAGTGTTCTATATGAGACTTCTTTATTCAATTGCATTAGCATATCTAGACATGTTATTTTAGTTTTTCCATTGTTTGATGTAAAAGAAAAACATTATTTATGGTTTTATTCAACGCCGCTGAGGTTTTTCTTTTAAAAACCCACTGTTTGTTTTTCTTTAATGTGCATCTTTTCAACTCGATTATCGTGTCGCTTTCCTCATCTCATAAATCAGCAGCATCCTCTTTGATTGTGAAGTAGATTTATGTTCTCTCAATGCAAAGCTTTAAGTTCTGCACAATCTGTCATTGTGCTTAAGGGTCCTTGAATCGTGAAATCTCTTTAATCTAGACTGAATCACAAAACAAATGTTTCATTGAGAAAAATTCCTTCTGCCTGTTTCTAAACTGCTGTATTTGAAAGTAGGATGTACACTGATACCTTTTATTTGCAGACAAACAGTCCAATCAGTGTTAAATTTTTCAGATCTGGAAAACTGAAGGTTCCTGAGTGGGTTGACACGGTGAAGCTGGCCAGGCACAAGGAGCTAGCTCCCTGTGACGACAACTGGTTTTACACCAGAGCAGGTTTGTTCCACAACAACCGTTTCATATTATTCAACAATTTATCCACATGCAGCTAAGATTTTTGGTAAAACCCTGATTAAAAAAGTGTCTATGCGTAATAGAGACCACATAGATTTAGCATTTTTAGCATTTTAGCATGTAGCATTTATAATTCTCCACAGATCATTGTGTAACGTCAAACAGGTCTCTCACCTGTTTCAAAACTTATCCAATATTTACAGTAAAAGCACACAACCCCTTTGGCGGATGTGGACGTTATCTACAAAGACGTATATATCAAAAAAATGTCGCACAGGCGATAAGTTGGAATGTTGGATTTCACGTCTTTCCTGTGATAAAACAAGTACATATTGCAACATATAGCATGAATGTTTTTTTCTACATGTCGCCCCAGCGTCTACTGCTCGTCATCTATACCTGAGAGGAGGTGTGGGCGTGGGCTCCATGATCAAGGTCTACGGTGGGCGTCAGAGGAATGGTGTATGCCCCGCCCACTTCAGCGTAGGCTCCAGGAACGTGGCGAGGAAGGTCCTCCAGGCTCTGGAGGGCCTCAAGATGGTGGAAAAAGACCCAAATGGGTACTATACGTGAATTCAGAGTTAAATAGTGTGATGATTTGGATGAGTTTGAGTTTTAAAACATTTTTTTTATTTGTGCTAATAGAGGTCGTCGGCTCACGCCACAGGGCCAGAGGGATTTGGACAGGATTGCTGGTCAGGTGGGTTTGTTGCACATGGAAACGTTGATTTTTTTTTTAACTTGTAATTCTTTATTTAAAAATGTTGAGCCGCAAGAAGAAATAGCATTAAGTGGCTCATATTGGACAAATTCTTTGACATTATAACACTTTTTATTTGAAAGTGGAAAGATGGTGGCAGCTCACAATGTTGTAAAAAAAACATAACAACAACAAAAACACATTCTTACAGATGTTCCTGTTTTCTGTATTATTTCTTTGCACAAATCCTGTAACATATTGTGTAATACGTGTATTTGCAGAGCCATTTTGTGTATTTATTGCTTTTTGGACACATTAGAGTCCTCCTTTCTCTCTTTATCTTTTCTCTTGTATGTTCAGGTCGCTTCAGCAAACAAGAAACAGCGAAGTTTGCAAAGCGCCGTCTGAGGGAAGCGTTCAGAGAACACAGACCTGTGAAAGCGTTATCTTATGCAGCTTATTTACTCAAGTTTGCTTGCCTCCCATATCAATCCAGATCCTACAGTAACCTGGGAGAAAAGGCATCCCATAGACAAGCATGAGTCTATGGTACAGTATAACAACAACAAAAGTGAATTATTGAGAACAAATTAGCATGTTAGCATGCAGCTGTGAATGAAAAACAACAAAAACAATAGATCCAAGTAGATGCTTTTATTTATTTTCACTGCTATGTTTGCAGAGCATTTGAATTAAACAGTATTAACAGATGTATAATTAACCATAGGCAGTTAATTGTTCTGCATGATAGAGTTGATCCAGCTGTTGTAGCGGCACACACGAGCGTAGACGCTGGGGTGTCCCTGCATGGCGCAATCGTAGCCCCAGGACACGACTCCCTGCAGCTGACCGCTGCACACCAGAGGTCCGCCAGAGTCACCCTGAAATAAACAACGCTGAAATATGTCAAAAAAGGGTTTTGATTCTCTTTAATTCATAATTTTAATTGCTTTTTCAGAACCACTGCTGTGAATTTAGATGGATTAATCTGACAGATACATGTTAGTGGTTCCTAAACTCCATCATTTGATCTTCATAACTTGATATCTGGAGATATTTTATGACACAAAGAGTCAAAATCATTAAAAGTCAAATGTTCTATATGCTCCCTAACTCACCTGGCAGCTGCTGGCGCCGCCCTGCATGAAACCGGAGCACACCATGTTGTCTGTGAAGAGTTGGGGGTAGGCGTTCCTGCAGATTCTGTCGTCGATGATTGGCTGCCTCAGACACTGGAGTCTGTCAGGGTAGTTGCCTGTGTAGTGGGAGGAGAATCTTAGATTTTATGTTTATTTAGTAAATAAACATCTTTAAATAGTACAGGAATGAAGGCAGATTGTGCTTTTGTCCTGTCTTTGACCAGATTACTCTCTTTAATCCCAGCTCTTGTTGACTTTTTGCATCACACACATTCCCAAAGCTGGAAAAGCTTTAACCCTGTCCTCGCCCACTTCACTCACTTCCGTTGGCGGATGTGTTGCCCCATCCGGACACCAGACAGTTCTCGTCGGCCACGGGACAGCGAGAGGGCAGGGACACGGTCTGGACGTAGCTGTTGAGGGCGGCAGGGCGGCTCAGCTTGATCAGCATGATGTCATTGTCCAGGTTGTAGCTGTTGTACTGAGGATGCCTGATCAGCTTTGCGGAATCGATCCACTGCTCGGTTCCTTCGTTCACGGCGATGTTGTGCTCACCAAGACGCACCTGGATGCTCCTAAAATGATTTAAAAGTCATTAAAAAGTAGAACTTTTCGTTAGTTTCTAGCAGAGCTGCTCATTCTTGATGAGACTTACGATTTGTAGCAGTGAGCTGCAGAAATCACCCACAGGCTGGAGATGAGAGATCCACCACAGAAGTGGTATCCAGCATTCAGAGACACCTGATAGGGAACTGAGTTTTTGGGACACTCGTATCCTCCAACAACTCTGTCATCCTCGGCTGCAACAACTGACAGAACCAAATGATTTTATACGTATTGCATAAAGAAACACTAAGCAGGCTTGAGTGAATATACAAATTTAGTTTAAAAAATGGTTTCTTACATGCTGCTCCAAGCAACACCAGGAATACCAAAGCCTTCATGGTGTCTGAATGTGGAAACTGCCCACGCTGGAGCTCCTTTTAAACTCTGGTCCTGCCTTTCACGTTTCTATCTTCTCGCTGCCTGGGAGGTGAACGCTGATGGGAAAAAGCCATATGGGCAAAGGCAGCAGGAAGACCTTGACTGATGTTCAAAATGAGGCTCGCTGCCACTTCAGGCTGTTCTTTATTTATGTAATCAGCTGTTACACTGCTCTCCAGTCAAACAGGAGGACATCAGAAACATTCTAGAACAAGTTATTTTTAAGACAGAAATGTGTGTGAATGTTTATTTAGAAATATGTGAATATTGTTTATCTGGTAACAGTCTGCACATTCACCTGATCTAATCTCAACAGCAGGAACATTTGACACGATTCCCAGTAAACCCAGTTCTTTTCTACTAGAATGTAAGAAATTACTGATACACTCAAACATCACGATATTTCATGTTTTGGTACTGAATCGATATTTAAAAGCAATGTATCAATTTTTTTATTGAGAAGTTCCATGAAGACGTTAACTGTATTTCTTTTGTGTGGTGCAATTCAAACTCCGACTGCTAGGTGGCAGCAGTTTTTACTGCCTTCATTCTGACGGAACGAGATCTCGCAATAAAGCCTGGGACACACAGGAGACAGACGCGCCGCGTCACGCCCGCGCCGTCATTTTAAAAAGAAGCCATTAGACGCCATGACAGTGGCTACACGGGGAGCGCGGGGTCGTGTCCCAGAATCGCCGGTCCGCGCAGAGGCGCTGAAGATAGGTGCCAGTTCTATTTCAAGCGCCGCGGCGCGCCGTGGAGCGGCTGTTCCTGTTCTCAAGATGGTGTGACTATCACGTGACTTTCCAAGAAGCGTTCAGCGCTATACAGTCTTTGGTTCAGTGGCGCGGCGCTTTCTTTGTGACCATTTAACTGCAGCGCTTCCGTGGCGCAGCGCGTCTGTCTCCTGTGTCCCAGGCTTAACCGTGGATTTGTCTTGGAAGTGTTTGGCCTGAGTTTTCCAATTGAATTCAGTCAAATATAATATAATGGCAAATATCACCTGACTGTTAGTATCGTGATATATCCTTTAGTCTCCCATGCATGGTGATATATATCGCATCGCCAGATTCATGCTAATGGGGAGCCTAAACCACGCCCATCTGTTTCCACAATTTTTTCACATTTGTACAATTTTATTTCACATTCTTACAATGTTTATATTGTGAAAACATGATAGTATATTGTTTAATAAAATTATGTTATATCATGCAAAAAATTTTTGCGTGGGTGGCAGCTCTAAGCTTCCGTACTTGATGAAAATTTAAACAAGGTGATCTGTTTTTAAATTATAATGAATCTCATCATGAAAGATTGATTCCACCGCTTTGTTTTGACAAGTTACAGGATTATTGCTCTAAAAATGTTAAATAATTGTCAGAAATAAATTTTTAGTTCATTTATTCAATACAATTTGGAGAAAACATTCGCAAGAGAAATCAAAACTTTGAACAATTCATTTATTGGACATAAATAAAAAAAAAAGGTGAAGGTAAAAAAATATGTAATAGGTTTAGAAATTCTTTATACAATTACTTACAGGAGAGGGTTCGAAGCCACATTGTAAAATAACATGAACTGGAATGTGAAATTCTAGTATTCTAAAACAATTCCAATGAAACTAAATAAGCAACAAAAAAATGATTTTTGAACATTTGTTAGTATTTTAGGCCATGTTTTGTTATTTTTGTATAATAAGACCAACCAGTGTGAGAACGAGCCGTCTTTGTGTACTTAAATAAAATTTTACTTCATAACACCTTTGAGGTAGCACACCTGAGACGGACGAGAAAAGGAACAAAAAAAGCTTAATCTCTGTTATTCAATTAGTTTAAAAGCTCAAAGACATTTCCATCAGTTTGTGGAATAAACATTTATTGTTCAAATATACAAAATAAGGGATTTCAGAGCAAGATATTCATGTTGAACCCTGCAACAAGAAAAATTTCCCTCATAAGTCTTAAAATACACACAAAAACCCAAACAGATCATAACAGTGGGATAAAACATGACAGCATTTCTGCCATTACAAATAAAAGTATCAGACTGAGCAGAGGAGAAATAGTTAGGACGACCAGTAAAGAAACAACTTCTAGGGGATAAATATCACCAGCACCTAAAATACAGAAGTCCCTGCTCGCCAGAGTGAAGTTAAAACATAGCTGCTCTACAAATGTACACAAGGTGCTTCGAGTGTAATGTGTTTACTTTGTGTGGAAATGAAAACGTGCCCTGCCTGCTGCGACGGCGATGCTCGCCGGAGGAGGTTGTGTCAAAGTAAGGTGCTGAATAAATTCTCCTCATCCTCCTCCTCCGATCTGTGTGCAGAGGCGCTCTGTCGCACGGCACAGGAATGATTCCCTCTTTACAAAGTAATGACTGCAATCAGCTTCTGCTCGCGCTCGCTGTTGGTAGGTGTGGGTAATGACCCACCGAGAACCCAGCACCTGAAAGGTGTGAAAAGGTAACTCTAATCTAAAACGCAACACTGCACAACTACCCTGCACTCTGGGGGGAAAAAAATACCCAATTTTTGATTTATGGCTCTCTTCTGGTTCGTTTGACTGCAAAATAAAAACTGTTTATGGCTTCATCACCACGTCACTCAACAGATTTCCTGTGTTTGTGCTAATTAAGGTAGTGGCGGCATCGCCTGGCTCCGCAGTTGCAGATCAGCTTGTTTTCATCGTCCTCGATGGGGAATTTGTAGTCGTAGGTGAGCTCTTCGCCCCGGTAGATCTTCCTCAGGGCAAAGATGACGATGTGCTTGCGGCCGTCCACGTTGATGACGCGGGAGTAGCAGTTCGGCTCGCAGGAGTGGTTGATGAAGCGGGCTGCGTTGCCTTGCATGGTGGCGTCCACCACATCGAAGTCATCGATGCGGAACATGTAGCAGCCGATGCCCTGATGCAAAGAAAAACGACGATTAGCTCCATGTTTTCATTTCTCCCTTCTATGTTGGTAATTTCCAGCTAGAATGACTCAGCACTTACTGCTGATTTAATGTTAACCTGATCTCACCTCCTATCTGCCCACACAGAATAGCTTATTTTTTACCCACTGTGATGTAAAAATAGAGCTGAAGAGCACTTTTCACAGATAGAAATCACAAAGTGCTTCACAGACAAAAACAAACTGATACAAAGAGCAAGAAAGAACCAAGAGGAATGTTCTTGGTTGCAGCTCAGCGTTGGGAATCCTCCAGCTCCGTCAGCTGCTGACAGAGCTGTCAGTCACACCAGCAGGAGGTGCAGGAGGAGATCAGCTGCCTTTATTCTGCAGCGTTTTTGTCGGGACTCTTCTCTGTTTGCGTCCCAGCATGTGGTGCGCTGCAGCTCAGTTTATAACGTTCAACACGCTGCTATTCCAGTAATAATTAATAATGTTCTAAATTAAAACTGAGACAGAAAAAATAGATGGGCGAGAATTCACAGCAATGTTTTTATTTGAAAGACTTTGATTATTAAATTTTTTAAAAAGCCTTTTAAAATTCTATCATTTAAAAAAAATAAAGAAATCAGTAAATTTACATTTCTAAATCAGAATTTTTACTATAATAAGTTCATCTTAAAGGGGACATATTACACAAAACTCACCATTTGAATCCTTTTGTGCTGCCAAGTGGGTCTCTACTGTCTATAAACTCCAAACTTGAAAAAATATTGTAAAAAAATTTATTGTAAAATATCTGCCAGTGTTTGGTTTTAGGATCTTTGTGCCTAAAACAATCAGTTTCAAAAAGTCCCCGTTTGTGATGTCACAAATGGAAGAATTAGGTTTAAACCACCTCTCACATGCAAGAAAGCGCTGCTGCTCTACTCTGAGCCTCACCTGGATGTTGGAGCTTTTGAGCTTATAGCAACCTGAGCGGGGGATGGGTGGGCGTGGCCACTCCAGCTTGCTGTCTTAAAGTGACAGATCCCTGAAACGGCTCATTCTGGATGGTACTGAAAATCTGGGATCGCCTTATGTGAGAGGGATTTTGAACTTAAGAAAAAAATCATAACATGTCCCCTTTAAATCAGTGTTCTATTGACAATTATACTTGTTTAAAAAAGTTTATTTATGCAATTTATTAAAAGCTAAGCTATGTTAAGAGTTTTTTTTTATATTTTGTTTTTCCTCGGTTCAGAAGTCATTCAAATATATGAAACTTTATTAACAAACACACTGGTCCAGTATGAAGTAAGATAAAATGCATAAAAAATAAATAATCTCACTAGTTTGATTATTTATTCACAAGAAGAGGAGAAATCCAAACTTTGTGGCCATTATTTCAATCTGAGCCAAACACCAAACAAGAAAGCTGCAACATAACGAAGCATTAACGATTCATTTGCTTCGGCTCATTTCTGTAGCGATGGCGCTGTGCTTCTGCACCAGAATTAGACACAGCTGCAGGTACAGCAGGTGAAAACGTTTACTGACCTTGCTGTCGTAATATTTCTCCCGTTTGTCTGTCAGGACGGCGCGAATGACCGTGCCGGCGTACTCGATCACCATCTCTCCAGCCTCGATGTTCCGCTTGCAGAAAAGTCCACGGCCGTGAATTGGAGATCTACAAAAACATTTTTTTAATTTTGATCATGAATCAAAACTCCAGATTGGTTTTAGTTATCGGTTCTTGTGATTTACCGGTAAACTCCCACGGCTTCTTTGGAGATCTTCTCCAGGTGTCTGAACCTCATGGCCATGGGGAGCTCGGAGCTGGTAGCTCGCCTGGTGGACAAAATTAAAATCAACATTTTGTCCTTCCAGGACTTTTCCGTGAGGAGTCATCAAGCATCGGCGATTTACTTAACTCACCTTGAACCTTTCAGTGGAAATTCATCATCGTCTTCATCAAACTGACCTACTAAGTCTGGAAGCGCTCGGTGCTGCGACGCCAAGAAGTTGAACATATCAAACGTTGCTTTCCTGGTTGAAGAAACAAAAAAACCTATAAACACAGGTTTAACTAAAGCATCTTACGGCGGCGTTAATAAAAGTCGTGTGTCTGCACCGTGAGTAGACTTCAGCTCGGGCGCAGCCGCTCGGGTTGAGAGGCAGCTCCTCCACCACGTCGTCGCAGCAGTGGAATCGGAAGCGGTGCTGTCTGCAGTTGGCGGCGCCCTCCAGCTGCTCCAGCAGGAAGATGACGGCATCGTGGATGACGCCGAGCATCCGTGGGCCGCTCATCACGCCCAGAGGAAGCTGCTTCAGGTGGAAGTCTGCTCGAGCTTCCAGGACGCCGTCGATCACGGCTCGCCATGCAACTGAGGAGGAGGACGATGCACGATGAGAGCGAGAATTCACGCCTTGAGCTGTCCTCTCACATGTTCGGAGCATATGCCAATTTGTGACAAAGTAACATGAAACAAAAGCGAAAGAACACCTCCTACCCTCGATGCTGTTAGCCTTAACGCTGAAGCCGTCGTCGCTGGTGATCTCAAAACGTAAGTGAGGCTGATTCATGCGCGTCTTCTTCCTGTGTTTCAGAGCTGGGATTTCTTCTTCTGAGCTGCAACCTGCAGAATTCCAAACGACACGTTAGTCGAGGGTCACAGAAAAATTTAAAAAATACAGTAAGAAAAGATTTGAACGGAGAAACTTGAATGAACCTGTATAGGGGCCCCAGGCAGAGAGGTCTCCGTGTCGAGAGCTGACCCACGTGTGCGTTTTTGCCTCCGGGTCTGACCGGGACTGTGGTAATGAAGGTGGACTCAGAGCACGAGGACGCCTAAAGAGAAAAAACACGCTTGTAATAAAAAACTCAAATAAGGAATTTGTTTCTAAAAACAAGTTTCTGAATATGGCTCACCTGCTCGGTGCAGGAGGAGGTGGGGCTGTGATCCTGATTGGCTTGGACTTGCTCTCCTGGTCCAGTTCCAGGACATCAGTTACTGTTGGAGCTTTCATCCTAACGCCACCTGTTCTGTTTAAACAAATACTGTATTTTAGATTTTAGATTCATTAGATTAATATTCGTATTTTATAATAAAGGTTTTTTTTTTAAACACCTTGCTTCCTGAACCTCCTCCAGTTCACTCGATGGATCCTTCAGGAGGTCCATCTTCGGTTTTTTCTTGGAGGTTCTTTCACACACTGAGGACACTCTCTTTACTCTAACCTTACTGAAAACGCTGGAAGACATTGCGTGTCCCACTGAGGACTCATCTGAATCGTTCACGTCTGGAACTCGTGGCGGTCTCTGATGTTCGAGCGTTCGCTGGCGATTGCTGCTGAGAATAATGGGTTTTGGCCTCGAAGCGTCTCGGTGAGAGGCCATGGCTCGGTCGATGATCGCTTGAGCCGTGCTTCTTTGGATGCTGGAGACGCTCTGTTTGGGAACAGTCGGGATGCTGACGGGTGCTGGGGGGGCTGGAAGAGGGCTGCTTTTCACAGGCAACATTTTGACGATGATTTTCTTCTCTACCGTTGCGTGGTTGGCGATAGGAGCGGCGTTTGGGTCGGAGGAGCTGGACGGAGACTTTATTACGACACGAGGAACAGACGAAGACAAAGCGTTCCCGCTGTGGAGAATCTTGGCGATCTGACTTATTCTGTTGTAAGCAGGGGAGTTTGTACTAAGAGGCTGAAACGCGTTTGTTAGCGGGTCTTTGATGAGAATCTGCCCCTGACGGTTGACAAGTAGAACCTGACGAGCCGGAGGAGCGGGTGAGCTCGCCGCCTCGGCCTGATTCTGGACCACTTCCTTCTGCAGCAGACTGCCTGGCTTCGAGGGGTCCAGGCGAATAGCGATTCTCCTGACCTGCGTAGGACCAGCTTGAACAGGCGGAGCGTTTAAGCCGTTGATGACGATGGGGGACGTGACCGGACGCCGGACTGGACAGAACACCGCGGGAGCAGGAGGAACGTGTCCGGGGGGGCGGGACAGAGCGTTGACGTTTGGCTGGAATTGAAAACTCTGCTTTGGCAACAGCTGCTTGGGATTCGACGGCATGTTCTTCTTCACGATGATTTTCTTCATCACTGTCGGAGATTTTTTGGATTCGACGTCCGGACAAAAATCCGGATCTGTTTCATCATCTTTAAATTCCTCACTTGAGTCGGTTGATGAGTTATTTCCATCTTTGTCGTCATCCGAACTGGAGTTTAAGACGTCTACGGAGTCACTGACAGATGAAACAAAACGGTCTGCAGCTGAATTTCTAAACACAACCTTTGGAGACGGTGATGTGGTCACCGAGACCTCCTCCTCCACCAGCGACAGATTGTTTCCTACGCAACTCGAGTCCAGAAAATCCGGAGCGGAAAAAGTTTCTTGGCAGTCGACGTCTGTTGCTTGTTGCTCAGCGTTGGACTTTGACGAAGCATAAATCGGCTCCAACCTGGTCAGAGTAACAGACAGACGCTTTGTAGGCGTGTCCGGAACAGAGTGAACTTTCATTTCGTCTTCTAGCGCCTCGCTTTCATCGCTCTCCGACCCTCCGTCCGCCCCATCCAGCTGAGAAATTGACGAGGCTGCAAGAAGCTGAATGGTTTCGTCAGAGCTGCCCGCTGCGTTACTCACGACCGTACGGGAAAACTTTCCATAATGTCTCGAGTCTTCATCATCGGAGCCCCTCTCCTGATTGTCCTCGCCCTCCACCTCTGCTTTAGCGCTGTTGAGAGCCACATTTTCAGCCAGAAGCGCCTCCTCAAACTCCAGTTTAGTGTTCAGCATGGAAGCCACGGCTGCGTCTGTGTCAAACACAGTGTAAGGAAGCTCCTGGGACATCAGCTGGGCTACCTCCTCCTCCAGGTTATCAGGAGCCAAGGAGATGCCGTTCGTTGTGGCCACAGCTGCATCTTCTGCCTCCGATGATGCCAAGAAGTCTTGGGGAACCTCTGCGGACACCGGGGTTGTAATTTTAAAGTTCTGCCCCCCTCTGGGGGAGTGAGTGATGGCTCCCTGTCGGGGCGAAAGTCCTGCAGAAAGGCTGGCGTTGGATCTAGGAGGGGAGTTAAAAATCGGAGACGTAGAATTTTGTCGTGACAGCGGAGGGGAGTTGGAGGATCTTGAATGGGGGCTGAACAGGGAACATCTGGAGCGGGGGTTCGCCGGGACAGACGGGTTGCTTTCTGTTGGCGAAGAGCTGCAGCGTCTTCTTGATGAGAGACGGCGAGGGCGTCGGGGGTCATCCAGGTCCCTCAGAGTCAGGATGTGGTGGGATTTGTGGTGAGCGGACCCTGGCATCATAGAAATTATGATGAAAAACAATTAAACCCAAAGACACATAATATGATCACTGGGAATGTCTTTAAACATTTGACGTACCCGGTGATGGGAGAGGACGTGACGATCCTCCTGCAGGTCTCCTGGCCTGCGAGTAGCCAGGACTTCTAGGCCCTGCTGTGTTGTGTGCCTTAGAGTTGGGTGATGGGGTCGTGGACTTGACTGGGCTGGAAGAGGAGCTGAAACAGTCTGAGGACTCCATATCTGTATCTGCAACCAAAAAAAAGCCATGCCAATACATCCAATCAAAAAGCTACAAATCATTAAACCCTCTCCTTTTTTCTCTTCTTGACACCGGAGCGACCTGTAGGATCGTGCTCACCTCCGAGATCGTTGGAACTGTGGACAATGGTGTGGTTTTCTTCTTTGTCCCATTTCAGGTCTTGCTCCTCACCAGGAAGGGGCGTGCTCACTTCTGTCACCTTACAGGTGTACTTACAGCGTCTCCGGGGGTCCACGGTGCTCCAATACAACCGAGAACACCTACAGATGGAACAGGGAGAACAGGCTCATACAAAACACCTGTCAGCCTGGTGATGGACTCATTTAGGAGGAATGTACTTACTGATAACCAACAGGGTACAACATCCTCCCGATTGTCGACAGCTCAGACAACACTCCCAGTTTCTGAATTTGGAGAGAACCTGGAAAAGTTGAGGAGCAAACACAGAATTCAGCTGACTGCTAACAACATTTCACCTGAAGATGAAACGCTGAGTTTAAACAAAACATGAATACATCCTCTTTGAAAAGTGAGATTATACCTTACCGATTCTCCAAATTTCGACAAAACAAAGTATTAAAAAACAATGTTTTATTAAATTTGGTCAACAGACGTTAATTTGGATCAGGTCAACCTGAAGTGAAGCTAATATGAGGACGCTAACGAAGGTTATGATGAGAAAGATGCATCTGAAAGACATTATGAATGTTTTCATTAGTATATTATGTTGGATTGTGGGCATAAGAATTGTTTTGGACCAACTATTTTATTAGAGTACTGTAACTGGATCTTTATTGAAGAGAAAAGACTATTTTTGTTCAAGATGGCTCTATTCTGATGAGGCTTGGAGCGCTGAGTCAGACATTATTTTGAATTTCCGAGTGGTTTGACAAACCGCATCCTGAGTCTTCAGCTATGGTTGTATCCTTGATTGGCATTTGTAATTGGAATCACAAGAATCCTAGCTTTCTACTGATGTATAATATGTTTATGTACGATAGAAAGAGTGTTACAAAAAAGATGCAGATTTGACCTGGAAGTATGTTACGTCCCAGATTCATTCACACCCATTAAAAATAATAAAATCATTCGTACAAAAAAGCAATCAGCGACAGACTCGGACATTTATCTTGGTATAGATTCATATTCATCCAGCTTCGGTTTTTACTCTTGGTCTCACTTGCCCGGGATAAAATCAGTATCCCTTCCTTCATGGCTCACATGCTTACCGATTGTCATGTTTATATTTTCTGGCTCAAGGCCAGTCAGGAACTTTTTTTTGAGGTTGATCCCGTCGAAGTCCACATACACCCTCCGAGGGACTTCAAACCCTTTTCCCGATACGATCTGAAATAATAAACAATCTAAAAAATGCACAAAAACAAGCAGGTGTGTATTTAAAAACAGAATTAGCCTCGCACCTTTGCACTGGTCAGATCTTTGTGTGCGTAGCAGTACACCTTTCTGTCCTGCAGGAACACACACTTGTTGGCTCGAGCGCACATGAAGTGGAAATTACTGAGGCAGGAGGAGACGTAGCAGCCCACCGTGGCGCCCGACTGCCCACAATGATCGCACCGCTGCAACAAACAAAAATAATTAGAATTTCATTCAACCTCTGCTTCTGCATCCGTTTCTACTGCGTGACCTACCAAGTGGCGCCCCCTTGAGACAGCACTGTGCACTTGTAGTAGAGCGCCATCCTGCTCATAGACCTCAGCCGACCACAGGCAGCAGTTAATATGAGCCCACTCGTTCTGTCCCAAGTACAGCAGCCGCCCCGCCTCCTGTCAGGTGAAAGCTACAGTCACATGACTAATCCAGGCACACGAGTCTTTTTTATTCTGAACAAAAAGCAAAGACAAACTCACGCTGGGGGAAGCGTCTCCATACTGCTGGCACAGGACACACTGCCTCGTATCTTCAGTCTTAGAAGATTCTGGGGAATTTAATGAACATTTGTTAATTCCTTTTTGTCCAGCTGACATTTCTCATCCCACACGGAGTAAAGCAGGCTGTGTCGGTACCTTTTGAACAAAGAGAGGTGTTGAGCAATGCATCAGATTCCTGCGTGACGTCCGAAGACAACACACGGTCCGCCTGTGGGTCCCTGGAGTGGTACGTCCTCTCCATCCACTGAGCGTAACTGTGCTCCTTAGAAGGTGGGAGAACCGCCTCCGGGAGCATCCCGCTAAAGAGTAGAGAACAGTTTTTATATAAAAGCTAAGAAAAAGGAAAAATGATTCTTTTATGCTTTGGGTTTGAGCGTGCTCACCTTGGAAATTCCTCAGAGAACGAGTTCCACTTTTTGAGATGAAACGCCGGAAAATAATTGAAAACCTGCTTCATTACCTGTCGGAAACATCAAACTCGCATCAGATCAGCTCCAACGTGCAGTTCCAGGTGTTAGATCGATTTTAGACTGAAAGCTTACTTGGATGTAGTGTGCTTGGGGCTGAGCTGCCAGTCTCTCGTCCTCGGGGAGACGTTCCTCCTCCTTCACCCACGTTCTCATCACAGAAACAACGTCCAAATGGAACGATTTCTGAGTTGTAAACACGAAAAAAGAAGGTTTTAATCAAAAGCAACTTGCAGGAGTCGAGGCAGAAAGGCTTAAGAAGGAAGCCAGAATAAATAAATAAATGCCAACAAGACTCACTATTGATGTGTAGCCACCTCCTCTAAGTTTCTTCTCCAGAGCTTTTAGATCACAGATCCGTTGCTGTTCCTGATCAGCCGGTGTCGCGTCTGTTTCCTGACACTGAAAAGCAATTGAAATTTAACAAATTAACATTTTCTTTCCTAAAAAAATGATGAAACAAGCGATTAAGACGCTTTCCATCGTTTTCTGGAAATGATCCCTCTCACCTCTTTACAGACCAGAAGGTGCTGAGTGCTGCTGGAGGTGAGGAGGTCACCAAGAACCTCCTCCAGCCCGACTTTCAGTTTGCCCTGCAGCTCCTCCTTCAAGCTGCTTATGTCAGTGTGCTTCTGTCTGCACGGCGCACAGGTGAAGTCCACTTTGTCCGTCTGACTTGGCAGCAGCCCAAAAAGCTCCTCTGCAAAACACAAACATGACCAACATAAGCTTCAGACCTCACATCGAGAAGGTTAAAAATCTGGTTTGAAGTATGAAAACTCAAACTAAAAGCGTTTATTACTTTAATCTTGCAAAACACTTAACTGAGCAATCAGAGAGCAGAAATTAATTTAACCGACTGAATGAGTCACGTACCTGAAAGTCCTTCACAGCTGTAGTGAATCCAGTGGCTGCACTTCAAACACTGAATCATCTCTGAGGGTTGGCTGCTGTCTTCATAGCACTTGTGGCAAATAGTGCAGAAATGACCTGACACACACACACACACACACAATTTCAAATAAAAACGGTTCTTCTCTGGCCAAAGTGTGATGAAAACCCTGGAGGTTCCTGGTGCTTCACTCACCTTTCTTGTGGAGAGCGGTGCAGTCAGGACACAGGTCCTGCTCGTGGTTCCAGGTCATGTCCCAAGACTTCCCAGGAGTCACGCCACAGCTCTTACAACGAATGCATGTCATACACACCTGCACGCACACACACGTAAATAAAATACCCAAGATGCATGGCGTGAATGAGCGTTACAGGCGTTTGAATGGGTTACCCAGGGCATGTAGCAGTTCAGCGGTTTGGGGTAGGTTGGTCCCAAGCAGGAAGGGTGGTAGGAGGTTTGGCATCTCCTGCACTGCAACACAGGCTGGAAAAAAGATGCATGGACTGTAATTCATGAATATCAACATGAGAATTTTTTTATAGTTCCAAAAACTATTAAAAAGGGTTTACTTTAATGCATTATTTACTTCCTAGCATACCTTTGAGCTCTTGTTTCTGCGGCCACACACGTTGCAGAACTTGCAGCGCCTGCAGCACCAGTTCTCCTTGGACTCCTGATGGGGGCGCTCCTCGGGAGTGAGGCAGAAACTGTGGAAAGGCTCACAGCAGATCTGGCAGAATATCATCTGAAAGGAGCACGAGGTGCTGGTTAGGCATGTTCATCAGAACGTTTCACAACATTACAGAGGATTAAGTTTGCATTAAAGCACCTCGTGTCTTCCTTTACTGGCGCAGAGCATGCAGACTGGCTGAGGGGTCGTCGGTATGGAGGAGAGGACGCTGAGGCCGCCCATTAGCCAGACGTTCTGTATGGCACAGTCCTCCTGAGGGGACACAGAGAACAAAAGCGTCAGGAAACCAGGTCGCTAGTTTTGATGCAAAATAAAGAACTCATTTACACAAGGATTAGAGATCATCTCTAAAACCTGCTCAGGTGCAAAGACTCACCTTGAAATCTACACGGATCTTGTGCTTGCTCTGCAACAGGCCCCTCCGGGGAAATCCATTGGTTGTCCCCGTCAGGGTGTTCACTGATGCACAATCAGCAGGATTCTGGGAATGAAGGACACAGTGTGGGTCAGTTGCTGGACATCTTTGCAGCATCGTCTCTTTAACAGAAGAGCAGTCCTTATCCTCTTCAGGTTGCCCCTCACATGAGTCCTTCTCCTCTTGCACAGCCTCCTGTAGGTTTGGGCTAAAGGTTGACGGCGTTTCTGGCGCAACGTGGCCGGCAGCTTTATCTGCGTTCTCTTTGTCTGGACGTTTCGCCTCAGACTCGCATCCTTCTGAGCACATCTGTGAGGAAACCTCTGCCAGAGTTGAGTGCAGTGCAGGTTTTAGATCTTTTTGAGGTGCAGATGGTACGGATCTATGCAGACAGAAGGCTGACTGCACCGCAGAACGAGGCAAACGTTGCAAATGCAACACCGGGTATTTCTGTGGAGAGTCTGGAACGTGAAGCGGCGAGGGTGGAGACGCAGGGCGCGTTTCAGGTTTGGTCAATTCTGGAGGAGGGCTCATAACGGGCCGCGGCGGCTGTGGAGCAGCAGGTTGTCCTAAAAGCTGGGACTGTGCGCCACAGCGATCCACACACTGAGGCGGCTGCCACCGCGAGCACAGAGCAGCAGACTTCAGGACAGATTCAGGCAGACGGTACAAGTGTATCTGCAGCTGCTTCTGCAGCTTCAGCTTTGGGCTCCCGGTGGATCCGGACTCAGGTAAAGTTTCTCTGGACTCCGCCACGTCTGTGTTCTCCTGTTCCTGTGAAGGAGGGGACTGCCTAAGCCAACCAGCAAGACGGGTTCCAAAGTCACACTAGTAACAGTAACATGCAGAGGAGACAGTCAGCAGCAGCCAGAGTGATGGAAAAAGGAAGGAGCAACTTTTAGCGCCATTTGTTAGAAAGGACCAGCAGGCAAACACAAGTTAAGCCAATGCAACACACACACACACACACACACACACACACTCACACACACACACACACTAAACTGACTCAGAATGCACCAAAACAGCAAAAAAGTTCTGAACTATCCCCAAATATATATATATTTACAAATTTTGGATTCAAACATTCTGAACTGTACTGCTAAAAACTTCTCATTCACCAAAGGTATCATAGGAACCTTTAAAGCATGACAGCTGGGTCAAGCAGAAAACTACATTTAAACATTAGGTCTCAGGCAACAAGCTTCAAAAATTTAAAAAGGCAAAATAAATAAGCAATAAATTAAAAAAAAATCACTGTCAAGATCCGAAGTGTGAGGAAACCAACAATAAAAACTAACGTTAATGGTAAAAAATCTACGTTTATCACCTCTTTTTAAATAAAACGGATTAAGTAATTTAGAAAACAATAATATTTAGTAAAAAGATTTCAATACCAATACTTAACTAATTATACCCATTTCTAGCATCCATTCTCAGTTTCTTAAATTTTTAACGGTGCATGAAGTAAGGATGACACCCTGTGGTCAAATTTGGGTACTGCAGTCAATATATAAAAACAAACGAGTCCGCTCTGTCTCAGACTGTTGCCAGTTACGGGTCAGCACAAAAAGTGAAGTCATACTCAGTAATTTGATAAGTAGATAAATACATTTCACTGTAATATTAAGGAATTGTTAGCAGCGTTAGCCTCTAGCCTTCTTTACCAGCTATTAGAGTAAAACAAAAATTTTTTGACTCTCTTTTGTTTCTGGGCTGCTCCTTTTACTGCCTTCCATCCTGTCCACAACTCTGCTGCCATCCGGTGTCTAGTTACAAATACCGGTGCAGCAGTGTATGTGTTGAAGACTCAAATATGATTGGCTCTGGAACCAGGAAGTATGGAGGCGGGACAGAATGGAAACAAAGACTATGTCCCTCTTCGGCTTTTTTAAAAGGAGAAAATCTGACAACCCCCCCCAATGTAACCTTCCTTTCAACATGACTGAGATATTGGACTTTGTGATTTTTTCAATGTAAAATTCTTTCTTATTGCACCTTTAAATAAAAAAAAAATCCTCATCTTGAAATCCCTGATGGTAAAAGTGAAACCACTATTTCTGCATCGAACAACAATAAAACTTACAATAATCACATTTATACATTATAAAAAGTGATAAGCGTCATGCAGAGGGTTTAAAACAAAGCATAAAGTCAGAAACAGAAGAAAAGCAAGAGCGACTCTAAAAGGTGTTACATCATCTAATCACAGATTTTAATACCGTTTGTTACACAAAGTCTGGGGCAAACTCTTCTTTGGAAGAATTTTCTGGCATGTTTTCATTTGTTTACATCTTAGTAATATTTGAAGAGTTCATTTTGCAAATAAAAAAAGATCAAAGGACATTTTGATCAAAATCACCAAACTGGATTTTGCCCGATAAATTTTGAAAAAAAAAAAAAAACTGAGTTATTTCTTTTTGCAAACGAACTCTTCACAAGATGTCCTGGATGTAGGCAGGCCAAAGCAATCAAAAATAAGCTTTGATCCAAAAATCCAGTTTGACCCAGACTTGATTAAGGACCATAATAAACAGCAACTCAGTGATTTTTACCTTGTGGGCTCTCGGCCGACCGCCGCTACTCTTGGGAAACAGCCGTCGATTCTTCAGCGGATCAGTAAGTCGATCATGCAGCAGCAAACCGCCATCTTCAAGATGAAATAACAAACCTCAACACTTCTGCTCTCAAAGATTAAATTAAGATTTATTCGTAACAAATCTCAGACTTTTTCCTGAAGTTACCTTGGTTGGACGCATCAGCTACATTTGCTTTGTCGTCCGTTGTTTCTTCGCCCTCTCCTTCAGACTCATATCTAAGCAGTTTGCTGTAGGAACGCGGTTTAATTTTACGCAGCGACTGCTTCTTGATCCCCGGCGCGGTCAGGGCCAACCCTTCGCCGGGCTCTCTGGCGCCCCAGGTTGATTCATTGCCTGATGTGGAGCCGGAGTACTGCCTGGCCCGAACTGAGAACGGAAAAAAAAAGAAGAATTACAATCTGTAGATTTGGGCCCGTTTTCATTTGGTCAAAAACAAGCAGGACTTTCACCATACATACTTTTCAGTAGTTTGACAGTGCGGTCAATCTTTCGTTTCTCAATCCGCTCACACCTCTTGTATCTGCAGACAGAAAAAATATGTTTGATGGGAGATACAAATGGGATGAAGCCAATAATATTTCATTATTATTATACATTTTTCCTACTTTTATAATGTTTCTATAAAATAAGTCAAGCTTAAAGGTGTGGAACACTTGTTTGTGGTCTCTAGTAGGAATCAATGCCTTCTAAGTCGTACTCTGGGGAAACAAAGCTCTGGTGCTCTTGGACACCTCTCCTCTGATTGGCTAACAGCAACACGACTCTACCACTGACTCTGTTTGCTCTGCAACGTTGATGTTTTATCTCCACCAATAACACAAGCCTGGAGGAGTTCTGCCGTGTGGTGGAGTTGCTAATGCTAATGGTTAGCTTCTATGCTAATATTATGATATTTCTGGGAATTGATATTTTCTTACATCCCTACGTCTTTCCTTTACAAACACCTGCTAACTCTGAATAAATATTATCGGGTTCTTACAGCTACTTCCATCTGGACCTCAAGTACTTTCAAGGTAAGATATAAAGATCTTCCTGTACATCAAAATGGTGATGACGTACCCATTTACGTCTCTCAAAAGTAAACGTTATTGTACTATACCCTATTTAAATTGCGGCTTCGATCACTTTGGTAAAAATTCAAGCATTTACGAGGATTTCAAGCACCCGTAAGAGCCCTGTTATTATGTGTGCTCACTTACACGCAGCACTGCCTCTTTGTGTTGGGCCCTCCAAATTTGGGTTTATCCAGGCAGTTCATACATTTGGCGCAGTCCTCCTCCACCAAGCAGCCTTTGCAGACTCCACAGCGTCGGGAACGGATTCCATGAGGCAAATACTGACTCAATGCCTTTCTCCTGAACTTGTGCCCCTTACCCCGCCTTCTGCGCGGGATGCTTTCCTGCGAGACGGCCCACTGGGCCTCGCCCTGCTCAGAGATGTCATCGTCATCGTCGTCGTCATCATCATCATCATCAGCCACATCTGCAGGCGAGACACAGAGAGGATGGGTAAAAGAGCGACGGCACATTTTAATCAGTACTATGTGCATGTGATGGGGGTGACATCATAGGATGTCAGAGAGCTTATCACTCAGTCTGATGGAGATTTAAAAGTCTAACTGCTGTATAATATAAATCTACTGATCTTGTTTCCAGGAGTAAGTTTGGGACCATGAACACAGGAAGCCTCCCATCAAGTCAGTTACTACTGGAAACGTTTTTTTCATAATATTTTTGACATTTCATGACAACTTCTTGATTGTTTGATTCAAAGCAAAAGTGGCACAAAGCTACTTCAGACATGAAGCTCAGAGTTTAGATTAAAATGAATGATGCATCTGGTGCAAGGATCACTTTGTTGTTGTTTTTGATGCTCTTTGCTCTTGATGTGTTCAGTGAGTCTATTTGTCAAACAGCGCTTCCTCACCTCATACTGAGTGATGCTCACTCGACCAGTGTTGGGTAAAGCTTTCCAACAGCGGTGGCTAATCTGTGTGTGACAAAAGATATTTTTGCTGGAAAATTTTTTATTTACATTGAGCTATCAAAGAAAGTTTTTCTCTTTTTTTTGCTCATCATATTAGCTTGGCCAAAAAAAACCAACCTTTTTTTTGGATCTTTAATTTTAAGTCAAGAGTAGCTTTCCCGAACAAAAACAAAATTACATTTAGAGGATGATAATGAAGCACTGCAAGCAAATTATACCAAAGGACAAGTCAGCGTTACCTGGGAGTATTCACATGCAGCATTAAAGGGACATTTTCAAGCGTGTTTCTGTGTAAAAGTTATAAATAATTACCGTCTTTGATACGCTCTCTGTTTGTAGAAATTTAGTTTTCATCCAAGAAGAATTATAAGCTAATCGTAACGCATTGCTCCAATTTCTAAAATGTCAGAGGTTCATGCATGGCTATAAACCTTTATACACCTTTTCAGTTTATTTACATAGATTTTTATGTTATTTACAAGCATACATTCCACCAGTTGTAGCAGCAAAAAACTACATGAAAGTGCTGGGAAAAAGTACGTAAACGTTATAATCATTTAAAACGTTTACACAGAAACACACATCAAAATGGCCCACCGAAAATTATGTTTATTTATTTTATGGTCTGTAATGACTGATGATTACTCAGTTAATTTTAGAGTTGAAGGAGCTCATATGAAACATATAAGGATGATACTGTACTTTAAAATGTACAGAGATGTGGACAAGTAACTCGTCAGTAGGGGTAGACCGATATATAGATCGGCCGATATATTGAGCCGATATTTACCTTTTTTTATATATTTGTCCTTAGTAAAGCCGATTTAAAGTCAGGCACATCTCCGGGCAGCCCGGTGCTGTTGCACAATTTAATTTAAATGTATTTTTACATTTACTAATAACATCTGCATAATAAATACTCTAAAATTACTTTATTTAGGTGTCTGAATTTAACACTGAGCAGTGCACAAAGTTAAGATTTAACAGTTAGTTAAATTCAGAGTTCAAAAACTGATTCACCTTCAGAAATGTTGAGCATCAACTGATGTTATCAGTGACATTTTATCATGAAAATAAGGTGGAAAACGTCTAGACGTCGGCCATGAAAATTGGCGGTACATATCGGCCGACCATGTCTCCTACACATCGGTATTGGACAATAGAAAAACCAATATCGGCCGACCTCTACTTGTCAATGCTGAAAGAAACCTTCAGGTCTACGACCCTTTGATTTATGCGATGCGGACAACATGGACCGAATTGCGGGGGAAAGAAACACAAACCCATGCACGTTTTGTCACTAAGCCCTCCCCTCCGACAAAAAAACTAAAACCGTCTTTATAAAATTTTTACGGGAGTTGAGCCCAAATCTTCAGCTGACAGAGCTGCACATCTGGTCATTTTCCTGTGTTCTTTTATCCTTTCGTAGCGCTGTTACAGCCAATATTAAAAATGGCCGTGGCCATCCGTCTCTGTCCCCTACTCAGCACCGTGTGATTCAAGACTGATTATCTGGCAGCAGAACGGGATTTATCGTTATAACACAAACTCCTCCTTTTCACCAGACAATTAGCCACCGTTATAGTGCACGGTTTCCTTTCCACCAGCCATGAAGCGTCACGTTTTGGACGCGTCCTAAAAATATAAGCTGCTTACACTTCGGGTCTTTTTTTTTTTTTACAGTCTACGCTTCCATAACGCGTCAAACTCTGCACTTCAGATCGTACCAGACTTCGAAAGAAGTGTAAAACATATGGAAACGCCAGCAAGTGGCATTTTTGTGAGAAAGCAGTCCAGAAAAATGTCCAGGCAGCCCCCCTTTGGTAAAATAATGCAGAGAAAACTCTGTATGCATATTTTTTGTTAATAAATACATTTGAAAGCAACTTTTACCTTCAGTTTTCAGCTTTACATTATTAGAGTAGAACAAGAAGATGAAAGGATTTTTACATAGCACCTCTCTTGATAAAAATCACAAGGCGTTTCACAAGCACATAAAATATTTTTAAAAATTAAAAAATGGGAGAAAAAAAAAAATTATTGGCTTTTAATGTTTTCATGGTATGTCATTTCCTGTCATGTTCGTAAATATCACAGTATATTGTGAAAAAGGAGCTCACGGCTGAAATTCCAGCACCACGCCTACAAAATGCCCTTTTTTTTTTAAATGAAGCGACCTGCAAAGCAAAATCATTTTGCTTCTGCTAATGCCCATCTAGATTTCTAGGCTAACCATTATAGTCAGTGGGTGTGTTTCTCCCGAACATGGAACATTTTTGCCCGCTACGCTTCAGTGCATCAAGCTCAGCCGTTCAGATCAGGTCAGACAGGAAATCAAACACAGGAGCAGTGTGAAGCCACCAGCAACTTTCAAAATAAAAGATGTGTGCAGATATCTTATAGCTTAACTAGTGAGTCTTTCTTCTTGCTTGCTTTGTGTGAACTGGCTAAATCATTCATGATCTTCGTGACTGTGTGGAACGCATTTGCTGCCAATGTGCATTTGAAAAGCTCACGGTGGGAAGGGACGCAACGCTGAGGTCGCGGTCATTACATTACGCACTGCCTGGCTTTCCAGTGGGAAGCCAGGGTTAGGGTACTGATTTGTTGAATTTTTTTTTTAATACGTACTTTTTAGTTCATAAATATGGTCAGAATGGAAATGTGGAATTCAAAATAAAAAAGTAAAAGGAGGGATTTGGGGAAAAAATAAAACTAATTTCATAGGGTCCTACATTTGTGTTGAACTGTGTTATTAGTTGTTTTGTATCCATTTGTATCTATTGTGAAGTGATACTACCAACAGTAGTGATTCACTTGTGAACAAAACCCAACTTTATTAACAAATGTTTAACCGCCATGTGAACACGATGACAATGTCACAAAGTTAGACCTTTACTGTTTTGTTTGGCCTCTTTTTCTTTTTGAGAAACGATAATCTAAATGTGAGATTTAAGTTCAAGGTGAAAAACTTTAAAAATATTGACCAAGTGTTTGATGAAAACTCACCTCTCAGAAATGCTTCTATAATTTTAACCCTGCTTGATTGTTTTGCATTTAGTTCTGATCTTTTAAATGTAAAATTAAATAAAATCAGCCTACTAATAATCTAAAATAAGCAAAAAAAAATGTATTAATGGTCTAATCTTCATTTTCTTTTATGAACTAAATACACATGTAGAAGCTAATCTGATCAGACGGCCTGAACAACATGATCCAGGACTGCAGAAAACTTCAGTCTCATCTCACTGAAGCAGATTAAATGACATGATCCCACCATCAGAAAGGCAGAATAAAAGGTCATTTTTCCCTCCTCTTAAAACAAGTTTCACTTTGATGTGGATTTTAAGTCTAATTTTGGAATTTTAAACCAGATCCTAACCAAGAGGAATGATGATGCATAGTGAAAGAAGTCTTTGGTGAGTTTTGAACATTTTCTTTTTGAAATGAGTCAAAACTGCAAAATGCTAATTCTTTGTTTATTAAATAAATATCAGTGGAAATGGCGTGTGATGCAATTTATAATAAAATTCTATTCGAACTTTCATCTCAATAAAAATAAAAAGGAAAAAGCTTGGGGAATGGACTGTACCTTCGGCTGTGGGGGAAAAGGTGATGCCCTCCCTCTCGTGAAGCGGCAGAGCGCTGAGCCTGGGAATATCATCCGGCACCATGGCACGAGGCTGCCCTAAAGCCACCGCCGCTGCCCGACACACGTGTTTGATCCTCGGACCTCTGAGAGGCTGCTCCTGCACACAGACAAAAGATTACTGGTATGCATTTAAGTCATTAGAAGAAAAACACAACATGTATAAATAAAAACTACGTAAAAAATTACCTGTGCAGGAATTTCTTTGGAAGACAGGCCAACTCTCCTCCTCCTCCTTCTCCTCCTTCCAGTCACTGGTACTTGTGATTCTCTTGAGCTCAACTTTTGGTGCAAACAAGGCAGAAAAACATGCTTTTATATTTGAAATGCAACCAACTTTCAACTTATTTCTATACATTCAAATTGGAGGAAAAAGTTCTCATTAAGATAAAGCAGCAATTGAAATCCTAGTCAGTGAGTTTGGGTGATACGTAAAATTTTCCAAGCGATTTTCGTCAGTCGCGTTAATGACGATGGGCGATATATTAGTGCAGGTGTCGTTTAGATCTTTTATGGGCCTGACACGTAATGCATGCAGCAATCCACCAATCACAATTGTTCTTAATCAGTTTGTGCAAGCAGGCCACTAAGGGAACACCTTACGAGCCTCCTACTCATAACCCAAGTTTCAGAACTGAAGAAACTTCTTCAAGGAAAACAAAAGTCTAGTTGTTTCCTAAACCATCAAAATTATCATGCCCTGGACTGAGAATCTACACAAACGAGAGGTACTAATGAGAGATAGCTTTCTGAATTTCATCGGCCATTTGATGCATCAATCAGAACATACTGCGCCGTAATTCATTTAAGCTACGTCTGAGAATAGGGGGCGGTACTTTATCGCCAATAGTTGAATATTTTGCGGGGCGGGGGGGGTGGGGTAGGAGCTGTATTTTATAGCCATGTTTTTGATATATTGCGGGAATTTTCTGGGAGGGGGAATGTGACCAGGAGATACGATGGCTCAGTCCTGTCAGCCGTTGTCTCTCCATACAAAATCGACTTTTTCAGGACTTTGCTACAGCGTCCGCATATCCCAACTGCTCCAGCAGTGAGTGACGTCACTTATGAGTGTCAAAAGTCCCGCCCAGCGAACTCAACCAAGTCTTTCAGAGTACAAACTCACTTCAGCTACTCCTGTGGTTATTGAATTGGCCCGGTGAAATGGAGACACGCAGATGCTGTGAAGGTTCGTGAAAATTACCCAGACGGTCCGATAGTAGAAACAAGCCTTATGCTGGATTGTGGATGTAGGACTTGTGGACCAACGGTTTTATTGGAGGACATTCATAAAAAGACCATTTTTGTTTCAAATGGCTTTGTTCTGTAAATGATATGAGGCTTCAAACGGACATAGACATTTTGAATTTCCAAGTGGTTTGACAAAAGCTTTTACTGAGTCTATATTATGTTTGTGTCGTTGCAAATACAAGAATACTAACTTTCTGATGACGTATAATATATGTAAATAGAAAAAGAGAAGTAAAAAGATGCTGACTTAACATGGAAGTACGTTATGCCCCCGGAATGTCGATCTTAAAAAAATGATCGGTGAAGGGTTTGAACCATCATTGATGGTCAATAAACTCGTCCAATCGCCCAACCTTAGTAAACTATGCGTTTATTCATATACAAACTGATTAACGTAGTAAGAAATGCTTTCTCACCTGTGAGAGCTTAAGCTGCTTCTGCTGATCAATCTTGATGAGCTGGACTTTGGCTTTCTTCAGCAGGTGGAGCATTCTCTTGTTAGCTCCGCTGAGACCAATCCGGTGGCTGGGACCGGCTGTTTCCAACATCTCACTACTGTCCTCCCTCACACTCGCTGCTTCAGCTGGATCAAACGGCACAATAATGTACTTTCAGTCTGATTTTTATACAACCTTGCAACAGTGCAGCAATTTTTGATATCTGCAGGTATTTCCTAGTGTTGTTCTGATTTATTTAAAGCAAAATTAGCTTTGTAAATAATAAATGAATCACTAAAAAGGTCATTCATCCTTACCGTCTTTGCCTGCATCCTCCGATGGGATTTTCTTGAGAGATTCCCCTTCTGCCTCCACCACTACGGCCACTTTCCTCACCACTCCTGGAGAGTCCAGCTCCTCCATCATGATCTTTGGCCTTCGTCTCTTCCTGACATGAGCTGTTACGCCGTCTCCATCGTGTGGATAATCCCCCTGAACGTTAGCCTGGCCCTTCTTTTTCTCTGCCAGCTTTAGGGTCAGCTTCTTTAAGTTCTTGTAGATCTCTATGTGGCTTGCTCCGGGGCTTGATCTACCTGGGATTTTGGAGACACCAGAAGTGCCGTCAAACACAGGTGTGGAGTCGTCGTCCAACAGGTGTGAGTTGCCATCGTATTCGGATTCGTCCTTCTGCTGACTTTTCAGCCATGTTGACAAAGAGCCCTTTGAAAAGGGGATGATTTCCTCATCCAGGAATCTTTTTGGAGTTTTAATAACACGGGAAGACCGTCCGCTTTTTACAGCTGTGGATGAATTGTTGGAGCTCTGATCCATTTGCTCTAAACTTGACCTTGCCTCTTCCCCTGACGGGGCGACACTCTGATCTTGAATCTGCAGGTGGTCGCCGCCCACGAGTGGAAGCGGCTCTGGTACGTAGGCGTAAAACACACGTCGAGAGCGCACCTTTTTGACCTTTGGCTGATTATTATCTGGAACGTTTGTTTGCGGCTTTCGTTTGTACCCAAACAAACCTTTGCGTTTTTTATGCACTTTCTTTACAGACGACTCGACGGTTTTACACTCAAGCTGCATCACTGCCTCTTGTCCGCTCTGAGCACCAGCTACCACTCCAGCCTCCTGGGCAACACGCATCTCTTGAGCCGTCCTTCTCCTCCTCCGACGTTTATGAAGGGACGCAAAGGACAGGGCGACTCCTTCAGAGGAACGTCTAGGGTGTCTCATTAGAAAGCCACCTTTAATGTTCAGAGATCCCGTTGTCAGAGATTGATCCGACTCCTCAAACACCACGCCTTCATTATTTCTGTTAGCCTTTTCTGCATTTTTCTCTGATCTGAGAGCGCTCACCACTCTTTCTTGTTGCTTGGTGAGGCCAGCAGCTCCCCCTGCTTTGCCTATAACATCAACTGATTTTGTACGGCTTTGTCCACCAGAAGTCTGTTTGTTTGCATGTTTGACTTTTGCATCAAGAGCCTCCTGCTTCCCCTGAACTTTGACTGACACTTTAGGGGTGTCTTTGTCTTTAACAGTGCTCTCTTTTACATCCTGTCCTTCCTTGGGAACCCTTGGTACAATTTTCCCAATGAGAGACGGTTTTGGGGCCTTGGGAATTATTTTTCCAATGAGAGGCTTGGTTTCTGACGGCACCTCTGAAGCTCGAGGAGCCTTGGCTTGCCTGAGGGATGGCTGAGACACAACAACTGTATTTTTCTTTTGGCCAGCTTTTGTTGTTCCAAATCCAGTGAAATCTTCCTCCTGGAAAATAACAAAAATGCAATCTTTAATTCAGGTTTTAAACATATCTGGGTATGTTCAAATAAGAACAGATAAGCTGTATAAACTCTAAAGAAGGCAAAAAAACATACTGGCTAATGAACAAGGAGAAAATCCTCAAATTTGCAACAATAATGTAAAGAATCACTTTATTTTTTCTTAATTCCCCATAATTGATCTTTTAATTAAACTAATTAGAAAACCCTTAGCAAATGCTAACGACCGACAGCTATATGTTAAAACAATGACAAGAGTTTAAAGAACATATTTAAAATAGTGCCATAGTGCTTCTTGCCATTATAAACAGGCGTCACTGCTGCTCATGATCTGACTATCCGGTATTTACCCAGCAGAAACTTTGGTTCAGCATCAGCAGCGCTGCTTTCTACACTTACATCGACGTTGCATCAGTTCAGTTCTGACACAGCAAAGGTAAAGTCCTTCGTTTTCTATCTGTGACTCAACGAAAAACAAGTCATTCTCTCCCTTCACATCGTCTTTGTGCACTCACTTAATTTTAAGTCTCTGCAGGCAATAAGCAAATACAAAACCTAAAACATGATTAACCCTAATTATTCTTGTATGGAGGGTTATTCAAATAGAAACACTTGAAAGCAACTCACCACCTGAAATCTGCACCAGCTCAGTTTAAATTACTCACATCCATCTTAAAGACTCTCAACAGACCGGTCTCCTGCAAAACCCATTGAACAACGCATTATCCTCGTCACTGAAGAACACTGCTTTGGTGTTGCACTCCAGTTGAGCAGCATCCACCAGCTTTAGTGTGAGCCATGTGACTCTGTTACAGTTCCCTCTAAAGAGATTGCATCAGTAAAATCCTACTGATGTCAGACATTAAAGCCACCCCCCCTCCCCCTTTTTTAAATTCAATCCAAAATGGCATTTAATCTCCATCACCATCTAAACTGGCTGCAAGTAAAAGATGATCACTGCATACAAATGGATCCAAGTCATTGCACTTTGAAAGTTATTTTTATACAAAATTCAAAGTAAATCCTGCAACGCACCGAAAAAACCAAGAGAGTAGAAAAATAAAACTGATATAAATGCCCCAGTTAACAGTCAAACCTTTGCCATGTGATGGGAATTTGCCCGGCATAAACTCTGCTGCAGGTGAACAATTAACTGGGGAAACTTACTTATTTTAGATTAACCTTCATTAGATTTGAGATGCATGCTATGCAAATCTAAGCTTTCAAAAGCCCATTGTGATGCACGGGTAGGTTGTTTTGCTACAGCGTTTTTTTTATTCCCTCCTGTTGCTTCGTACGTTCAGCTGACGTTAAAAGCACCGAGCAGTCAGCTGACTGAGAAGCTCCAACGTGGAGTGTGTGATCCAACACTTCGTAGCAGCGACGTTTTAACCATAACAATATGATTAGCTCGGGGTTATTGGTGCTGAATGGGACCTTGAACGCTACCAAAGCTTATCAGGGGGTTGAAAAAGAGCATGGTTTCCAAAACAAAACGCACCCACGGGTACGATCATACCGCCAAAGTTTCCGCCTTGTGAGCTTTTCATGCAAACCCTAAACTGACGAGATATTTGTCGTTCAGATGCACCGATTTTAGATCGTGCACAGCAGAATATAAGGTGCAGGCTCGATATGTGCAGAAGTAATCACATTATAAATGCCTCGATTCCAATCTGAGGCTTTTCTGTAGCTAAACAATGCCCATGTATGGGTTTGTAGCTAATTAGCAGATCAGCTAAATTGTTCTTAATAAGTAACTCAAATTTGGTGTTTTTTATGACTCTATAATGAAAACTAGTTCTTCCGTAACGTTTTCCAGCTAGGTGACTCACCCCTTCGCTGTTACTGGAGTCAAACCCCGCGTCTTTCTGCCGACTGTGTTTCTCCGCCACCCCGAGCAGGCGCAGCAGAGACGGGTCTTCGCTTAACGCAAGGCCGATGTTGACGGGCCTCGGCCCTCCAGCAGCTAGCTCGCCGTCGGCGGAGACCAATCTTCCGCGTCTGGTCCGTTTCTCCGACCGCAGCCTGCTGCGAGCCGCGTACGGACGGCCTGGGAAGCGAGCCCGGGCCGGTAGTGCGTGGGTGCCGAGACCCGCTGCAGTAGAAGACGAAGATAATCCACCTCCCGAGGCCGCCATTATTTACTACAACAAAACGGACGGCGCGCGGGCACAAGATCACTGCAGCGATGCGCGAGGCAAGATGGTCTGCTCCGAGGCAAAGGCGCGAGATAGGAAGAACCACAGGTGCATTGTGGGAAAACGAATTTCCCATTTAGTGCTGTGCACTACTTTCTGTTCTTTTTAATTTAGCTTTTTAATGTTATTTTTCCCCCCAAAACGTTACTTATTACTTTTACAAACAAAAGCAAACATTGAAGAAAAAAAGTGAAGACAAAATTAAACAATAAAAACCGAGCAGCAAAAACCTATTCTATATTATTATTATTATTATTATTATTATTATTAATAATAATAACAATAATAAAGAAAACGCTTTTTTGTATTGCACATTTCAAGTCACTAGGCACTTCACAAGCAAAATGAAAATAAAAAAGATAAATTAAAATATTAAAAACGTAAGATACAAATAAAAAACAGAAGCCTGACAATATACAAAAACAATAGAAACAGGCATGAAATAATTCTTACTACAAATTCTTCAATAGTGGTTTTTAATGTTCTTTTATCTGAGACTTTCAGCTTTATTTCCAGTGAGTATGCACATAAAAAGGCATTTTATGCATCATCACATTGCTATAAAGTTACAAAACAAGCAAACCTCTGCTTGCCTCAGATTTCCATTAATAAAGAACAGCCTGTTGCTTTAATGGAGAGCAAAGTAATAAAAATACAAACCGAAAATAAATCATTAAGTCCTCTTTCCACTAATGTACATCCAAATAAAGTTTGAACTGATTTTTAGTTTTAATATTGTAAAATGTGCAAGGAAGATACTGGGTTCATACATATAATTTTAGTTAGTAGATTTCTTCCAAAATAGTTCTTTGTAACCATCTATTCAGTATGACTCTAGTTTTCTATATTTTGGAGCACATTCCTCTTTTTTGACATTTCAAACTGAAAACACATTTTAAAACAAACCTTAAAACAAACCTTAAAAGAGCGCAATCATCACCATGGTGCTTGATCCATACACAGAGTAGTTTAACATATTTTATTGTGTTTAGAAATGCATTCTTTGTATGAGGATTACATTTACATATGTTGTTGAAAATAAAACACTTAAAGGAAATATAAAATATTCCTACATCAAAAAGAGAGAGTATCTGCTAATTTACAACCAACCTAAAACAATTCTTGTAGCGTTTATAATATATGCACAGCTAAAAGGGGCTTTGTTGAATGATGTAATTAAGAATTTTAAATAACAATATAATGTTAGGAGATGCATTTTTTAGAGGAAAGTTTTGTATAAGAAACCATAACAGACAAATGACCCTGTATATTATCTCATGTCAGCATCCTCACACTCAGTGTAGAAAGACTGGGGAGATCTTAGGTCTCCCTTGGAGGAGCTGTCTTCAGCATTGGAAGCTTTCAGAGATGGAGAGCCATGTTTTTCTTTTTTGTGCGCTCGCAGGGCTGCAACAGTGGGAAATGTGCAATCACAGTCTGGTTTAGAACAGGGAATTTTGAGCTCAGCGGAAAACTCTTCATCACATTCCCGTTCTTCCTCTTCTTCCTTGATCTTTTTAACAACCTCCTCCTTCTCCTTAGCTACGCAGTTGGGTTTACGGCCACGCTTTTTGCCCTGAAGATTCTTACCACATTTCTGGTCATTAGCAAATTTCTCCTGATGCTGCAGGAGTTCATGTTTGGTCTTAAAACCACAGTCACATTTACAGCACTGGAAGGTGCTGATGTCTCCAGGAGTCACTGGGAGTTGGGGATGCACCGCAATGCGATGGTTGCGAAGTCGAAAGCCACTGGGAAACAAAGCGCCGCAGTCCTTGCAGGAAAACGGTCGCTTCCCACACTCAAATCGTCTGTGTTTATTTAGCTGCAAAATAAAAAGGCTTATTATTACCAACAAATAATACTCATCATGTGCAGAACAGAAAACAACCTCTGGTATCTTTACCTCAGAAAAGCCGCTAAACCTTTTCTTGCAGTCAGTGCAAATGAAAGGATTTTTGTCAGCATAATGTGTAATTTGGTGCTGGGTGAGCTCCTCGGGGGTGAGAAAACTTCTATTACACTTGTAGCAAGTAAACAATGTATTAATCTGCAAAAGAAAGCAATGAAAACATGCAACATTAGTTTATAACATTTTTCAGTTTAATTAAAAATAATACCTCAATATAAAAAGATGGCATGTACATGAAAGAATAACCACATTGTACTACTTGTACCTTCTGCAGATATCGTGTGAATTGCTGCGGATGATCCTTCCTCACGTGTCTCTCTTTGGCTTTATGATTACTGAAGGTGATGAAACACTGAAAACATTGCAGGCTCTCGTTTGGATCTGAACAGCAGTGAGATTACAAGTTAGAATCAAGGCTGTGTGGCTAAAACATGGAGTTATACATGGATAATAATAAATAACTTACAAGAGTGCATGGGAGCAACCACAGGCTGAGACTTGATCTCTGCAGAGGAGTTTCTTTCACCCCCAACAATAACTTGCTCTATCTTCCCCATTTCCATGTTGATGATTCCACGTAGTCGATCCACATTCAGCTGCGACACAAGCACAGTTCTGTTGTAAACATACAGATATGTCGGATATTAGCTAAGTATTTATCAATTATAGCAAATATGCTATTTTAGCTAACTGTGTCCAAAAGCATCGATATATTCTGATCTTGCTTGAATATAACAATTGGTGTTTAGTTGCTAGCGTCTATGTGTGCAATAAATAATTCAAAAAACTGCAAACATTAGGCCTAAACCGACTAACAGAAGGATGAGGCAACGGGACACTGAGCGACAGCTACTACCTGAAGCGAAATGATTATAACGCCATTATTGAAGTATTATAATTCCCACGACCATTTGCTAGTCTTTGCGTTAGCTATATGCTTTGGAAAAGCTCCCATCTAATTTTTTAAGTTACATTTCGCGTATTTATACATATAAGCGAATAAATAAACAGTAAAAATAAAGGAATCTAAAGTACCGTTCGTAGCATCCACCGAAATGAAGCCGACAATGGTTTAGCCCGCGTCACGTGACACGTACAATGTAATATCGCGAGATTATGAAGAATTCTTTTTTAATCTTTATTAACAAATTTCAAACAAACAACTATATCAAGTTAGTAAAGGACTAATCCAATGAAATATTCCAAGCAGTTCAAATGAAAAAGGATACAGACTACTCAAAAATTATCTGGAAATCAATAATACATGATATTTATCAGAAAAAAATATTTTCATGCCCTTCCTGACAGTACAAAGGCAATCAATAGTAAATAATTATGATCAAATAATTGAGATTTTTAACCTATTAACTGATCCACTGTTTAAAAAACTAAACAAAAATGGACAGAAATACTGCAAAGGAAAAAAAAATGGTTTTAGGTTTTATGTATTTATTGATACTTTTATTCAACAGTGTGTAGACATCTCGTAAAGCTTGAGACTACACAGGACATACTGATTTGTTTAAATATTTTTGAAGAACAAAAGCTCAACGTTGAGGGCAGAAGAGGATGACGAAGTAGTTCAAGAAGCTGAATGAGCCATCTAAGCCGTGGCCTGTTGCTTTTGCTTGTGTTCAGCGATACGGCTTTCCATCACAGGTCTGAAGTGTCTGATCAATCCCTAAGAACACAGAGAAAATAAACTATTTATACTCCATTTATTAAAGTATTTAATCATAATATAAAAATGTTTGAATAGCTGGGGGGCACAAAGCAGAGGAAAAAGAAAATACAGTAAATGTGAAATACAGTAAGTGGGGTTTAGTGACATCTAGTGGTAAATGTAGCAAATGACAAGAGTTAAACATAAGCTTGATAATGCAACAGATTGGTCAGAAATTGCCTTTAAATGTTCTCTTCACAATGCAAATACACCTACCTGCACGGGCCACGCTGCACCATCACCCAGAGCACAGATCGTGTGACCCTCAACCTGCTTACTGATCTCCCAAATCATGTCGATCTCTGATGGTCGAGCATCACCACGCACAAAACGCCACATCATCTTATTCATCCAGTCCACTCCTGCAGAAATAAACACGCATATCTATTTATATATAATCACCAATGGAGTAGATTAATTTAATACCACTAAAACTGTATTTACCCTCTCTGCATGGTGTGCACTGGCCACAGCTCTCATGCTTGTAGAACTCCATCAGGCGAGCGATGGCTTTGATAACATCAGTCTGCAAAAGCAACCCATTCACTCAATGTAACAGATGTTTGCTAATGGCTGAAATACACTGCAGGGGCGAGCGACTCACAGATTTGTCCATAACAATAAGAGCAGCTGTGCCCAGCCCAGTCTGAGCTTGAATCAGGCCATCAAAGTCCATCAGCACCTCTTCACAGACATTCTTAGGGATGAGGGGAGTTGAGGATCCTCCGGGGATTACAGCCAGCAGGTTATCCCAACCGCCGCGCACGCCACCTACCAGACAGATGTTGGTTTCAATTAAGTAAAGAAGTCAAAAATACTGCATTTGAGCTCATGTTAAGCCATCTTAATCTTTCAGTTCATGACCCATTAGTGCAGAAGAACACAGCAGATGGATCTAGGTCAACCCTTTACACAAGTTGCACTTAATTACAGTATTCACGGGAAACATCCATGTTCTGATAGAAATACATGAGTACAAGCCCCAAAATGTAAACCTACAGTATAAATGTAATCCTTAAAAGCTGATGTGACTCATCCAGATGTGGGGAGTACCTGCGTGTCTCTCCACGAGCTCTTTCAGAGGAACAGACATCTCCTCCTCTACAGTACAGGGGTTGTTAACATGGCCAGAGATGTTGAAGAGTTTAGTGCCGGAGTTTCTCTCTCTGCCAAAGCCTGCAAACCAAGTGCCCCCTCGGCGACAGATGGTGGGTGCCACAGATACCGTCTCCACGTTGGCAACAGTTGTTGGGCAACCGAACACACCTTAAACACATCACAGGTAGAGAATTCTGTTGGTTTTTTACTGAAAACATGCCATACATTGGTTTATTAATTTAACGACAGAAATGTTACATTTTGTGGTTGAGATTAAAGAACTAGCGGTTTATCACTGTCACTGCTGTTGCAGTTCTGACTTTAAAGTTTGCCTGCCCTCTGGGGCCCCCTTGTGGCCTGGAGGCCACAAGCAATTGCCTGCCTTGCCTGTCGGCACGCAGCGCCTCTGGTTTTGATATATATTCTTTTATTTCATATCATAACTGCGCACTCGAACCCACCAACATCTGCAGGAAAAGGAGGCTTCAGGCGGGGTTTCCCCTGTTTTCCCTCCAGAGACTCGATAAGAGCAGTCTCCTCTCCGCAGATGTACGCTCCAGCACCTCGCATCACAAACACATCAAAATCATAACCAGAGCCACAGGCGTTCTTGCCGATCAGCCCAGCAGCATAGGCCTCGTTGATGGCCACCTAGGAAAAAAAGAGGAAACACATTCATTATTAATCACCGAAGACAGTAAAGAAATAAATGGTATTTAAACCGAGGACCAGGTAGTTTTTTTTCTTCCCAAACCTATAATTGAATAGTTTTTTTTTTTTAGTTTTTGCTTAATTTTTGTGTTTTGCCAATTTCTTGAAAATACATACATTTAATTAGGAAACATTTCAAAGAAAAACAACAAAATAAGTTTAACACTTGATTGTTTTGCATGAGAAAAGTTCTAGAGATATGTTATGGTTCACAAAAATGAATGAAAAATGCAACAAACTCCAATTACAAACCAAATAAAGCACACACGTAGTTACTATTAACTACTTCATAAATAGTTTTCCAGAAAAAGTTCACTCACTTATTGTTTTATGTACACTTATGTATCCAAGAGAAAAGGTCTAATGGGATATTTTTAAATCTTAAAATACTAAGTTCATGTTGAAGCTCCATTCACCTGCAGGTTGGAGGACTCGTTGTAGAACTCTCCTCTGATATAGATATAAGCAGCACGCGCCCCCATGGCTCTTCCAGCGACCAGGCAGCCCTCCACCAGCTTGTGTGGGTCATGCCGCATGATCTCCCTGTCCTTACAGGTGCCTGGCTCTCCCTCGTCTGCATTCACAACCAGATACTTTGGACTGAAAAAGGAGAAAACAATTAAGTTAAATAATGCAGCTGATTGTTTATTTTCAGCTGAGTCACAGCCCCCTTTGCATAAAGTCTCGTCACTGACCGACCATCGCTGGGCTTGTTCATGAAACTCCACTTCATGCCGGTAGGGAAACCTGCGCCTCCTCTCCCGCGCAGACCAGAAACCTTGATCTCATTAAGAATCCAGTCGACCCCTTTCAAAAGAATCTCCTTGGTTTTGTACCAGTCGCCACGTCTCAGCGCCCCTTTCAGCCTGAAGCAAAACAAGGACCAAGTGAGGACTTTCTGATCTCCCCTCCAGAAACATCCAACACACATTCACTAATAAAGAACAAGTAGAATCGGCCAGGTTACCTCCAGTCATGACGGCCATAAAGATTTGTGAAAATTCTGTCCTCATCTGCCAGTGGCCCAAATTTTGTTTTCTTAGGAGGACTCTGAAAACACAAACCAAAGAAATATCAATTTTAGTGTCTTTACTTGAAGTATTTTTTGCAGTTGTGACGAGAAAATTGGGAAGTTACTTGTGTTGTGCTGTTGAACCTGGAGATGGCGGTCACTCCGCCCTGGCAGATAGCGGCCGGGGCGCGTACCACCCCACATACCACCGATCGAGACAAGGACAACATCCTTCCAGGAAAAAAAACAATTATATTACACATTTAATGTTAAACTGAGGCTATATCAGCTACTGTAAAATACATTTGTTAATTACAAATGTAGAAACAAAAGCTCTGGCAAGTTTGTACAAAATAAATCTCAATATTTGGTAACATATTTTTCCACAAATATGGTTTTACAGTAATTTTGTCTCCCACAATTTATTTAGCATATATCTATATTAATAAATGTAGTAATACAAATAGTAGATGGACCAAAATACAACTACAAACTATTTTTGATTATGATAGGAGGAAATAAACTTCATTACTTGGTTAAATGAATGTAAACAGTGTTCCTACTGCACCCAATAAACTCTAACCGCACAATAACAAAAAATATACATATTTCCATTGTTATTGTGGCTTAAAGGTTAAAAAAAGTTATTAAAATCTGATAAAAACACAAATCCTAAAATGTTTTATTAAACAAGTCATGACATAACTTTCAAAATAAAAGCATCGAGCTGAACCCTGATCAGTTACATCACTGAAACTGGTCATTTCTACATTTGAAAACATGCAAAAATAATTGTTACATTTATTAATAGCAAATAGCCTAAATAAAGTCATGTTTGTAGTTAAGCTCACACAGATTTGGAGGTTATTATCTTATTATGTGACGGTGTTATGTCAGAGCTAACTCAGCGTTAGCTAATGAAGATAAAGGCTACTTCTAACAACGTTCACGTTCATGTTACGGTCATTTAAATCTCCACCTTTTATTGTTTTTGAACAAAAACCTAAGAATAACCCAGGAAACTTCAGCGCGCTGGCTGTAATAATTCGAGTTCGGGCTGACCTCCATGTTAGCTTTAGCTAGCTTTATGCTAAGTCCGGTTAGCATCGCGGTTAACCTTGTAACGAAATAAAAGCAACACATTCGCTTTTCAACCTAAAACCTCCATGTGATACAATGCGGACTGATTGATTAATAGAACACATGACTAAATCAGACAACAAATAGCGATAAACGCGTTGATGTTGCTCAGAAAACAACCGGTCTGACTTACCTTGCATCAACGAGTTTATGAAACACGGCTTCCCAGGAAGCAACGCGCTTGGCCCGGATACAAATGTCAACAGAGCCGCGGTGTGGTGGAGGTGCAGGAACGTTTCACCACATAAATCTGACTTTAGGAGATAAATATGAGCACAAAATAAAAAAATATTTAGACAAAATTTTAGTAATAATTTAGTGCAAAATATCAGTACACACACACGCACGCACGCACGCACACACACACACACACACACGCACACACACACACACACAAATAAGACATCCTAGATCTGAATGACTAAAATATTATTATTATTATTAATAAATACTTTGTTCTTTACATAGCTGAATGTGCTGACAACAAAATCACAACAAAATTATCAATGGAAATCAGATTTATCAACCCATGGAGGTCTGGATTTGGAGTCACACTCAAAATTAAAGTGGAAAAACACACTACAGGCTGATCCAACCTTGATGTAATGTCCTTAAAACAAGTCAGAATGAAGCTCAGTAGTGGCCTCCATGTGCCTGTATGAGCTCCCTACAATGCCTGGGCATGCTCCTGATGAGGTGGCGGATTGTCTCCTGAGGGATCTCTCAGACCTGGACTAAAGCATCCACTAACTTCTGGACAGTCTGTGGTGCAATGTGGTGTTGGTGGGTGGAGCGAGACATGATGTCTCAGATGTGCTTAATTGGATTCACCCCCAAAGAAATGCCCACCCCATACCATTACTGACTCACTGCCAAACCAGTCATGCTGGAGGATGTTGCAGGCAGCAGAGCGTTCTCCACGGCGTCTCCAGACTCTGTCATGTCTGTGCTCAGTGTGAACCTGCTTTCATCTGTGAAGAGCACAGGGCACCAGTGGCGAATTTGCCAATCTTGGTGTTCTCTGGCAAATGCCAAACGTCCTGCACGGTGTTGGGCTGTAAGCACAACCCCCACCTGTGGACGTCAGGCCCTCATACCACCCTCATGGAGTCTGTTTCTGACCGTTTGAGCAGACACATGCACATTTGTGGCCCGCTGGAGGTCATGTTGCAGGGCTCTGGCAGTGCTCCTCCTGTTCCTCCTTGCACGAAGGCTTAGTTAGTGGTCCTGCTGCTGGGCTGTTGCCCTCCTATGGCCTCCTCCACGTCTCCTGATGTACTGGCCTGTCTCCTGGTAGCACCTCCATACTTTGGACACTACGCTGACAGACACAGCAAACCTTCTTGCCACAGCTCGCATTGATGTGTCATCCTGGATGAGCTGCACTACCTGAGCCACTTGTGTGGGTTGTAGACTCCGTTTCATGCTACCACTAGAGTGAAAGCACCACCAGCATTCAAAAATGACCCAAACATCAGCCAGAAAGCAGAGGAACTGAGAAGTGGTCTATGGTCACCATCTGCAAAACCACTCCCTTATTGGGGATGTCCTGCTAATTGCCTATAATTTCCACCTGTTGTTTATTCCATTTGCACAACAGCAAGTGAAATTGATTGTCAATCAGTGTTGCTTCCTAAGTGGACAGTTTGATTTCACAGAAGTGTGATTGAGTTACACTGTGTTGTTTAAATGCCCCCTTTATTTTTTGAGCAGTGTATATGTATATATATATATATATATATATATATATATATATATATATATATATATATATATATATATACATTGCCTGACAAAATAATAAATGTGTAGTTTAAATGTTAAATAAAAAAAATAACTTTTGGACCTCATAGGAAAAATAACATTTTATATTTTTGCTTCGAATATTCACAGTTACATTGCATAATCAATACGGACATCATTTATTTGAAAGTCTGATGTAAATAGAAAGGAAACAAGCAATTTCTGTCAAAAACTAACATCATTTGTTGGATAAATAAAATACTTTTGTGTGTATCGTACAGCAGGTAGTGAAAAAGAACATGATTTAATCTGAATAAAAGAAAGGTTAGTATGACTGGATTAAATCTACTTATTTTTGTCTAAATCTGTTCATAAATTCAAAATAAAAACCAAAAACCATACCCTAAGGACATTTAATAATCAGTGCAAGTTTTGTTTTTATAAAAGTGAGTTCAACTGTGATCACACCATCAACCACCCACTTGATCTATACCATGAAATTTTGCAGTCATGTTACCCAGAAAGTTTTTAGCTGGGTGCTCTAGTTAGCGTCTGTATGACACAAAGTGGTTTTGCAGCTCAATTTATGATAAGAAACTACTGTATATGAATCAGATGGTTAGAAAGCAAATATGATAAAAATAAAATTTGTGCAGGAAACAAGAATAAAGCTTAGTAAGAGGTTTCAGTTTGTAAATTACAGTGAGTCTAACAAGAACAAATATTAGCATTTAGCTTATTAAGATTCAAGTAATATTTAATTAGCTGAAGGTGCAAATTTGTTTCAACCAACGTGCTGCAGCAGCGTGGTAATAAATACGTGTCTTCAGCTGGTTCACATCATGATAACAATAATTATTAAACATGAAACGGTGGCATTCAGCCCAAAAAGTGACAGTGTGCACCACGTTTCAGTCTGGAGTCTCTTTCTGTTTGGGGAGCCAGTCAGATTCAGCAGTCGGAGGCTGATAACTGGGTCTGCGTGAAACTCGGTCCAGTCGATCCACCGCCACGCTTTCAAACGCCCTCCTCATCAGGGGGTGCTCTTCCAGGACCTCGTTGAAATCGTCCACACTCAGGGAATACAGACGACAGTAGGTGTCGGCCCTCACGCTGGCAGTTCTCCGTCCCTGAGTTAGCAGGCAGATCTCTGAACCAAGAACAAGACATTCAGTTTGACTGAAGGGAAACAGCTGATTGGTAAGAGCTTGCTGCAGGAACGCAGGCATTTTGGTATAATTCAATAGAAAATCATTAAAGTAACAACAGATAGTTTTTTAAACTTTAAGCTAGAGCTTTAACGTTGATCTCAGTGATTGTTGAGTTAGAAACATGACCAGTTTCATATCTGACACCACTCTGCAGCCCTCTGCTGACCAAAAACTGCACTAGATAGTTTTGTGGAGCGGGTAGGTGTTCTAGAGGGCGCTATTATACCTGCTTTATGGCTGTTAGCTGTAATGCTAGTGGTTAGCATTTTCAGCTCGCCGACCATCAATAAAAAGCACAAGAAGAAGAAAAAGAAGAATTTAGCTTTTTCCGTTGGCATCATGGCGGAGCCTGGAAGTAAAAGTAACAGAGTAATGTATTTGGAGGTGAAGCAAAGAGCTAAAATCAGAGTGAACATCGGCACGGCCTACGCTAGTTTGAGGGAGCTAAAGGAGGCTACAAAATCACGGACTGATGGTGACCTGGCTTTGTTGCTACTGGACTTGTAAGTAATAATATTTTGTGTCCAACAATGTGGATCTTTTTACTTCGTGGTTTATTTTAGTATTAGTTGGCTCACGTTAGTGTTAGCTCGTTGTTAGCGCTAGCTACAGCAGGGTTGTTTACTACAGATGTAATTCCACTTTCAACCAGTAGGGCAGAGGAGCAGGAAAATGCTCGCTGTTACTTTAAATGGGAATGCAAATAAATACATTTTGAAAACAATAACAAATGCATTGTACACAGAAAGCAACATAATTAGCAAAAAAAGTGCAGTGAAGCATAAAACAATGTAATATGAAGTTTTAATAATAACTTTAATAACAGGAGAGCATCAGCAACAGGGAAACTAAAATGAGCCTCTTATAGATTCCATAGGGAACCATGTTGAGGTTTAGTAGTAAATGATTTACCTCCAAAATACGCTCCATCGCTGAGCCTAATCTCCTTACTGCCTCGTGGGATGACAGTGACAGTGCCGTGCTGGATGAAGTACATTTTCCGACCCAGCGTTCCTTCTCGTATTACGAAATCGACTGGTTGGAAAACTTCAAAACGCAGCTTGGTCAGGATCACAGTCACAAAGTGAGGATCAGTGTTGGCAAAGAGCGGCATGTTGGCCACAAGCCCTCGACAGTTATAGCTGACGATCTCCTGCATGGAGGGGAGAAAGATGAATTAGTAAACTTCATAAAGAGAATTCCAGACATTCACTTGATAATTCTCCATTTTTTACAGTGAATGCAATAACCGGAGAGTCTCTCACATCGCTGTGGAGGAATTTTGTCCCTCTATTCATTACAAAATTATTTTCTGCAATAATGGAGGGTTTTCCAACAAGAATGCCTGCTTAAGGTTAAAGCTTAAAGTGGTCCAGGTTCGGAAGCAGCAGAGCAGCTCCATACCATCACACCACCACCACCATGTTGGACTGTAGGTATGAGGAAACACATCTTCTAAAAAGTTCCACTTCGTCTCATTGGTCTGCAGAATATTTCCCTAAGAGTCTCGGAAATCATCAATACGTTTTTTCCATTAAATTAGAGACAAGTCTTTGTGTTGTTGGTTGTTGTTTTGGTAAACAGAGGTTTTGGCTTTTGAACTCTCCCGTGATGTCACCTTTGCCCCCTAGGTCTTTCTTAGAGCTGAATCCTCATCTTAAACACATTTTTGTCCATTTTGCATCTTTTACTATTCAATTTAAGCCTCAAAAGACACTCGTTTTCAGTTATCTTTGACTTTGGAAAACTTTTGCATAATCATCCAGTAAAGTATGAAGACTTTGACTTTACTGGACTACTTTCTGATTCAATACAGTACACGTGAATAATTTACACAAATCAACAAAAAATACCAAAAAGAGAAATGGGAATCAAGCTAGAAAGAAAGAGATTAGGTCAATGATCTGATGAATGACCCACCTCCTTGAGCGGATCGCTGAGTTCTCCGAGTATGCTGTCCTCATCGAACATCTTGCCTTGGAATCGGTGCTCGTAATAATCGTGAATCCTCTGCCTTACGTCCGCTGGCAGTTTATGGAACGACATGTACTGTTCCACTTGCTTATACTGCAAAAAGATGCACAAAAACACATCACCGCCTGACCTACGCAAGGATACAAACAAAGTATGTTGGGACTGATGTTACGATTGGTCACATTTTCCAACATGTGTTTGCTGAATTATTCCACAGTAATCACACATTCAGTCCATTTGATTTACTAGCTTTGTTCCTCCCATTTAAGTGGATTACAAACTCATTAGCAGCAGCCATCAGCGGACAGTGATCCACAACAAAGGTGGCTGCCATTTGTCATCATCTGCTTAGCTTTATCATGTGAAAATCCCCTGAAAGGGGTCAGAGTGAAGTCATAACTCCATCAGATAATATACATTTAATGTGGCATGCATATATGAGAAGCATGGGGTATTATAACACACAAAGCCACAAGAACATTAGTGTCTGTGTGATGCTCCTAGGACATATTGTGAGCAGAAACAGCTGAGTGTGTAGGTCGAAAAGGTTCGTCAACGTAACAGGTGAAGCGATTACCTTCTCTTGATACTGGCGATGGGACGCGTCCAGGGATTGGACCAGGTTGGTTGCGTGACCCAGGAACATGGCGTAGCAGGTGGCTCCAACCACCATGCTGACCATGGTGAGCCAAACGTCACTCATGCCCTCAGGAGGGTGAGCTCCATATCCTATACACAGCATGTGACTCATGGCCATGAACAGGGCGTAGGAGTACTGGATGTGCCAGGTAGCATTCTGCGAAGAAAATTAAATTAGAACAGCTAAAAAATGAATTCAAGAGAAAAGCAATGAAAATGAGATTCTTGTGTTAAGTTTTTGGGTTTGATCTTGATCAAAGTTGTTATTTTAGTGTTTTACCATTTTTACTTGTGTCTCGCGTCTGATTGGCTAACAGCAACGTGACTCTGCCATTGACTCCGTTTACTCTGCAACGTTGATGTTTTATCTCCACAAATAACACAAGTCTGGAGGAGTTCTACAATGTTTCGGAGTCGCTAATGCTATCAGTTAGCTTCTACTAGCCGAGACACGCTCTGCTCTCTCCTGGATGCTAAAACCACAGACATATATACGTAGACGCCTCGTGGACTGGCGCTGCCTATTGGAGCTGCCGTAGTGGCCGGCCGCCATCTTAAATGGGTCTCCATTTGCCCCCAGTGCATTAATTTCTACTGAGGAAGGTGCTTACCCACCTAAAAAACACATTTCATCAAGCTTTTTCACTAATTCAGACACATGGTATGGCATGATAATTAAAATACAAATATAATTAAACAAAATAAAAAAAATAATTAAAATATAAAATCCCATCAGGTAGGCTATAAAAGTCAATAGTAATCCCACGTAATCTGTTTTCAATAGTACGCCGGTTGTTGCAACTGTAGGCTTCACAAAAATGGACATAGGTGCTCACTCTGCATTGACTTTGGAGAATGAGGAGACCCATCTAACATGGCGGTGACACTGTTACGCTCTCCAGCACCCAATGGGGCGTCTACATATTTATGTCTATGGCTAAACCAACAACAGCCTTCCCCATCACAAGTCAAGACGGATGAATACATGAATGCTAATTTCACAATGTGACGTGGAATTGACTGGCTTTTCTAATCCAAGCGTTTCGATTGGTGGCTAATGCAGGAAATAGGGGTAGAAGACTATTTGCACATTTAGCCTGTGCGTGAAACTCAGAGTTACCGATCATATTTCAAAAATAACAAGTAAAAAATGCTTCCTCCTCGATAAACTTGGTCTTAAAATGAAATTGTAAGAATAAGTCATTTGAAACAAATTTCAAAAAGATAAGCCTCCATATTTAATATATGGGATGCCAAGTGTAAATTGTTCGTGCAAAAAACTTTAGCGCACAGTTTTGATATTTAGCTTACTTTTCTTAGCCTGGCAAGCCATCCTATATATGTGTATATATACAAACTCTGCAAAGCAAGAATTTGGTCTAGTTCACTAGGCTATACGTTTCTTACATTAAGCACACTTTCACCAAATTTTAACGTGTTTACGTTTGACATTATTTTAGCTAATCTAAATGTTAAAGCTTAACCTAAATGTTACATTTAAATCAAAAAGTAAAATCTTAATATGTTAAATTTAAATATAAAAGTTAAATCTAAATTTAATGTTAGATTTAATTTTGATCAAAGAAGCACCTTTATTAGGACCCAGGGTTTCATGAGAAGTATAGTGGATGTTAGCAAAAATGCTAGCAACCTGTGGCACTTTTAGTCTGAATTTATCAATATTTCTACTAGAATAATCTTGTGTGTCAAACTAACCTGAATTTCTCCAAAGTGAGGTAATTCAAAGAGCTATCCATAACAGATAAGATATTAACCCTAACACCGGTCCTAACCCTAACCCTAATTTTTTATGATCTTTCCAAGCATCATAAGATCTGGATCATCCCTTTTACAGTGTAATTATTTAATAGCATTTAAATCATCCTCTACTCACCACCATGTTGTTTTTAGATACCCAGCAGTCTGAAGGAAAGTCCTGCAGCATGGGAACCATGAAAGTCAGGCAGCCATCCCAGTGGCACAGCAGCAGCATCATACCAATCAAGTTGACTATGCGCACTACAGCACTGGCCAGGTCATAGGTCATGTGGAAAATCTGTGAGAGAAAATTAAATTAAAGAAAAAGCACACACACAAATTTCAGACTGCCTTCTATTGCTTTACCTCTTCCCACTGGTGGATGTATCGGATGAGGCGGGAAAGCCGGAGAAGACGCAGCAGACTGAGAATCTTGGTGAAACGCACGATTCGTAGAGCCCGGGCGGTACGGTACACGTCGGATGACTCATGTCGGGACTCCATGTCCACAATAAGAAAGATGTAGTCGACAGGAATGGAGGAGATGAAGTCCACCAGGAACCAGGTGCGGAGGTAATGGATTCGGATCTCTTTGGGGTCCAGGATAATGTGGCTGTCCCCTTCCAGGATTCCCGTACGGAAGTTAAAAACCAGATCCATGAGGAAGAGAGTGTCAGACAGAACGTTGAAGACGATCCAGGGCATGGTGTTCTGGTCTTCAAAGAAGGTGATCCCCCAGGGCAGGATCACCAGGTTACTCATCATCAACAAGAGCATGACAATATCCCAGTAAAATCTGCACACAAGCAGAGAGGGAGGTGCCATCAGATAATTTTCCCCTTTCAGGAATTATGTATGATTTTTCAGAAATCCGTAAAAGGGACTGTCTTATCATGTACTGTGATATAATGTAAGCAATTAGTCTTCTTTTTTTTTTGCTAATCTCACCCTCTGCCCTGTAGAGCTCCGTGCAATAGGAACTGAGCGCTGGTCAGAACTAACCAATAGCGTTAGACTACCGCTTACGTGCTCCAGAGTTAAGGAAGTACCTCGGCTGATGCAGAGTTGATGAACTTTTCACGGACAAGTAAGCCTTTAAAATATAAATATATGAAAACACAACACAACATGAGAATAATACTTGTAAAACAACGCGTTTTAGCTCTGTTTGTCGGCTACAGAAGCACATTCATAAACAAGAAAAGTGCAGTCGCCATCTTAAAAATCCGAATTGACCGACTCTTGGTGTGATATGCTTGTCAGCCGCTAGATGGTGCCATCGGATAATAGAAATACTCCAGACAGCCGCTTTAAGCTCATACACCGATTCATTACCAGCATTAAATAATTTCTTGAAGTCACAGAACTGAAATGAAAGTTGAACAGATGAAGTCATCCCACCAGGAGGTCAGTGCGTTGTTTATTCTAATACCAGTTCCTGTCACAGGAGGAACCCCTTTCCCATTAAAAATACATCACATTTCGCTCCACTGGGATCGATCTACATTCAACAAAAGGAAGTATCACTACCAGTGGAAATGTCTGCTTTGTGAACTTCGTGCTCCACAAACTTTCATTGTTTGCTTCATCCCAAACACGTTCTGTTGGCCTACATGTGTCTCCAGTGTCTCGTTAATCACGGTTTGGATTTCCTTACAGATTGTTTACATCAAACATCAGTCACTCACCGGCTCGTTCTCATTACCCTGGCACCGTAACAGAATCTCCAAACAGAATTTATTTATTTGTTTTGTTTTGGATTAGCGCCACCATTCAGTGATTGCAACACAAACCCAGTCAGCATCAGCTGATTGAACTTTTCAGTGTTTTGTTTTTTTTTTGCTCACTTTCCTCCACCTGCCAATCTCTCATGGCTATGTCCTTCATGTCAACACACGCCAGTTTACATGACTACTTATCATCACATCTCATGCTGCAGCAGATTAGCGGACAGTTCCTGCTGCTAATAACTCCAGCAAAGACCCGGGGAGGTTGTGCAGCTGTCGACATGTGCCTGGTCTGCGTTTTAATGTGAGCTTAGCGTGTAAAAGAGTAATTTCTGCTGCATTAAACCCTTTTAGACCAGCTATTATTAGAGAAAATTGCTTGCTATTAATAGTTGGTTGCAAGCAACACCGAGTCGGTCAGTTAATCCTTTCTGATTGAAGGTAAATACATGTCAAAACATCGGTATTTTGGAACCAAATAAACCAAATAAATCTTCTTGTTTTAACGTTTTTAACTTTGAGCACAAATGTTGGTCCATTTCAAAGAGGAAGTTGGTCCATAAGGTTTAAGGAGAGGCAGCCCTCTATAATCTCCCCCTCAGCTGTCTGTGTATTATTGCATAATAGAGCAAGATGGGAATTATAGGGATTCTTATGGGCAATAATCCCCAATGCACGGGTTTATCCTCCCTCTGTCTGGCATAGGCTTGATGGTTAAAATTGTTCAAATTTGATGCCAGCTATTGTGTGCATGGACAGATTGCCCCCGGCTTCATTGCTAAGATGTTACTTAACCTCCCAAACTAAAATCCTCCTCCTCAAACAAAAAAAAAGGTCATGCCAGAGAGGAACAAAAGGATTTCAGTTCAGGGAATTAATGAAATCAATGAACGCGCGTCTCAACACAAGGAGCCACAGGAGAGTCGATTAATCCAGTCGATCTTGTCCTATATACTGTATTGCTAATCAGATCCCTTCATCGTCTTATCATGTGCGACAAACCCTGACATCAGCTGATGTCCTTGGAAAACGGGACGCGAGCGTCACAAGCTGTTTGTTTGGCCGGCTGCTTGATTTTGGGGGAGCTGATGCTTTCAAGGGAAATTATGAGGAATCCCTAAATGACGCCACAGTTTCAGGAGGCACAAATGTTGTGGGATTTATGAGCTGGAAATTGATGATCACCCGTTATTAAAAGTTACCTGAAGTCACTGTAGGGGTGGATGATCCACACACCGAAGCTCTTGACCCTTTCCTGTTCTGCAGCGACCCCCTTGTGGCTTCCAAACATGCGCAGGGAGAACTTGTTGACCCCCGGCTGCAGCATGGAGCCAAACTGCTTCTGGAAGTAGGTGGACTGGTCCTGCAGGTCATCGATGCCTCCTTCGCCATCTCCGTCGGCTTCCAGTTGGCCATCGGGGTCTGCGGTGTAGTCGTCGTTGTGTGTCTTGACCAGGGAGAAGAGGGTCCTGGTCACATCACTCCTTTTCTCCGTCTTTGGGGAGGGGGTCCCAGGAGGGGTGTTGGTCCTCTGGGAGCTGCTTCTCCATCTGGAGAAGCGGAGGCTGCTCCAGCTGCGGTAGCGGGGAAGTTCTGGTTTGGGAGCTGGGCTTTCACCAACGCCTTTCTGGTCCTCTATACTCCTGGCAGGGCTGGTCATTTTACAAAACTGTTGATTTGACTTCCGTAGACTTGGAAAGTTTACTTTCTCGTGACGTTTCCCATAAATCCCATTTCTTATCTGATGTCCAACTTTGATTTTATAATAAAAAATGTATAAAAAATGAAAACAGAAAATGTTCTACTAAACAACTCAAATCAAACTAAATCCTAATTTTCCTAAAAAATAAAAAAATAAAAAATTCCCATCACAACTTCATCCGCAGATGTGTTCACCTCCCGTCTGACCAGCAGCACATTGACACAGAGGACTCAGTAGCCTTCAATAATCGGCTTTTTTGTCATCCCCGCGTCCGCTCCCCCCTCCCCTCCTCCCCCCTCCCCTGGTGGAAACGCCCCCCTCCTCCCCCCACCCCCGCTGAGGCGCGTCCTGGAGCGGCTGCAGGCTGCAGGTTCATGTTGCGCTGTCTGTCAGGGTGGGAAGTGTCCCAGTCAGCAGGAACAAAAACGTAATGAATTAGTCACCAGGTGGTGCAGCGACGTTTCAAAGTTACCTGATATGGAAAAGGACCGCTTTAGTCTTCTTGTGTTGGCAAATAGCACAAATTCCTCCAATTAGTCTGCGGTAAACTGAGAGGTTTGCACTCTTTTAACAAATTAGCGCTTCCCATGATCTATTATAGGTCTAAGAAGCTTTAATAAATAGATCTACAAAAATTATTGTAAAATGTATTATCCACTCCCCCATCCAGACAGTGTCCTGCCCACGGCCAGAATCAAACAGATTAAAGATCAGGCTTAATAGAGCAAATCATGATAATCTCATAAAAATAAAAACAAACTCTACTGAACAGAAAACTAGAACAATTAAATGTGGTTTATTGAACATTAGATCTATCTCTTCAAAGACTTTATTAGTTAATGATTTGATTTGTGATAATCAGATTTCTCTGTTTTGTCTCACAGAATCCTGGCTGCAGCAAGAGGACTATGTTAGTTTAAATGAGTCGACTCCTTCTAATTATTTAAATCATCATATTGCTCGTAGTACAGGACGAGGAGGAGGAGTAGCAACCATCTTTCATTCAGATTTATTAATCAGTCCCCAACCAATTAATAGCTACAGTTCTTTTGAACATCTAATTCTTAGTTTGCCTAATCCGGATTG